>JBBBDQ010029508.1:455000-585000 GCA_037127315.1 Ascarosepion bandense | reverse complement strand
ATATATATGCATATAGATGTACCTATATATATGTACATATACATATATATGCTTATATATGTACATACATATGTATATGTTTATGTATATATACATATATATATGTATATGTATATATATATATATATATGTAGATGTATATATATGTATCTATGTATCTGTATATATGTATATATATATGTATATATCTATATCTATATATATATTTATATATGTATATATATCTATGTATATACATGTATATGTATATATATGCATATATATGAATAAGTATTTATATATATGGACATGTATATATATATATCTATATTTGTACATATATATGTGTATATATATATGTATATATATGTATCTATGTGTATGTATGTATATATGTGCATATATGTATATGCATAATTATATGTATATATATATGTATATGTATATATATGTGTATATATGTATATGTATATATATGTGTATATATGTATATGTATATATATGTGTATATATGGATATGTATATATATATGCATATATATATATGTATATATGTATATGTATATATATATGTATATATATATGTATATGTAGAGGTATGTATATATGTATAGGTATATATATATATGTATATATGCATGTATATTCGTATATATATATATATACATGTATATATATGTATATATGTATAGGTATATATACATGTATATATATGTATATATATATATGTATATATATATGTATATATATATGTATATATGTATATATATATATATATATGTATATATATATGTATATATGTATATATATGTATATATACATATGTATTTATATATGTACATATATACTTCTGTATACGTTCATATATATATATATGTATATGTACATATATATATGTATATGTACATATATATATATGCATACATATATATATGTATATATATGTGTGTTCATATATATATGTATATATATGTGTGTATATACATATGTATATATATGTGTGTATATATATGCATATGTACATATATATATATGTATATATATATGGATATATATATATATGGATATATATATATATGGATATATATATATATGTATATATGCATATGTATATATATATGGATATATATATGTATATATATATATATATATATATATATATATATATATGGATATATATATTTATTGATATATATATATATATATGGATATATATATATGGATATATGTATATACGTATATGCATATATATATGTATATATATATATGTATATATGTATATGTATATATATATGTATGTATATATGTATATGTATATGTATATATATATGTATATATATATTTATATAGGTATATGTATATATATGTATATATATATATATGTATATATATATATGTATGTATGTATATATATGTATGTATATATCTATGTATATATATATGTATATGTATGTATGTATATATATATGTATGTATGTACATTTATATATGTATATATGTATATGTATATAAGTATATGTATATATGTATATATATATGTGTATGTATATATACATATATATATATATATGTATATATATATATATATGAATATGTATGTATATGTATATACTCTAGTAAATTCATACATAGCCCGCACCAAGAAGCTAAGTTTATTGGAGCAGCAACCGTGAAAGTATTTGTAGTAGAGACACAGGTAAGCCACAGTGTGCTGGTGAGAAAGTGACTGCCAAGTTAGGATCACATTACAGATTCTCTGTTGGATTTTGTCAAGGACCCCTAGGTGGATATGCAGGGGTACCCGACCAGATATGGCAGCAGTATATTTTAACACATTTCACCTTCACTATAGAACAGCTCGATGATTTCTAAAAAGAAACATTCTAATCTTTGTTTAATATTCGTTTCAATTGTTTAGAGATAACGTAAGATTACGCTGACAACTGTGTGATATTTGCCGGTCATGTACATTAGTAGTGCAAAAAAATGCAACTAAATTTCTTCATAGAGCAACAGTTTAAAAAATAATTTCAAAAATAATTTCATTCATTTGTGAATGAGTACTGAAAGTTTTCTTAAAATCCGACTATTATTTGACTTTGCGAGGATTTCCAAATTAATATATTTGTCACCGGAAAAAAGTGGGTGATGTAATCATTACGTTTTCCATTGTAAACAGTCGTAACATTTGTTTAACCGCTAACTCAAATCAAAACAAGATTTTCTGCCAAAATTTTGAACATGTTAGAAGGGATTAAAATTTTTTTTTAAATAATTAAAAAATTACTTTGAGCTTTCCTCTTAATAATAATATAATATTTCGCATGTAGTTTTGTTTTGGGTTCGCTTTGGCATGTGTAAAAAGCAAAGTTTGTAAATTCGAGTCTTTTTTCATTTCTAACAAAATCAATGAATCAGTGCTTAGCATTTGAATTTTGAAATCTAGATCTTGTTTTGTTCACTACAATCTCGCCAATAACAAATCGTTCATTTTTTTTAGAATTTTAGTAATGGTTCTGTCATCTTCTGGGGTAGCAAAATGAAAGCCATTGTAAACTTTTAGGGCTTCATCCCCCACTGAATACGTCGGCAGATTTGTGGGATAGGAAATTAAGAATTAAAATCAACTTTCTTCTTCACTTTTACAAAAATTCACAATGACGTGTGAAATCCTGGTTTTGCCGCATAGAAAAAGGATTGAGCATGTGCTTAAAGAAAAAGTCGAAACCGGATTTCGCGAGTAGATGTTAAATTGATTTTCTGACCAATGAAAGCAATTTGCAAAACCAAAAAGGACTTAGTGATCCAGTACGAAAAATCTAGATGACTATAAACAATTTCGATCATCGTCAGTCAGTCAGACATGGAAGAAGGAGAGATGACAAGCTAAAATGTAAGAAGGCAGAAACTTCCAGTCAACCCGGACATAAGGTCGCGCCGCACATCGTCCTCTTTCTCCTTCTTTCTCGTGTGCTGATTCCTTTTACATTTTTTTCTTTCAAAGACACTCCTAGCGGACAAACTCTCATACATACATACATACATACATACATACATACATACATGAGCGTTTATGATTAGGTAGGATTGGCTTTTAAATTATCGCTCAGGGTGAATGGTGAAAAGGAAGGAGGTGAGTGGTGAAAGAGAAAGATAAAGACAATAATAGCGATCGTTTGACGTTTGTCAAGGGACGTGTTAATTGCATTCGTCTCATTTCTCTCTGGTGACGGCCAAGCCTGCTCCGTCTTTTATTTCCGAACAGGTCATTTGGGAATTCGCTCCCGGGTGTGATTCTGGCCTTTCTAGTTTGTTTTTAAATGTTTCCTAGTTTTCTATTCGCCGTAAAACATTTCGCATCGAGGTGTGAAATTTTGCGAGTTTTTGTGTGCGCTAAGCAAAAGTTTTGTAAATTCGAGAAAATTCGTTTATTTCTAACAAAATCAATGAGTCAGTGCTTAGCATTTGAATTTTAAAATCTAGAACTTGCTTTGTTTACCGCACTACCTTTTTGTTTCTGTGTCTTTCTTCCTGGCCCTAACAGGCCACAACATATACCCACGTGGAAATATTGAAAATGTGACAAATAGAGGCTATTAAAATTAGCTAAAAATAACACATAGAAATGTTTTAATTGACTAGGAAAGTTGTACTTAACTTTGCTATAGTGAATTCAAAGGTTAAAATGAAGGCAAAAATAAGTCAGAAGTGGATGAATCGTTTTCATTTACAACCTCTGCACATGGACTCGTGGACAGAAAAAACATTCACTCAATCAAATACGCTAGAAGACATCCAGGAATGGTAATTATTTGGGTTTTTAGCATTCATTGTCAATATCATCCTTTCCGCTCCGACATTTACCGTGATGAAAAAATATATATACATGTTAAAATCATGTTTCGTTAATTGACTCGTTGTCAACAGTTTATGTAGCTTTTTTATGCTAGAAGACACGATTCTCGCGTTATATATATATATATATATATATATATATATATATATATATATTAGTCATCCACATACAAACCTGTTTCGTTGTATCACAGCTCATCAGTATGACGAAACATCTACTTGCTTCTGGTCGGGATCAAAACTCGACTGATTTAGTGTCAGTCAGGGTCACTAACCCCTAAACCATAGGCGCATCGCATTGGAGAAGGGAAATTTTACGTGTTGTATATAAGCGGGGTAACAAGATAAAACGCACGTAATAAGATAAAACGCACGTAATTTTTGCCACGTGAAAATAGTAGCTATGATACATTTATAAAATGGCACAGCGATGTATATATATATATATATATATATATATATATATATATATATAATGTCAGATGAAATAAATTGCAAACACTATTTTTAATAAAATCCGTTCATACTCACGGATAATCTTTCGCGCATTACAATCAAAAGATGTCAGAAATTAGCTGTAACGTTGACAGATGTTATTTTCATTCATTTCTCAAGGTACCCAAGTACTTTCAACCTCTTTTTTGAGGTCATCTTCTGGGGTGTGAGTTATGGTAACTGATGTAACCGGAAAACTGTGTTGCTAAAAATTACTGTACATTTTTTCTTGCTTCAAATATAACGGTTGACAAATTGCTAGCGTTCATTAAGGGCTTAGGGGTTAGTGACTCTGACTGATACTAAATCCGTCGAGTTTTGATCCCGGCCAGAAGCAAGTAGATTTCTAGCCACACTGATGAGATGTGATACAGCGAAACAGGCTTGTATGTGGATGACGAATATATATTTATGTAGTCATCCGCAGACAGATCTGTTTCGCTGTATCACAGCTCATCAGTACGGTTAGACTCCGATTGCTTTTAACCCAGGAATGAAACCCGACCGAATTGGCATCAGTCGATGATTCTACCTCTGGGCTATGGGCGCTCGGTAGAAGAAGGCAGACTTTTTAGCGTGTATATTATCATTATACACGCCCAATAGCCAAAGTGCTCTAATTCATTACTGAATGAGCGATGCGTTATATATATATTGTGAGAAGACGGAATTGTAAGTCGGAGAATCGATAAGGTGATCTATATAGTGCAAGGACAGAAGTTTGTCTGCAAAATATATATTCTCACATATATATATATATATATATATATATATATATATATATATATATAACGTGAGAATCGTGTCTTCTTCCTAGAATAAAAAGGTTACATAAACTGCACACGATTGCTTCCCCGACGGCTACAATCTCCAGGAGTTTAAATGTAAGGTCAACAGACACCTCCTAACACACTAACGTGCTCCCATTCCATCAAACACTCTTCCCATCTGCCCAACCCTCATCCTCGGTATCCTTACTCATCTGTCACCTTCCTCCTGATATTCTCTATGTCTAACCCTCCTTCTCTTTACCTTCCCCTATGTAGCCCCATGCGCAATAGTGGCAGTGGAATGCCTTGCTTGGGGTGAGATGATTAAAAAAAAAAAATTCAATTAACGAAACATGATTTTAACAAGTATGTGACAAAGTCAAAGTACACAAGAGTTCACAATTGATGACATACGCCCATTAGGTACACAGTCGATGTAAGGGGGACAATTTCGTGAAACCTATTTCACGTAACATCTAGCAGTGAGCGCGTCTTTAAGTACAATTCGTTTAAATGCTGAGTTAAATTGTTACATTTTCTTGCAAAATAGCACATTTTCTAGTGAGTGTTACGTCGCAGATAATTCGAAAGTAAATTTGACTGGTCTTGATTGGATAGAACAATGTAAGCATTCTGGAATCTGTGTTCCTTAAATTTAACCCCACGTCAGTTTATTATGTTAAAAATCATGTTATGGACGTAACTTTAATAAGTTTAGTGACGTTTCTTAAGATGGACTTAGATGTTGTACAAAAATTAAACCTACTTTGAAATTAAAACCAGATTCTAAGCCAATTTTTAAACCAAAAAGTCTAGAAGACTATATTACTCTAAATATGTTCGAGAAATAATTGCAACATCTTCGGCAAGAAGGTGTAAATAGATCCTGTTAATTACTCCGCGTAGGCAGCTTCTCTTGTAGCGGTTAAAAAGGCAAATGAAAAATTCCGGATATGTGTTGATTATTTGACTAACTTTGATTAACTCTTTGAATACACATCAGCATCCACTTCCAGTCAGTGGCGATTGTGGAAAGTTGGTGGGGGGGGGGGCACTTAGGAGCTGAGATATTCTGAGAGATGTATGTCATGGATAGGAAATTAAGAATTAAAAGCAACTTTCTTCTTCACTTTTATGAAAATTCACAATGACGTGTGAATTCCTTGTTTTGCCAAATAGTAAAAGGATTGAGCATGTGCTTAAAGAAAAAGTCGAAACCGGATTTCGCGAGTAAATGTTAAATTGATTTTCTGACCAATGGAAGCGATTTGCAGGACCAAAAAGGACTTAGTGGTCCAGTACGAAAAATCTAGATGACTATAAACGACTTCGATCAGCGTCTGTCAGCCAGACATGGAAGCAGGAGAGACGACAAGCTAAAATGTAACAAGGCAAAAACTTTAAGTCGAACCGGACATAAGGTCGCGTCGCATATTCATTATCTTTCTCCTTCTTTCTTGTGTGCTGATTCCTTTTACTTCTTTTTCTCCATTTAAAGACATTTCTACCAAACAAACGCTTGCACATACATACATACATACATATATACATACATACGAACGCATAAACTCTTTTCAACAAATTACTACTACGAACATTTCTACAACGCTTGATACCCTCAACTTTCTCATTGAACATTAACATCTACAATTCATGTTATCCTTTTCTACCAATAAATGTCTATTTTAATATGCAAAATATATATTTTTATTCTTCCACTATTCCACACAAATCCAACATTCCTACCTGCTGCTGACAACCTTCTGATGATAACGCATAATTCTGTAAGTTGTAGGGAGTTCGGTTATGTATGACACGAGGCCAAATTAATAAACATTAACCCGCACCCTATAGCTTCAGGTAAACTCAAGCAACGTCTTAATTTTCATGCTACACTACTATCGTATACACAACTTAGGAATGATTTTGAGAATCAGTATGTTACTTCACTAAATTAAACGGAATAACTTTTTATTCATAGTAGTGGAGTTCTAATCTATTTTTGCCAGCTTTTTTACTATCAAGCGGTTGGAACACACGAGAGGTTAATTTCAAAACAAAATCAAAGTGTTACTAACCTCAATACTAGCAAAACAGTATGGTTTGTCTGCTTTGATTTTTCCGTTACAAAACTTTTTGAAGTACAAAAAATGAATGCGAAATAAAATAATGCAACGAAATCAATCAAATGATTTGATTTAAATTATTTCCTTATTTCAAAGTAGCTTCTTGATCGTATGGTCGGATTTTGCCGAAAACATAAATTAGCAGTACAAAAATAAGCTAAAAAAATTAATTTATGTTTTCGGCAAAATCCGACCATACGATCAAGAAGCTACTTTGAAATAAGGAAATAATTTAAATCATATCATTTCTCCATGATTATATGATTTTCAAGTCTCTTTTCCTCCCTAACAACAGGTCTGTTTCTATCTATTTGGTTGTTTTTATTTTGTTTGTTTTCTTTCAAATGGGTCTCTGTATGTGTTCTTAAAAAAATAAATGAAAAAGAAAACGCAGAGTGCTGAAGATCAAATCTTATCAAAATCAGAGACTGATCAGTTTCATAAATTTTTGAAGCTTATAAATATGGGGATAACCGTGGGGCCAGCCAAAATTCTAGGGGTGGCCTGGGCCCCTTCTGCCCACCCCAGTAGAATCGCCACTGCTTCCAGTGCTGGACGATCTTTTCATAAAACCCATTAGCAAAATTTGCTTTGCAAAGGTTGATTTTTCTGACACTTTTCTTCAACTGGAAATTGACCTTGAGTTCAAATGTTGAAATTTTATTCGTCCGTTCGTTTCTTCGTTTTTTCTTTCTCTCCTTTTCGTTGGGAAATTGAAATGTCTTTGCTGTACCACGTGTCGCGTATCTCGCCTCTGATTGGTTGGCTCCTTTTGATAGAATTTGAAGGAGCGGGAACCCTCAGTTTTTTTATTTTCGCCGACTTGAGCTGTCCTGAAAATTTTAGCTCCGTCAGACCAAAGACGTAAAAAGAAGTCAGAATTTATTCGCGTATTTGAGAAGCTCTCAGAAGAAGAAAAGAAAGGGATCTCTTCTGACGAACAGAGGAGAAACAATAGAGGACGTAATTTCTTCCAGAGGAAGAAAGAGAGTTTATTTCTCTAAAAGGGACCGTTTCCCCAGTTAGCCATTAACCCACCTGGCGGAAGAAAAAATAAGATTGGACGATACTTCTTCCAGAGGAAGAAAGAAATTTTATTTTACAGAAAAAGGGACAGTTTCTCAGGTCGGCTCACAACCCACGAGGGTTGAAGAAGAGACTTAACAAAAAAAAAAAAAATAATAATAATAAAATAAAATAAAAGACTTTTTTCCAGGCTTGAAACAAAGAAAGAAAACAGAGTCGCTATTACGGTATCTTGAGAGAGACTACTCTCCCCTAAGTTCTCTTCCTTCAAAGAAAAAATAAAGTACTGAAGCTTCAGATTGATAAGGTAACTGTGAAAGACTTTTAACTTTTTTTGTGGTACCAAGGCTATAACCTAGCCTTTGCTAACGGACCTGTTTTGCAGCCAGCTCACAATTACTCTCTAAAGTAGTAATTTTTCTTTAATTTGAACCCTTTGTGTTATATTGAACTAGCTGTATAGCCCGGCGTTGCTCGGGTGTAATGAAAGCTTTAAAACTAATCCATGGTCCTAGAGCTCAGGCTCTTTGGACGTTGGCACGAAAGACTAAAAAGCAATAGTTGTTTCCAGTTTAAGCGAAACCGTAGACTGAAAGAAAAATGAATGGATGTAATTCAAATTTTGATTTCCTGGTATCGATATCAAATAAGTTTTTTTCGTCGTAGACTGAATTTGGAAGGTTAAATAAGCCCTCTGGGTAAATGGTATCATGGCTGAGACTAAGAACTACAATTATACCTACTTAGAGCCAAACCCGAAGCAAAATCTGAAATAAAAGGGCTGAAAAAATACAGACATACAGGCAGATAAACAGACACACACACACAAACATCTTGCCTTTTATATATATATATATATATATATATATATTATCGATTTTTTGTACTATTGTAAGACCTGCAACCTTGAAACTTCTGAATATCGTTTCTTATGTCTTTGTCTATGAGTGTATCAAATTTGATTAAAATCGGACCACTCCTTCTATAACCCGATTTTATCGATTTTCGATATTTATCGGGGGTACCTCGACACAAAACCTAGCTGAAAACATTTGCAGACGCTTATAGTAGAACTGTGTAAATTTTCAAGAAAATCAGTTCAGCCGTTTCGGAGTCTATAGGTAACGGACACACACACACACACACACACACAGTTTAATTTATAAATAAGTTTAGATTTTGTTTTGTTTTTCTGTTACCTTTCACCTTTGTTCACAGCAGGATTTTTTCTTAAGACATAAAAAATTTCTGCACAAGGGAATATCAAGATTTTACCATATTAGATTTTGTGTCAAACAAGCACCAGCCAGAAGATACTTTACTCTATGAAATCTTGTTTTGTGTATTTCTTTCATTTCTCATGGCGCTATTCCTTCTTCTGTTGCGTTGCTCTTCTGTTTCTTGCTGTCAGTCAGTTAAGTGCCATACGTGATACACGCTTGGGCGATCATGTCTCTAAAGAGACATGACTGACTGGGCAGAAGAGTATCCCGCAGTAGGTTGCCATTGCTTTCTGCGGTGGACTGGTTGCCATCCAAGGCTATAGAACCCAATACGTACTCTTATTTGACATATAGCTGAAGTGAGAAGAGATTGATTATATTACATTATTATACTAACTATAATTAGTGGGTGATCAGTTTAGTACTTGATAACAAGAGAAAACCGATCCCCCACTTTATGCCCGGTAGAAGCCTTAATCATGTTTTCAACTATTATATTCAGTCAGTCAGTTAAGTGCCATACGTGATACACGCTTGGGCGATCATGTCTCTAAAGAGACATGACTGACTGGGCAGAAGATTATTCCGCAGTAGGTTGCCATTGCTTTCTGCGGTAGACTGGTTGCCAGCCAAGGCTATAGAACCCCTTCTGTTCTTTTATTTAATCCATAACTGGAAGGAAGAGACGGATTAATACCTTTCCCAAGGATATTTGTGCGTTAGTAAATGCAACGAATTGAACTGGAATTCGAACTCGGCTCCCCGATTTCTCGTTCCAAGCCGATATCCACTGCACCACAACGCACATAAATTCGCATTCTCATATTTTCTGTTCTTGCACCAAAATCTTCCTCTGTTTCATTTTATCTTCTTTGATCTGCTCTCCACTTATTACCCTCTTCTGTCTCATTATTTCACCTCATATCAGGTTGATCTACAGATTTTTCAAAGGAGCACTTGAGATATGGATGTGCGTTGTGGATATCGGCTCGGAATGAGAAATCGGGGAGCCGAGTTTGAATTCCAGTTGAATTCCTTCTTTGCATTTACTTACGTGCAAATACCCTTGAGAAAGGTATCAATCAGTCTCTTCCCTACAGTTATGGGTTAAATAACAGGATAGGTTCTATCGCCTTGGATGGCAACCATTCTACCGCAGAAAGTAATGGCAACCTACTGCGAGATAATCTTCTGCCCAGTCAGTCATGTCTCTTTCGAGACATGATCGCCCAAGCGTATGACACTTAACTGACTGACTTGAGATATAGAGAAAGCCCAATTTAACATTCTAGCCATATTGGCCTCAAGCAGGTCCACAGATTATGAGAATGAGCCTTTGATGTATAGAAAAGCCTCAATCAATATTTAAATTTCATTCTACATTTATAGACCAAGTTAGTATTTTATGTTGGATACCAATGAAAATCTAAAATGTATTTAAATAATATGATTATCTGTAATTACACCGACAATATCAATAGCAATTTTATCTCTTAATTAAATGGAGAGAGTTCCATAAGCGAGTAGTGCGAAAGAAGAAACTCTTTGCATAGAACTTACGGTTATATCTTGCCAATTTGGCTCTAAACTGCTGATATTTAACTGCCAATCTATTTTTCTTCTTTATGTACCATGTTTCTTCAGGATGTAAGCAATCATGGCTCTCCACAATTTTCTGTCCTTCGTGGCTCTTCATAAATTTTATCTTTTGTTATTTCTTCTTAACCCTGTTCCTCCCTCATTTACTAAAGCTCATCAAGTAAGCTATGCGCTATTTTCCTCTGTCTCTCAATCTGTCCTGTGAGTAACATATTTTCCAGGCCTTCTTTCCTCATAGAAATTTCAACTGTCTCTTGTTAAGTATTAGTTTCCTTTTTGTTTCTACTTTCTCTAAAACCTTATCATTGTTCACATATTTGGTCCATGGTCTCCTCAGTATCCTTCTGTAGAACCGCTTTTCTCTAGCTTTAGGGAGAGTGTGCAGCGCTCACTGTCGTATAGGAAGATAGATATCACGTAACAGTTCAGTACACTTCTTTGTTTTTAACTTTTTTTTTCTTAATACTCTGCTTAGATTTTGGAAGGCATCATTGGCTATCCCAGTGCACCTTTGGATTTCAGTACCACATTTTTCATCCTCTGTTAAAACACTTTGTGCTTTTTTGATTTTGGTATCTCCAATTTATAATTTGCATTTTCGTCTCATCTAACAACCATGCATTCTGGCTTTTTGCAATTGATGCTTAGTCCTTTCTTCTTCCTTTCCTTCACTACCTTCTGTGGGAGTTCTTGTAGTTTCATTTCTATTTCCTCTCTCAACACTGTGTCATTTGTATATCTTCTATTATATAATGAATCATCGTAGGACTTCTAATTCTCTCAGAATTACTTCACAATATATAGGCTGAATAATTCCGGTGAGAAGATGCATCCTTGTCTTATATCTTTCTATTTTTGTATGTCTGCTAAACTCATTTTTTATCCATATGCAGGCGGCTTTCTGCTAGTATAGATTCTTGATTATTCTAATATTCTTACTAGGCTTAAATTTGTAAAGTCTATGTAGCAAAGAGAAAAGCAATATTTTTTTGAGTAATACAAAAAAATGCTGGTCTTCAGTATATCATATCTTAAACAAACGCAAATATGCCACAATAATCCTTACACCAAAAACAACACATTCTTACTTACCATTCTTACTACAGACACTATAATACCTCAAAGTCGCTATGAAGTCCTAACTAGTTCTCGGGTATAGAATTTTTCAGGTGTCGGGGAATTAAAAAATCATTTAAAAATGGGACATCAATGAATATTTATAAGGAATACGATTTATTTGTTTATACATCTGAAATGAGGTAATTACATCATTTACATTCTTATGACTGTTGTCCTCATCATTACAGTATTTCCATTATTCGGGCTATTGTCCTCATCTTTGTTGCCATTTGTACGACGTTTCGGCAGTTGTACGCTCTGGACTACTTCAGGAACTTCGAACCGAATCCTTTATTACAATCACTGGGGTATATCATCCTCATTCCTTGCATAAAGCTCGATTGGAAGTCATTAGTTATCTACCTGTAACCCTGCAAGTTACTTGTTCACCACTGCTGTAAGTATTGTAGCCTAGTATTGAACTTACAACTCTAAGAGTTAAGTCAGGAACTAACCAACGTCTATATCCACTGGGCCATGTTTATAAGAACAATTGTATTTTTGGGACTTATAAACCTAATGTCCAGTAACCATTTTTACCAGAGTTCATATTGCAATTTCTTGATGTTAATGGTTTTCTCTAGTATTTTTTACCGGAGCTCATATTGCAATTTTTGACACTAATGATTTTCTCTGGCAACCCGTATTACTGGTTCCCATATTGTGTTCATCTCTATGCTTGGTCGGCTTAGGAGATTTTTGGAGCCTAGCGTATGTGCTGATTCCTTAAGTTCACGTAGTTTCCAGTGTCGTTCTCTATCTATTATTTCAACTTCATCCAAAAGGGGGCAGTGATTGTAATAAAGGGTTCGGTTCGAAATCCCTAGCACCTGAAGAAGGCCGGAGCGTACAATGGCCGAAACGTCGTACAAATGGCAACAAAGAGGAGGACAATAGTCCGAATAATGTAAATACTGTAAATACTACCTCATCTCAGAAATATAGAAAAATAGAATGATCTATTATTAAACGTCGTACAAATGGCAACAAAGATGAGGTCAATAGTCCGAATAATGTAAATACTGTAAATACTACCTCATCTCAGAAATATAGACCAGTCCTCATCTTTATTGCCATGTCCACGCTCCAACTTTCTTCAGGCGATTGGAATTTGAACTAAACCCTTTATTTCAATCACTGGCGTAGATTGATATGTTCTATGAGGCATGCAACTTCCAGATGTCTTAGTTATATCCATTTAACTCAACTCTTCAATTTTTGTTCGCCACTACTGACGCCAAGTATTGAACTCACAACTCTTTGAGTCAAGTCACTGGATCCAACCAACACTTTTATCCACTGGGCCATGTGTCCTTGAGGAAACAAATAGTATTTACTTTAAGTGTAAAATATCGCATAAATTCGTTTTTAACCCAACAATAGCTGTTTTTAACTCAACTGTATCTATGTTGACGTGCTGGCAGCCTACTGACAGCGTGATGACATATATAATGTTGTTCTATAGAGACTTTATTTGTAAAATATATTTGAAGTAAATGATGCATGTGCCTTTTTAATATAATTTTTAAGTACTCAGTAATCTTAAAAAGAAGTAGATAAATATTCTCCGTAATAATAGATTTTATAATAATAATATTTTATTGAATTTTAGAAATTCTGGCTTTAAATTTACTATAATTATCACTCTTATTTTATTATAATGTTTATGATTTCCGTACTTTTAAATTTTGCTTGTTTATTCAATTCTTTTTAAAATATTGTTGTTTGATAATTTGTATTAAACTGAATAGTGTCCTTATTTTTATCTTATTTATAAAAGCAATTAAAATATTTTCTAATTAAATTATGTCATAGTTTTATTGCATTTTTTATTTAATGATTCATAGCGTATTTTTAGAAAATGGTGTTTCTGTTTGACAAAAACCAAGTGATGATTTAAATTCTCCAAGGAGTCCTGTTTTTTAATAATTGAAGATGATTTTAATTTCTTGAAGTTTCATAATTTTTAAATTGGGTTAACAGATGTAAACAAATACTTTTACTGAGATTTTCTAAAAAAATAGTTGAAAAAATAATTTAATTCATGCATGAATAAATCTTGAAAATTTCATTAAAATACGACATTTGGTTTTTTTTGAAGAATTTCCAAAACCATATGTTTTTAACGTCAAAAAAAGACTATGAAATTTTCAGTACTAATCACTCGCTCGTCCGCTGACACAAGAAAAGTAAGATTTTTTAACGAAAATTTTGAACATGCTAGAAAGGATTAAAAAATTTAATAAAATAATCCAAAAATACTTTGGTCCTTCCACTTAATAATGATACAAATATTTTGATGATAAAACTTTGTTTTTATCCAGTTTTGAGACTTTTTTTCATCGTGGTATATTTTTCGTGCATGGATGTGTTGTGGAGCAGTGAATATCGGCTCCGAACGAGAAATCGTAGAGTCGAGTTCGAATTCCAGTTGAATTCGTTGCATTCACTTACGCATAAGTACCCTTAGGAAAGGTATTAATTCATCTCTTCTCCCTCCAGCTATGAGTTAAATAGCAGGACAGATTGGGTTCTGTAGCCTTGGTTGGTAACCAGTAATGGCAACCTACTACGGGAAAATCTTCTGCCCAGTCAGCAATGTCTCTTTTGCGACATGATCGTCGAAGTATGTATGGCACTTAACTGACTGATATCTTTTTGAGAAAATGTTTGGATGTACCTGTATGAAGCAGGTTCACCCTGAAAGTATTAATTTATGTACAAAATATCAGTAGTTGAAGGCAATGTGGTGATACCGACCGAGCAAAAGCAAGCAATCCGGATGTTGGCTCTATGCCGACCAGAAAGCTAATGAATAAAAATCATTTCCGCGCAAGTGAATTCGCGCAGATGTTCCGGTTGAAAAATAAAAAATAATCAAATATCAAATTACCATTTCGCGAGCCTTCGCGAATTTTATTTACCAGCCAATGGGAAGCCCAGAATCAAATACAAGGATGAAATTCGAAACGACCTGAGTTTTGATCCAGAAAGCAGATATAAAAAGCGGAGACACAAAAGCTTCGTCAGACAGAAGGAATCTTAAGGCTAGAGTTATCAGTACCTCCCTTTGACTTAAGTCGAGCGGCTACTATACTGACCTCTTTCCACCCCCTGTCTCATAAGTACTAACTGACCTCTTCAAAGACATTCCTCAAACCAACTTGCTGACCTACTGACCTTAGAAGTGGCAACTCATAAATGAACATTCTTTAACTACAAGACGTTTCCACATTCCTAAGCCTTAATCTCTTTCAGCTCATTATTATTTGTCATGAACTCTCTAACCTCCGCTGGACTTTTATTTCAAGTATTACTTTAGCATAAAATTGCGTACTAAATATTTAGATTTGGGCATTACATAGACCATAGAGGTTGATATGCCGCTAAACTAAAACAAATAAACCATTTCGCTCTCTTCTGAAAGTTATAGCATGTTATAAGAAGTAAATGTAATGTATTAAACAAAATATTTGACAGTATAAAAATGGTTATCTCCCTACATTCATCTGCAAAAGTTTTTGCTTGATTTTAATGTTCGTCATGTCAAGTGACTTTATCATTCTAATGTTACTGATATTGTCGGTATTCAGGTTTCAATTTGTTCATTGCTCAGTATTTGAGTCAAATAGTCCTAGCTCTTCATCACAATTCCATCCTGTTGGATTATGCTGTAGTATCTGTTGATAATTCTTTTGAGTCGTCTATTAGAAAATAACTTCTTATTCACAAGACTTCTTTATGTTGCCAGTGTACTGATTAGGATTTGTTTTGTATCTTTCTTCGCAATGCTCCTTGGATCGATATTCTTAACCTTACTTGTAAGAATTGTAAAATTAGGTAAAAGCCAGCATCAATGTTTTTGTATCTTCTCAGAAATACTAGGTGTAACCACAATCTTTTCTTTGGTTTGCACCTGCCTATTCAGCTGCTATAGCCCACAGTAATCATTACATACGTTGCTATAGTCTACATGAATCACAAAAGATGCCTCTTTGTGTCTGCTAATAATAATTGTGAGGCTGTCTTTATTGACAGTAAGGCACGGTACAACCTCTAACAAGTTTGGCTCACATGACTACTGGCGGCTCTGTGCTCGTGTGTTAAATAAGTGTAAGTCTTCTATCCCTTTTCTTTCCACTCAATTTGAGGCATTAACATCTACTGATAAAGCAGAACGTTTTGCTTGTAAATTCTCTTCAAATTCTACTCTTGATACATCTGGTGTATAGTTACTTGACTTTCCGCTTAGAACTGAGCCTGTACTGAGCGATATGCATATAACTACATCCATCTCTAAACGGGATCTCTGCAGAGCATGTGGATTTGATAGTATCTCCGCAATAGTTCTTAAGAAATGTACTCCAGAACTGGCTCCTATTCTCTATAAGCTGTACAATAAATATCTTACTGCTTTTTACGTTCCTGTTTTTTGGAAATCTTTTTATGTAGTTCCAGTCTTAAAGAACTCAGGCAAACTATTTTATCCTTCTAATTATCAGCCTATATTGGCCTTCAACCTCTTTTTGGCAAAGAGGCTCTAATCAACTTTCAGTTGTTAAGCCTCTCACCTCTCAGAATCTGCTTTCAGACAAGCAATATGTCATTTGTTTTTCACGCTGTTAGTGTATTCTTTCTGCAGGTTGAGGTCATTCACGAGCGTGTTGTATTTCAGTATCGGTGCTGTGCTAGGCTTCTTCATTCTCCGAAGTTTTACCCTTAGTTTGCAGATGACTAGGACGTGGTTGCTCTCGCAGTCGGCGCCTGGGTAGGTTTTGCATTGCATCACTGCGTTTTTGAACCTCCTGTTTGTGGTTATGTAGTCTATTTGGTTCTTCGTCTCACTTCCTGGGCTTCTCCATGTCCATAGACGCCGTGGGTGTTCTTGAAATCAGGTGTTAGTTATTACCTGGTCATTTGCTGTGCACCATTGGACCCATTTTTCTCCTCATTCGTTGCGGACTTCTAATCCAAAGTTGCCGGTCGTGTCTCCTTCCCTCTCTTTGCCTACTTTGGCATTCAAATCGCCCATTATTATTCTGATTTCTTGGCTTTTGCACTGAGTCTTGGCATTGTAATGTCCAGTATGGAGTAAAATGTTTCTATCTCTTCCTCAGTGCTTTGCATTGCTGGTGCATAAGCTACTATGATAAATATGTTGAAGGGTCTTCATCTCAGTTTAACCAAGAGAACTCTCTCTGAAAGCTGGCAGTATCCAAGAACGCATTTTCTCACTTTTTTTGTCCAGAATTAAGCCGACTCCTTTTTCGTTGCTTTTACCTCCTACGTAAATTATCCTGTGGTCGTCACTGCTGATGTCTTCATTAAAGCGTGCTAAGAACCAGCAGGGATAGGGAGACGTGGAAGGCCATGATCGCATACGTCCTGAAAGGACAAGACACATAGAAGAAGAAGAAGAAGAAGAAGATGTTTTTTGCTTCCCTGGATCAACTCCTGATGTATTAACAGTTATTTCTGAAAGGATATATCAAGATTTTTATAAATGCTAGTTTTCTTCCCAAGGTGAAAGGTTATAGTATTTCTGGACAAATCTTTGATTTGATTCAATCTTATCGAATCACAAAATGAAAATTGTCCTCTATAGCAACTCCTTTAGGTCTTTTTGCATTAATGCAGGTGTCTTCCAGGAATCTATTCTTGGACTGATGTTCCTAATTTTCATCAATGACTTTCCTAATGTCATCAGTTCTCAACTTGGTCTCTATATTGATGACACGACTATTTACACCTGGCTTCATAATAAGTTTGATCAGTTCGATTAGGTCAAATTAGTAGCCATCTCAAAAGTGACCTTTGATCTGTTTTTAACTGGGGCCAGAAATGGTTTCCTTATTTTAACATCTCCAAAACAAAACTACTTATCTAAGAGAATCATTTTTGCTTTCCATCCGTATGACTGATGCTAACCTCCGGGAGAGTGACTCATTGTGCCTTCACAGTTCAATGTTTTCCACTGATATGAAGTGGAATGATTATATTGAATCAACTGCTATATCAGATGCTCAGAAGGTTGGTTCACTGTATCATAGCTAGATATTCTTTCTTGCCATAATCTAACATATCTATAAGTTTACCATTCATTTATGCTTTGAATATTGTTGCCACATGTGGTCTGATGCTCCTGATATATATTTAGATATTATTGATGAAATTTAAAGAATCTGCAATATCATTGATTCTGACATGGCATCTCAGCTTCACTCACTTTCCCATCACTGTAACATAACTTCCCTGTACCTTTATATTTAATTACTTTCATGATAATCGTTCTGATAAACTTTTGTATTATATATATATATTTTTAATATAATTATACAAACATATATATGTATAAATAGTCAGTTTTTATTGAATTTATTTATTTTGGATTATTTACTTTACCTTTATATCAGAATTTCCGTTAAATTTGTTTTTCTAAAAATATTTTTTTTTCATACAAATAGATCTATGCAATTTAAATATGTGCAGATCATGAGAAATATTCATAGAAATTGTCACTGCTATATAAATGGATCTAGTGAACAGACTTTCTTTGATTTTTTACATGTAGGTATTAATGGGTCACAGTGCAAACTGTGGTTCTTGCTGCAGATCTCAGCAAAAAAAAAAAAAAAAGTATAAAAAAACGCTGTTCTAGAATTTATAAATTATTACAAATTCCAGTTAATTTGATTTCAATCTGAGTTATATGTAATGTAATCATTAAAATTCAAAGAGCATCTTTCTCAGAGCTGTTACTTGGTGGAACAAACTCCCAACATGGTGCTTCCTGATAATTACAATCTTGGTCTCTTCAACTCCTGAGTCAACTGACATCCATCCTACATGACCTCATAGAGTGCACTTCTCCCACCCTTAAAACAATCTCACTGAGTAACCCTCTATCTTGAGTGGTGGCACTTGGGCCTAGTATTAGGTGAACAGATAGTAAAAACTAAAAATGATTAGAAAAGAAACAATTCTTTATAACAATAAAAAAAATACTTCTTTTTTTATGTGATTAAAATCAAAGCTTAGTGTCTGTTCTTTTATTTTCACAACAAATTATTAAGTAAAAATAACAAGCTTGGCTGTCATTTTGGTGATGGAGAGATTTGATTAAATGTAGTAATTGAAGTAGATAGATTAAACTATCGCCCGGTTTACACTCCACCCACGTCTATTGAACAGGTGTAGAGGCTCATCTCTTGTTCCCTGTTTAGGTTGTGGTCTCCGGGTTTCTCTTTTCCAATCTATTCACTCTTACGTAGCCCCCTGCACATCAGTGGCGTTACCACCTTGCTCGGGGTGATATAATTAAAAAAAATAGCATTATGAAGGTTTTTCATTTTAACAGTTTGTTCAATGTTTTAGCAAAGAGATAAAAATAAAAGAACAATACAGAGGCAATTAAAATTCAACAAAAAATTATAAACATACAATGCCACCCTTGCCTGAGTTATTGAATAGCCAATGATCACTTTTTAACATTTCTATCCTTAATCTCACACCAAAAGCTGGGAAAGGGCCCATTGCATGCTCACAAGATGAAAGGCATGCATGCTCACAGGTATGTAGGTAGGTAAAACTTGGCACAACTTCTGCTATGCTAGCTCTTCATAATACTAACTCTTTACATTTCTAGTCATTCTGATGTGGTGGTTGCCATTATGAAATGGAGGCATCAGAACTGCTGCAGTCATGTTTGTCTCCAGCCTAGGATAGGCCAGAACTTACCCAATCCCAAGCATGACTGTTAATATAGACCAACATCTAATTATATATATAGTATTGTATTTAGGCAGCAACTCCTCAGTTATACAAGTTTTGTTAAATAAAAATGACAGACAAGGTGCTATCGTTAAGTTTTTTATATCACTTTTCATGTCATCTCAATTTTTTTTCAGAACAAATTATATAAAAATTGTTCGAATGTTTTATTTATCTAAGCAATTTTGGCTATACTTTTAGTCATTATCTAGGATAAATATTTTACTTTTAACTGAATATATAGATTGTTTTGTGTATGTACATAAAGTAATAGCAATGTTTTATGTGTACAGTGAGCACATTGTGGCCATGTTCCTAGTTGATATTGTTGTGTTGTTTTTTTTATTTATTAATAATACTTCCATTATTCTTAGTCTATATTTAAAAAAAATAACATATGAATGATACTATTATATTTGTATTATCAACAAATCTGTTACAATTAGAATTTGGTACATCTCTATATGTATTTAAATGAGACATAATAGAGCAATGGCCAAAGAGATGTAATGTGAGTCTTCTTGTTAAACATGTAGTAGTATATCCAATGCAATTATTTATGAATTTATATTGATCAAGAACACAGTTCTTCAAAGGACATGCAAATTCATAAATAACATTGGTTCTCTCTCTCTCTCTCTATATATATATATATATATATATACATGTATATAATATGATGAAATAGTTTCTGATTAATGATACCTTCAGCATCTTGATGCTAGTTTCATAGGACCTGTCTGTTCACTCTTCAGGGGCTATCAGTAATTTACTGCTTATATTTTTTGATTTTTGTTTTTTTTGTGCACTTATCATTGGCACAATTTTTTTTGTATTGTTTGTAACCTATCCCCATTTCTTTTTAATCACTTGGTCCTTGTAAATCCTTCATTGACTCCTTTATGCTTTGGTTAAAGACCGAACTTTAAATGAACCCATTGGCTGGTTTAGCAAACAGAAACACTTAAGAGTAAGATAAAGCCAATTGGTCACATTTTATGTATTTTTTTTTAATCATTTCACCCCGAGCAAGGCAGAAACGCCACTGATGTGCAGGGGGTTACATAAATGTAAAAAGATTAATTAGAAAAGAGTGAGGAGTACAAGCTAGTTAGAAAGGAACAATAGAAAGCTGAGAAAGCAGGTGCAATGACAGATACATGGGCAGAGAGAAAGTGAAGATTATACAGGGGAGGGGAGAGAGCTAGAGTCCAGTGGTTAGTAGATGAGTATTAACTTTGCATTTAAATTTCTGGAGGTTGTACCCGTCAGGAAAGCAAGAATACGGGAGTGAGTTCCACAGGCGGGAAGTGCGAGAGAGGAAGCTGCAGGAGTAGAATTGTCGTATACATTTAGCTAACCTGACTGTGAATGGGTGGGAGCCAGTTGCCAGTCTGGTTGCACGGGTAAACACCTGTTGAGGAGGCATCAGTGACTTAAGCTCATCCGAGCAGAAGCCATGAAAGTATTTATAGAAGAGACAGAGGGAGGCCACATTTCGACGATGGGAAAGTGGCTGCAGTCGAGTTGCCAGATCAGTACCTATCACATTACAGATTCTCCTTTGGAGCTTGTCAAGAACACTGAGGAGAACGGCAGGGGCACCTGACCATAAATGGCAGCAGTACTCCATGCATGGACGGATGGTTGACTTGTATATATGCAGGATGGATTCAGGTGGAAAAAACATCCTGGATCGACATAGTGACCCAATCTTCTTAGCAGTAGTATGGGTAGGTATTTGAAGGCTATCACAATGCGTTTAGTAAAATAAAGGAAGGTAAAAAAGTGTTAGGTATTACCTATTTATTATTCATTAATATTTTGATATCAAAATCTCATCTTCAGAATGATAGGAGAGCTTGATTTCACATCCACTTATGGCCTGTGCCTTTCAATGGATGGTCATCTTTCGCTGCTACTGCTGCCATTAATTGTAGTGAGTGTGTGTGCATGTATGTGAGTGTGTTAATGGTCTATATGTGTGTGCTGACCGATAGTAGGAGATATATATATATATATATATCACAAGGTTATTGATATTTTTACTATTTATTCACACCATCATCAGAACATTGTGTAGAGATTCTGTTTAATTTGCTTTTATTTTCAGCTGATTTTATAAACTAACAGAAGAGGGGACATGATATTTAAATTTAAGATTTACTAACTAAAAATAACAAAGAAATATTTATGATAATAATGTCAAAAAAAAAATGAATGATGATGATAAGGGGGGGAAACAAAAGGTGCAGTGTGATGCTAGCTTGCTGGCAGGCCAGCTGTTTTTCTTTCTTTCTTTCATTGCCTCAAGGAAATGGATTTCAGGTTTCCTTTTCTCATTACACAGGGTAATTGTGAAACAGACACCAACTAAGCCATTTCTCTTTCCTCTTTGTCAATCAGCAACTTGGACACACACCAAGAAAATCCTGTTCTGACAGCAGTGCTGGCACCCGCTTTTTATGCCATTCCAAGACGACCAAAATTTGCATGCGTGCAAATATCATTTCATTTTGGACAAGATGGGCAGCATAAATTGTGTCTTCAATAGCGGCCATCTTTCTTTTTTGTTATTATCTTACAGGCAAGACATATTCGAGCTTGTTTTGAATTCTGAGGTAAGTCATGTCTTTTGTTACATAGATTGGCTATTCTACCAATTTTTAACCTATAACCCTAAAAAAAAAAAAAAAAAAAAAAAAAAAAAGAGTTAAAAGGACAGTTATTCCCAAGACATCATTATTACTGTATATACTTTTGTTGTTGCCTTCAACAATGTTAGTTTCAAAAAGCGATAATTAGAATTTTGATAAAACCCAAACATATGAAAGCTGATTTATACATTTTCTTTATTCTTGAGAAATTATTACAACAAATATATTAAATACTATTTACTAGATTGCTTATTTACAAGAATAATCTTATATTTACAAGATTAGAAAAATATGTGAACCAACTATCATGAAAAATTTTTTTTTTAATTGTATCACCCCTAAGCAAGGCGGTAACGCCACTGATGTGCAGGGGGCTACATAAGAGTAAAAAGATTAAGTAGAAGAAAGTGAAGAGAAAGACGAACAAGTTAGAAAGGAGCAACAGAAGGATGGGAATACAGGTGTGATGACAATTGCAAAGGTGGAGAGAAAGGAAAGGATATACAGAGTAGTGAAGAAAGAACTAGAGTCAAGTGTTTAAGAGATGGGTATTGACATTGCACTTAAATTCCTGGAGGTTGTAGCCATCAGGAAAGCAAGAATATGAAAGCAATTTCCACAGGCGGGAAGTGCGAGAAAAGAAGCTGCAGGAGTAGAATTGTTGTCTGCATTTGGTTGATCTAACAGTGAATGGGTGAAACCCAGTTGCCAATCTGGTTGCACGAGTAAACACCTGTTGCAGAGGCACCAGTGACTTAAGTTCGTTGGAGCAGAAGCCATGAAAGTATTTATAGAACAGACAAAGGGAAGCCACATCCCGTCGATGGGGAAGTGGCTGGAGTCAAGTCACCAAGTCGGTACCTATCATATTTACCATTTTATAAAGAAATAAATATGAAAAGAATTTTTTTTCTTATTCATGAACTTATAAGAAAGTCTGGGAACAAGAAAATTTAAATAAACTAGAGTAACCATAATTATAAATTTTGAAAAAATGCATTTCTAGAGCTTTTCTTTCATTTGCTCTCGTCACATAAATTCACTAAAATAGATTGAGAGAACCTCTTCCATTGAACCAAACATTTTTCTTTTTAAATTTTAGGCTAGACCACAAACACTTAATGTCTACAGCTATATCGTGTTGAATACACTGGTTCCCGTCCAATCACTGAAGTTAAGCAACATCGAGCCTGGTCAGTACTTAAATGGGTGACCATTTGGAAATACCAGGTGCTGTAAATATAAGGACCAAGAATGGTCCACCAGTCCTCCAGGTTTGGGGGTTGGGTGCAGGGCTAACAACCCTGTCATGTAAAAAACAGTTTGTTACAGAAACAGCAACAAAATGTTGCTGCCCTATGCACCATTGGGAGTGATGGATAACTGATGACAAACACTCAATATTTTGAGTGTGTATCTCCATATTTGTTAAGTGGACAATTTTTTCCTTGTGTCTAATTGCAGAATGTATTTAAATTTTACAAGTTTTCCTTTATAAAAACTTGTTTTCATAGTTATTTATAAAATGGTAAATAATAAATACTGCATTGTACTTGGTTTACATATGTTGATAATTTTGTAAATTTTTTGAATAATAGGACTTTTTTCAAATGTATTTCATTATAAAATAATAAATAATAAATCTTTATAACAGGGAAATAACAAATATTAATAACGGAGATAAAAAATATTGCATTGTACTTGATTAGATATTTAATCTTGGAAATAAACATTACTGAGGGAGTCAAAAGTGTATACAGTAATAATAGTGTCATGGGAATAACTGTCCTTTTGACTCAGTTTTTTTTAACAGGAATGAAGGTTTTTGATTTTATGTTCATTAATATTTTATGAAATCGATATAAAAATAAAATAAAAATGCTTGCAGGCAATTAAGATTCAATGAAAAAGCATTGATATTTCAATGTTTATTCACATCATCCTCAGAACATCATGAAGTGAGTTTGTGTAGTTATACAATTACAGAAATGCAAATCAAGGGGAGGAAAAAATGGCAATGCATACAAAAGCAGCACAAATATGTCACCTGGAACAAGTTATGTGCATTGAATTCTTGCGCAATTGAATACTCCACCCCAACTTCGTTTTTTATAAAAAGTGAGTTTTTTTTTTTCTTTGTGCCACAGGTAGAAGACAAGAACCTCCCTACCCACTACCGAGAACGTGATCAAATTATCTTTTATGAATCATATTAAGTTGATTGTTTTTAATTTTTTTTGTAATTCTTTCCATATCTCTTTGTACATACAAGTGCAATGTCATTTGTTTGTTCTAATAAATAATGATTCAATGTCTGTTAATACTGGGAGAAAAAAAAAATCCTGTATCGATGGTGTCCTTAGTTAAAGTTGCTTTCATTTAAACACCTGCAATTGCTTGCAAAAGGAATGCAATGCTGGAAAGTGGTGAGACTTATCATCACCAACCCATACACATCTACAAAAACTGGAGAAAATAAAATTATATATACATGTGTTAATCAATGAGTCTGCAACCTAATGATGAAAAGAGCATTTATTTTACTCAATAAATATTTATTTTTCAACATAATCTCCTTCTTTGTCAATGCACTCAATCCAGCGTTTCTCCAGTTTCAACAATCCAGATCTGTAAAACTCCACATCTTGGTCTTCAAGGAATGATTGTACAGCATCTACAAGAGCCTCATCATCATCAAATTTTTGGCCACGAAGTTTTTCCTTCAACAATGGGAAGAGATAATAATCAGAGGGGGACAAGTCAGGTGAATGTTGAGGGTGACGCAAAAATTCAAACCCACATTGAACTGCAGTTGCCACTGAATGCAGTGCAGTGTGTGCAGGCACATTGTCTTGGAGAAGCAGGATGCCTTTTGGAAGCTTCCCACCTCGTTTTTTTTTCAGTTCTTCTTGCAACCGGCTCAGCTCCTGAGAATAATATTCCTTGTTGATAGAACGCCCTTTCTCCAGAAAGTTGGTCATAATGATTCCTTCAGAGTCCCAGAAAACGGTTACCATCACTTTTCCTGGCGGAGACGTCCGTAATTTTTTAGCAGGCGGAGTTTCCGTATTCTCCTCCAGCTGTATGTTCTGCCTCTTTGTTGTTGGATCAAAATGATGCACCCAGGTTTCGCCCACAGTGACAAGCCTGTGCAAAAAGTCTTCAGGATTCTGTCGCCACCGTGCCAGATTTTCTACAGATGCAGCCACCCGAGCAAGCATCTGTTCTAGCGTCAGCAACCGAGGCACCCAGCAGGATGCAACTTTTCTCATTCCTAACTTATCGGTAATGATGGACTGGGCTGTGCCGTAACTGATGTTGAGTTTTTTAGAGATATGGAGAATTGTTCTTCTGCGATCTGCTGTAATAAGTTTGTGGACCTTGTTGACCATCTTTGGAGTTGAAACTCCAACCGGACGTCCAGATCTGGGTGCATTGTCTGTGCTTGTGCGGCCACGAGCAAATTCAGCATACCATTTCTTGACCATCGCATATGAGGGCGCATTATCAGCAAGTGTTGAAACCAGTTCTGCATGTGCTTTTTTACCGGATAGCCCCTTGATCTTGAGATATTTGATGACAGCTCGAATCTCTAAATAATCCATTGATTACACCAAATGTTAGAATCTGAAATGAAAAATAGCTATGTTTGATAGAATTAACAATTAAATAACATTCTTCAGTAGGGTATATTATTTACATTGATCAAATTCAGGGAACATTTCAAGTTGAAATTTAGCCATGTCAGGCTACAGACTTTTTGATCCACTATTGTATAGAAAAAACGTTATATTTCCTGAAAGAGTTTACAGTTAAAGGATTGGGTCCATCACCTAAATTTTTTATGACTTATCAACCTTTTTCAGGTTATTTAAAGCCAGAAAATATTCTTAGATTGTAAAAATATTTTGGAGATACTAATGCTTTACTGAAAGAAGTCCTACTAATTAATCTATAGATAGAGGGAGAAGAGATGGATTCATACCCTTCTCAAGGGTATTTGTATATAAGTGAATATAATGAACCTGATCAGAATTAGAACTTCTAATTTTCCATTACACCACCTGCACATTAAAACTTATAGCCCTATATCATCTAAAAGAAAAATTAGTAATGTCCAAGAAAGAGATGAGCATGTTGTGTTGTGTTTATTAAGACAAAAAGGGGTATTTATATGTCATGTTTGAATAACAACTGAGGTTATTGTATTTGCTTTCACACAAATACAATTGAAAAGATATAAATCCATCATTCCTCCATGAAGATAATAGCAGGGAAGACTGGTTTTTTTTTAGCTTTGACTGGCAATCAACCTAGAAGAAGGGTGATTGAATCCAAAACCAGTTGGGCACAGAACTGGCAACTCTAACCCATAAAAGCTCCTTGCTATGAAAACTACATCAGCAACTTGTGGTGTGAGGCTGTGGCACTGAACAGTGGTATTCCTAAAGCATGAACACATTGACAAAAATGCATACTTTCAAGGAATTAAATTATCTGATTTGGAATATTAACAGATAACATCTTCAATATGATTTCCATCATTTGTGATGCAAAGGTTGATGTACTTTGCGAGATTCATCTTAACTCGATGCAATAACACCATGTAGCAGTCAATTTTTAGCACATTCACTCTTTATACGTTCAGTCAAGTGTGTCGCATCTGTGATTTTCATTGAGTACACCTTCTCAGTTAGCATACCCTAGAAAAAAAAAGTCAGTTCTTTCTTTTTTCAACAAAACAACAATGTTTAACATATGAAGATAAAAAAAAAGAAAAATATAGTTAACTAGATTTCCTTTAACACCTTGAATAAGTTAACAATATTAGGTAATTAAAATTTTGGACAAGGTTTACCAACAAAGGACAGTGTTCTTTCCTTTATAATAAACACATTTTTGTAATTGGTGCCAATAAAGGGTGTTCCTAAAGTTGAAATACACAAGAAATCTCAGTAACTATATTTTTTTACTGCCACAGATTAAACAGGGTTTTGTCAAAAGAAAAAAATTGACTTCTTTTTCTGGGGGATGCCAAAGGAGGAAATATATTCACAGATGCAATACACTTGACTGAACCCGCAAAGGGTGAATATGCTAAAATTGACGGTATTGTGGAGTTACTACGTGGAGTTCATGTGAATACTGTAAAGCGTATCAACTGTTGCATTGCAAATTATAGAAACTATATTGAAGATGTTATGTTAATATTACAATTCAATAAAATTTTGAAAATTTAATTTCTTGTAAATACATTTTTGCCTGTGTCCACACTTTAGAAACACCCTTGCATACCAATTAATTAATTGAATATTGGGGATGGAGATCTGACAAACAAGGTGAGTAGATGCTGTTCCTGATGCTACAAGAAATTAACGGCTTCTTGGAGACTGTCAATAGTAAATAGCTTAGTTTTCATCATTGCATTTGGACTCAGATTATTAACACTACCAGAAATGCTGATGAAAATTTCCAATTTCTAATATGAATTTTCTGATGAATCATATTTTGTCAGTTACTGATTGAATAAACTCCTTGTGAGTTCTACACCTGTAAAAATTCCATTGCATTATTAAATATTTCAGCTTGATAAAAACAATCATGAGTATGAATGCAGGTCATTATTTAAAGAGGAGGGTACAAATGAAAAGATTTGAAATTGACAAGGTTTTACATTTCACTGAATCTGTTGTTAAACCTGATTATTATCTACTATATTTTTCTCAGTGAAACCAAACTGTCCCTGATATGTCTTTTCTGCCTCTCCTTGATCAAGATGTAGCAATCCATTATTTATGAGGTATTGACAGGGTGTGGCATAGAAGCTAAGGAGTGAGCAGTATTATATGATTTTCATTCAGTTAGTTAAGTGCCGTATGTGATACACGCTTTGGGCGATCATGTCTCTATCAAGACATGACTGACTAGGCAGAAGATTATCCTGCAGTAGTTTGCCATTGTTTTCTGCGATAGACTGGCTGCCATCCAAGGCTAGAGAACTCAATCTGTCCTATTATTTAATCCATAACTGGAGGGAAGAGACGGATCAATACCTTTCCCAAGGGTATTTGTGCGTAAGTGAATGCCATGAATTCAACTGGAATTTGAACTCGGCTGCCTGAATTTGTTGTTCCAAATTGATATCCATTGGACCACAACACACATTTTCATTAAATGATTTAAAAAAAAAAAAAAAAAAAAAAAATTGTTTTAATGTTTGAAATTTCTTATTTTGAAACCCTACACCCCAATCTTATTCTATTCCCCTCTTATTATCACTTTTTGATCCGTCAAGTGAACAAATATAAAATCTGCACAGTACAGTAGATGCTCGTAAGATTCACACGTCATAAAGATAAATAGTCATTAGGAATTCCTTGGAAATTTAATTATGACCAATTTCATATACTTACCTGGCTTTGTTAGTGAGTAGGGTGGGGTGTGGTGGGGGGGGTTATTGACTGTTCCTGACTGGAAATCTGTAAGAATGAGAGTAGAAGCCTAGAGATCCATCTCTCCCAGACAGCACCACCTCACTGTAGTAGACAGGGTATGATCAGAGAAATTCCCTGATGTCTCTGGCAAAAACCAAGAGAACCAAGCAATTTACAGAAACACTCATGGGTTTTCACACTTATATAAATACTAATAATTGTAGGTAACTGATAT
Source organism: Ascarosepion bandense (assembly GCA_037127315.1). Lineage (NCBI taxonomy): Eukaryota > Metazoa > Mollusca > Cephalopoda > Sepiida > Sepiidae > Ascarosepion > Ascarosepion bandense. Next base: position 555,713 of record JBBBDQ010029508.1, on the reverse strand, counting down.
ATATACTTTTTAGTGCTGAATTTAAAAAATGAAAAATTTTTCCCTTTCCTATATCTTATTTTTTGTAAAATGATTTTTGTTAGTTCTCACTACATAATAGATATATTATTTGAATGGCTGTGTAGTGTTTCTGTTCGTGAATCAATGTTTTAAACATTAGAACCTTGAATAAATTCTCACTGATTTTTCATGAAAAGTAATGCTTTATTTACAAAAATTAGTAAGAAACATGTCACTGAAAGTATTGTCCATTGCTAACCCACTACTTTTTTTTCTATCTTTCTGACAGCATTTGAATTCCATGTCAGAAAAATGGCACATCTAACCAAAGGTCAACCCATTTTTTGGCATCTTCATAAAAATAAATGTGCTACTCAGCTAGGGCATGTGCCATTGATCAGAACAAGTGATAATTGAATAAAGTAATATCTGGTGAATACAGCAGGTGAGGTAGGACTACCCATTTAAGTGTTTCCAATTAGGTTTTTACCTGTTTTGCAGCATGTGGTCTAGCGTTGTCATGTTGCAAAATCACTTTGTTGTGTCTCTACTCATAAGGCCGCCATTTTTTCTTTAATGCTAGGCTCAAATGCATCAATCGTAGTTGATAGCAATCTCCTGTGATGGCTTCAGTCGATCTGAACAGCTCATAAGCTACACTCAGCTGATCCCACTAAATGCAGAGCAGAAGCTTTGAACCATGGATACTCAGCTTTGCCACAGATGTTGATGCATGGCCAGGCTTACTCCACAATCTTCTAAGCTTAGGGTTATCGTAGTGTATCCACTTTTCATCGCCAATCATGATACGATGCAAAAAACTTTTTTCTGCCTTTCAAGCTGCTGTTCACATGAGACAAGACACCATTTGACGTCTCTCAGCTTCAACTTGTACAGCACTTTGCTTTTGAATCATTCCTAATGCTTTCAAACATTTCAAAACTGTTGTGTGATCAACTCCTAATGATTCTGCAAGTTCAGTTTACACCTGACATAAGTCTTTATGAATTAATGCCTCCAATTCTTCATCTTTAAACTCTTTTGATCTGCCGGAGTGTTATCTTCAACATCTATATCATTATTTTTTAAGTGTCTAAAACAAACTCTGCATGTTGATTCAGACGGAGCATAGTCACCCTAAGTTTCAACAAGAATTCTGTGTGCTTCAGTTGCAGATTTCTTTTGAATAAAGTAGTGCAGTAAAATTCTCTGCAAATACTTTCTTTGATTTATAGTACTTATTCAAGGTCCTAATAGTTATTTCATCAATAAGCAAGAATGTAATTGGAACACAACACACTGGTCACTTATTCCATTATGAAGAAACCTGTTTATCAGTAGGATCAGTCTAAGGTTTTAAAAGAATTGGTGAAAGGGTACTTCTTCATAATATGGGATAATAAAAGAATTGGTGAAAGGGTACTTCTTCATAATATGGGATAATAAAAGAATTGGTGAAAGGGTACTTCTTCATAATATGGGATAATAAAAGAATTGGTGAAAGGGTACTTCTTCATAATATGGGATAATAAAAGAATTGGTGAAAGGGTACTTCTTCATAATATGGGATAATAAAAGAATTGGTGAAAGGGTACTTCTTCATAATATGGGATAATAAAAGAATTGGTGAAAGGGTACTTCTTCATAATATGGGATAATAAAAGAATTGGTGAAAGGGTACTTCTTCATAATATGGGATAATAAAAGAATTGGTGAAAGGGTACTTCTTCATAATATGGGATAATAAAAGAATTGGTGAAAGGGTACTTCTTCATAATATGGGATAATAAAAGAATTGGTGAAAGGGTACTTCTTCATAATATGGGATAATAAAAGGATTGGTGAAAGGGTACTTCTTCATAATATGGGATAATAAAAGAATTGGTGAAAGGGTACTTCTTCATAATATGGGATAATAAAAGGATTGGTGAAAGGGTACTTCTTCATAATATGGGATAATAAAAGAATTGGTGAAAGGGTACTTCTTCATAATATGGGATAATGATATATAAATTTTTATATATCAAAAAACAATTTTGAAGAAAGATGTATGAAAAGGTGGAAAAAGTTTTCATGTGATGGGTTTCAGCCTTTAAGACTTCATCAGACTAATGAAACAAGAGACACTGAGAACTTACAATTATAGAGTTTATGTTTTGGGTATATAATTGAGCCAATTTAGTTTAGATCCTTTTTGTTTTCTTTACCTTTGTTATTAGATATCCTACACTGTGATAATAGAAGATCTGCCAGGAATGGTAAAGAGCCTGAATGCAAATTTACTGGGGATGATCTCGCAATCACAGCACTCTCTACACATTTCCATCTTAGTGAATTATTTGTGGTGCAGTGGATACCAGCTCAGAATGAAAAATTGGAGAGCCAAGTTCGAATTCCTGTTGAATTCATTGCATTCACTTACACTCAAATACCTTTGGGAATGGTATTAATTTGTCACTTCCCTCCAGCGATGGGTCAAATAACAGAACAAATTGGATTTTATAGCCTTGATTGGCAACCAATGTTCCTCAGAAATAATGGCAATCTACAGTGGAAAAATTTTCTGCCCAGTCAGTCATGTCTCAAAAGGAGACATGATTGCTCAAGCATGTATCATATGTAGCACTTAACTGACTGACTGAATTATTTTCTATTTGATCAGAGAAGCATTTTTTATATTGAAATTGTGGTCAGTCTTGTTATGCTGAACTAATGAATTTAATATATTGTTTTGTGAAATGTCCTTTTTGTGTTCATATAATCTCTTATTTAAATTCCTTGAGGTTTCTCCTATATATTTTTGGTTACAATTATTACAGGTGATAAAGTAAATTCCTTCTTCAATTTTTAGCTTATTGATTTTTTTTTAATAAACAAAAAAGAACTTAAATAAAATTGACTAGATTATGTACCCAAAACATAAATTTTTTTTTTAAATTCCTTCATTTATCTTTTGTTTGTGTGCATGTGTGGTCACACTGACATAAACAAATTTATTTCAATGAAATTCTAAAAGGAAACTTATAATGCAAAAACTTTGTTTATCTTCTTATATATTCTCTCTTAATTATATAAAAGTAGTCATTAAAAGCTGTTGTTCATTCTGGACATTTAAACAAAGCATAACAGGATTTGGTGTAATATTCTTGAGAAAATTTGTTGCTTCCTATGTAGAGAACTGCAAGTTGTAGATATGTGATTGAACCAGCAGAGACAAGAATTTATAATGAACTCAGAAAGAATGGTTAAAAAGAAAGAATTTACAAATTGATGCCGATCATTAAACCTAACATATGCGATGAGCCACTGATAAAGATGCTGGACAAAAATCAGTTCTTTGTACCATTCCTGAAAGTACTCAACTCTTTCTACCAGGCTCTTTTTACAAGAATCATATCAGATACAAACATGGAATATTGCTGCCATACCTGGGGTCAGACCTTCACAATCCTTTCTTTGCACTCTTCAATCAATTCAAAATCACTTATGTGGCCTTGTGGGGAATTATTTTTCACCTTACAATGCATTACCTCATAAACAAATTGTTGGTAGCCTCTTCTTTACTCAATTGCTATTTTCTTTGCATATGTTCAGAGGAGCTACATTCTTTAGTTTCACTGGTTCAAACTTTTACCGTAAGGAACTACCATTCCATGTACACAGATTTGACTCATCCTTATTCCATTTGTAAGGTGCAAATTCCAGTCAAACAACTTCTTCTACAGAACAGTTACTTTGTAGAACAGACTTCAAAGAGGCTGCTTCAGGTTTAAAGTTGATCATTAATTATTTTACATATGCACTTTTTATTTCCTCCCTCTATAATACCTCATTCAATATTGCTCTACCATGAGTGGATCTTGTATTAAGTTTTCTTATTGAGCCACTACACTATGCCCATCCCGTGTTGCACACAGAGCCTTGCCTGGGATGTTAAAGTTTCAAATTCGTTAAGTGTGCATGGATGTGCTTTGTTCTGCAGTGGATACTGACTTGAAACGACAAATCGGGGAGCCAAGTTCGAATTCCAGTTGAATTCCTTGGATTCACTTATGCACAAATACTCTTGGGAAAGGTATTAATCAGTCTCTTCCCTCCAGTTATGGGTCAAATAATAGGACATATTGGGTTCTATAGTCTTGGCTGGAAACCAGTCGACCATAGAAAGCAATGGCAACCTACTGTTGGATAATCTTCTGCCCAATCGGTCATGTCTTTTGAGACATGATCACGTATCATGTATGGCATTTAACTGACTGAAGTGTGCAAGGATCAAGACTGAGGGCAAACTAGAAGATAATCCATAGTTTGTAAATGGCCACATTAGCATTTGGGATCAACATCAGTGGCATATCTCCATTTCTAAAGGTTGGTTCTACAGCAACAAACAACTGTTTGGAGACGATTCAGGTAGAGCCAAAAGGGACAGGCATCACTGGATGTAGAGTGGGAAAGAGGGATTCTGTAGGGCTGAGATAAAGCCTGTGTTTCACACTGTTAAGGTAGCTGCATCACAGGAACAGATTCAACTGAATGTAGAAAGCCAAGTTTTGACATGAGCCTATTTGTCATTGGTTCACAGCCCTGGAGTGGATAAGTAGGGTTCACTGAAAGAGCGTTCATATTGCAGTCCCCATCAGATGAGTTTTCTCGTTTGCCAGTCATTCCCCCACGCTACACTACACAGTTATATTGAGTGAACAATAGACTGAAAAAAAAAAAAGAAGATAAATCCAGAAAATGTTTAGTTGTTACTTCACATTAAACTTGGGTTGGGCACATCAGTGTGGTGTAATAATTAGAAAGCTTGTCTTGCTAGATCAATTACAAATGAATAGTGAGTTTGATCCTCAGTCAGTCAGTCAAGTGCCATATGTGATACACACTTAGGCGATCATGTCTCTTTCGAGACATGACTGACTGGGCAGAATATTACCCCGCAGTAGGTTGCCATTACTTTCGGTGGTAGATTGGTTGCCAGCCAAGGCTATAGAACCCAATCTGTCCTATTATTTGACTCATAGGTAAAGAGAGAAGAAATCTATTTTATTATTAAGTAGTAATTAGTAGGGGATTAGTTTATTACTTCATAATAATATAAAACTGATCCCACACTTTATGCCCAGTAGAAATCTTAATAATGTTTTCAACTATTATATTCAGTCAGTCAGTTAAGTGCCATACATGATACATGCTTGGGCGATCATGTCTCGAAATAGACATGACTGACTGGGCAGAATATTACCCCGCAGTAGGTTTCCATTACTTTCGGCAGTAAATTGGTTGCTAGCTAAGGCTATAGAACCCAGTCTGTCCTGTTATTTAACCCATAACTAGAGAGAAGAGATGGATTAATACCTTTTTCGAGTATTTGCGAGTAAGTGAATGCAAGGAACTCAACTGGAATTCAACTTGGCTACCCAATTTCTCGTTCTGAGCTGATATCCACTGCACCACAATGCACATCCTCAGTAGGTGCCCCATACTTTTGGCCTTGTTCCACATTTAAGCTAAGATTAAAAAATCATTTATTGATTTTTGATGTAATGGGTGCCTTGCTAAATCAATTACAACTAAATAGCGAGTTCAAGCCTCACTAGATAACCCGTACTTTCAGTCTCTTGCCACATCTAAGCTAAATTGATTAAAATCATTTATTACAATCTTTGGCATAATGGTTGCCTTGCTAGATCAATTATGACTGAATAGTGAAATCAATTCAATACTAGCTGCTCATACTTATGCCCTTGTGCCACACCTAAGCTATGCTGAGAAAAAAATTTAACCATATTATGCTAAAGCTGATGTGGCAGTTTGTTAAAACCCTATACAAAGAGAGAACCGGTTATATTTCTGCCAAACATTTTCTGCTTTGTCGAAAGCTAAATTGAAATTAGCACAGTTCAATAAACCTAAAATAATTGATCCACACAAAGGTCAATACATTTGCATATACCATCAATTGGTATCTTAGCACAAGATATTTATATATTTACATGTCTTCCAATGTAAAACAACTATCCCAAATGAGGCTCTGCCTTGCCTCCTCAACCTATTATTTCACTTGACATAACACTGATTATTTAAGAGGACCAGTCAAGTGTTGTAAGTTAGAATAGATCAACATATGCTTGCTAAAATTCAACAAAGGTAATGCGATAATTTGCAAAAGTATGTCGACCCATCTGGGTCTGCAACAGTTGAACATTTTTTAAATAGTTCTAAGTATGTGTTATCTTACACCAAAGACACGTTCTATGTATTAAGTAAATTGTATTCAGGAGTTACTTTTTAAAGTTCTAGAGATGATATATCCCAAGTTTCTGCAGTCCTTCTTGTGTAAGCAGATGAAGTTGCTTTTAGCCTGATTATTGTTTGCATTTGATGTCAATTTTATATAAGTGAACTTTGAAGTCAAGACAGTGATTCATGCTTGGGTGCAATTGCCAGGGCATGTGTGTTGTGTTTTGGCATGACTATTTATATGTGCTGGTCAGTGGTGAATTATGTGTAGGTCTATTGTATTATCCTAATGGCTATTTGATAGGCGGTAATGGTTATGGTTCAAATCATTCTAGGGGCTATTGAGTGTAAATAATTGTGGATCCAAAAGCAGTTTTGTGGTTATTTTATAATGCTGTTGGTTAACTTTTTTCACTCATTATCGATTACTTTGTTATTTCTTGTTATTATTACAGTTACTTGTGTTCCTGAATGCATTTGTAGTTTGTTAATTATTTTAGTTTTACTTATTGTTATTTTGTATTTAGTTTTACTTACTATTGTTAAGAAATGTAGTAAAAATTTATTTTTGTGCCTGCATTTTGAGAGGAGTTCTGATCATTTATTTAGTAATTTGTGTTGGTTTGGGAAGGTGATTATAGCTATATCCTCCTCTAGATAGAGTTTACAGTCTTATGCTTTATTTTTGGAGGCTGATGCAGTTTTCCATGATTTTTTGAATTTGATTGTCTCTTTATTGAGCACTCTGGAAGAATGGTAGACTTTGAAAAACAGTAGCTACACTAGCATATACGCATCGTTCATTCAGCAATGAATTAGAACACTCTCAGCTATTGGGCATGTATAATGATAATATACACGCTAAAAAGTCTGCCTCCTTCTACCGAGTGCCCATAGATCAGAGGTAGAATCGCCGACTGACGCCAATTTGGTCAGGTTTCAATCCTGGGTAAAAAGTAATCGGATGTCTAACCATACTGATGAGGTGTGATACAGTGAAACAGATCTGTCTAAGGATGACTAAGATAATATATATATATATATATATATATATATATAGAGAGAGAGAGAGAGAGAGAGTTATTATTCCTGTTATTATAATAATATATGAAACTGCAACTCAAAATTGAATATTATAATGGCAACATATTTCTTCCATCATAATTTAAACTGATACAACTGACACTTTCTTTACTCCTGTCAACGTGTTTAACCATAACCATACTGCTACACATAAATGTCTCAACATCCATTGGTTTATACACACAAATCTTTAAAATTCTAATAACCTCCCACTCCACCACATTTACCTAATATGATAGCATCTATGCTTTTGAATTTCCATATCACTATATATATATATATATATGACCCCATAACCAAAAAAATATTTCACTGCCTGATGATGGTGTACTACTATTGAAGCCTGAAAGCTTTTGAGTTGCAGTCCCATGTTATTATTATTGTGTAATACTTTGACCATAACATAAAAATTGCTTACTGCCTATCACGTTGAATACATCGGTTCTCGCTTGATCACCAAAGTTAAGCAACATTGAGCCTGGTCAGTGCTTAGATGGGTGACTGCTCAGGAATACCAGGTGCTGTAAGCATAATGCGCATTGTGGTGCAGTGGATATCGGCTCGGGAAGAGAAATCGGTGAGCCGAGTTCAAATTCCAATTGAATACCCTGCATTCACTTAAGCACCAGTACCCTTGGGAAATGTATTAATCCGTCCCTTCCCTCTAGTTAAATAACAAGGGTGGGACTTGGTGACCGTGCCCTTAAAAACAAATCCCAATAAATCTTGATATTTGAAAAGAAAAATGTATTACTAGACACAAAACTTATATAAACAACAATAAATTGTTGAAAGAAAAAGGTATTACCAGCAATAAATAAAGTTTAGTTGGCAATAAATGACCTGCTGAGGTTGATTTGCCATAAAAACAAAACAACCAACCAACATAAAAACTTGAGCATGCTTTTCTCCCTTGTGCTATACTTCATACTTTGTTGGTGAGACATCTGTTATAAATTAGTGGAAGTACTTTGTTAGCGATATATCTATTGTAAAGCATATGACTACAATTAAAACAGCAGGTTAGTTAAGGGGTGAGCTAAAATTCCTCCCTAGAAAAAACCCTCTCTTGGAAGAAAATCTCCTGTTCCCATTGTGAAAGAGAGGCAGAGATTAGTAGAAACAAAAGTAGAAAGGCAGTTGAGGTTCCAAAGTAACAAAACCAGAATTGAACAGACAAGATAATATCAAAGTGAAGAGCAGAGAGAGAGAGCAACAGCTTGAAGAAACAAGGATAAGAATTGGAAGATGCAGACAAAAAGGGACCCGAGTTTCAAAGACCTCACATGTTTAAACAGATTAGGGCAAGAAATCAGCAGAAAAGACAAAATGAAACTGAAGTGCAAAGATCTAAGAGACTTTCTCTTGACAAGTCCAGAATTTCTCAACCACACAACAGACAATTTTTCCAATAGAATTTGGCCAATATCAATTCTGATCCAATGACTGACTATGCATCTCATCCCAAAGTACAGATTGGTGCAATGATAAAACTGTACCTACTGAGGAGCAAAAACGTGAGAAAAAGAACCTCTTGGTAGATGCTGCACAGGTGATATGGTCAAGAAGCTTTAACAAGATTCTCCAGAAACAATGAGGGAACTTTTTAATGGTGCTTCTAATGATTCAAAGAACTTTTTTAAAAACATTCAGAACTATAATGGTGGATTCCAGATTACTTTTTTGTTGCTAAGATTATTCATGAGAGAGGATTTATGCCTATGTTTAATGTCCACCTTTCTGGTATCTAACGACATCTATAATTGTATCATAAGCTATTTTCTTGTTAGGTAGAAGCTTTGTAAAGTGGGAGTGTATCATTGTACTGGATCTTTATTGCCAATACCAAATGAAGAGTCTCTTCAACTTTATTTTGTGTCTGATTTGATTCAACAAACACAAAAGAGAGTTGATGCAACTAGAGTTACAAAAGTTGACACAATCAAAAGATCTGCTTCATGAAAACAACAGTTATGTGAAAAGCTTTAAATTTGCTCTAAAAATCATCATTCTCTGAATGCAAGATTGTTAGAGATACTGACAAAAGGCCATCAAATAAGCATTCTGAACATTTTTAATACACCTCAATGCAATGAAGTAGCTGTAATAATCACAGAAGAGTTTGGAAAACATATTGTTCTTCCAGGTCATAATTCTTCTTCTTTTATGTGCCATGTCCTTTCAGGACATAGGCGATCATGGCCTTCCACATCATCTCCCTGTCCCTGGTGGCTCTTAGCACACTTTCATGCAACCCTCGTTCTGTCATCCACCTGATCAGGTCCTTCAGCTTTCCTGTCTCTTTTTCCTTCTATCTGGCCTGTCAGTATCAAGTTCTCCAAGTCCTCCTTCCTCAATGCATGTCCCAGGAACTTTAGTTGTCTCATCCTGATGCTCAGTATTAAAAACCTTGTCATTGGTCACATGCTCGGTCCATGATATCCGCAGCATTCTCCTGTAGAACCACATTTCACTGCTTCAAGTTTTTCCTTCATCTTCGAAGATATTGTCCAACATTTACTGCCATATTGAAGAACCTGCATCACATAGCAATCCACTACTCTCCTCTTTGTTTCTAGTGAAATTGTCCTGTTTCTTAATACTTTACTCAACTTCTGGAATGCTTCTTTCACCATGCCAATTCGCCTTTGGATCTCAGTGTCGCACTTTCCATTTTCTGTTAGAACACTTCGTAGGTATTTAAATTTCTGTATCTGCTTGATTTTAGAGTCTCTCACCTATAATTGACATTTTGGGCTGCCCTTTTTGCTGATGACCATGCATTCAGTTTTCTTGCAGTTTATTTGTAGTCCTTTCTTGTCACTCTCTTCAGCTACCTTCTGTAGGAAGTCTTGTAGTTTTCTTTCTGTGCCTGCTATTAGCACTGTATTATCTGCATACCTTATATTGTTTAAAGTGTGGCCTCCGATGACGAATCCTGGAATAACTTCTAGGGTTCTCAGAAGAGTCTTGCTGTATAAGTTGAATAGATCCGGTGAAAAGATGCATCTTGTCTTACGCCCCTTTCAATCTTAGTATAATTGCTGAATTCGTTACCTGTCCATATGCAGGCAGTTTGCTGCCAGTAGAGATTCTTAATTACTCTTAGGTCTTTCCCAAATATGTCGAGGCTGCCAAGTATCTCCATCAATTCTTTGTGGCGTATTTTGTCAAATGCCTTTGCATAATCAATAAAACATAGGTACAAGTCCTTCTTCATTTGTATCGCTCTTTCAGAGAGCATTCTAATCATAAATATGGTGTTCCTTGTTCCAGTGTCTTTGACGAAACCGCACTATTCTCATCTTACCTCTGGCCTGATTCTGTTTCTTGCTATAATCATCAGGATTCAGACGATCAGTTTTGTTACATGGCTCATTAAACTGATGGTTCTGTGGAATTCGCACTTGAAAATATGAGACTCATTACATGATGCTTTACAATACACTCTGCTTTTTGTCAATGGCGATAATTGGTTATCATTCTGGAATTTTTCAGGTTGGAGGAAACTCCATTAAAACTCTTTCATGCATGGACCTTTATGCTTTCTTCTTTGATCCAAGAAAATTCTTTTAATTACCTTTGCAGAGACCAAAACCTGTTCCACCAGTTTCTTATAGATATGTATGGCAAGATGGAGGGAGAAAGATTAGCATACATCAAGTGTCACCAGATTTAAGAGCATCATCATATATTCATCTACAAGAAGGTATTAACGATGATGTTGTTATAGGTGAAATTGGTCAACCAGTCATTCTTCCATCAAGTTTTGTTGGCAGTCCAAAATATATACATGAAAGAACTCAAGATGCAATGGCATACGTTAAAACATCATGAATGTGCAGATTTGTTTAGAACAATCACCTGTTATCTCAAATGAAAAGAAATCAATGCTGAACTTCTTGGACAAAAGCTACACAACAGACATGACGTAATTGCAAGAGTTTTCAGATTAAAAGTGATTAAATTAATGGAAATGATTAGAGCAGGTAAAGTTTTTGGTGATGTAAGATGCTACACGTATACCTTTTAATGACAAAAATGAGGTCTCCCTCATGTCCATATCTTGATATGGTTGATGGTGAAAATTCCCACCAGTTAGGTGAATTATATAATATCTGCAGAACTGCCAGATCCTACAAAAGACAAAAAATTTTATGATGCTGATAAAACTCAAATGGTCCCTGTGGTGATAAGAACAGAAATTCTCCCCCGTATCGTTAATAACTAGTGAACCAAACATTATCCAAGAAGTTTCTGAAAGGAAACACAAATGGGAGATGGTTATCCTTCTTATAGAAGAAACCACCAGATGATGGCAAATTTGAGGCAGTAATTGGATCAGAACAAAATCCAATTGTAATTAACAGATGGACAGTTCCATATAGTTCCCTACACTTGAAAACCTTTGATGCTCATATCCACATAGGGGAAGCTACCATTTGATTTGGCAATGTCTTAGACTGCTTGACCACGAATGACCTCCAGTCTATGTGGATAGGGGTTGCAGGTTCGAATCCTGCCGAATGACACACATTTCTGTAATAAAAATTTGTTGTAAATAATCAGGCCAGTAGATATAAATATATAATACTGTTTAATTAAAAAACAGAATATCTACTTAAATAGGAGTATCAATAAAAAATAATGTTCAAACAATTCATTTCAAATTGTCGGTTGTTTATAACCAAGTTTCGTTAAAATCCGTTAATTTCTGTAACATGTTTATATATATATATATATATATATATATATATAGATATTAGTCATCCACATACAAGCCCGTTTCGCTGTATCACAGCTCATCAGTGTGGCTAGACATATCCACTTGCTTCTGGCCGGGATCGAAACTCGACTGATTTGGTGTCAGTCGGAGTCTCTACTCCCTAAGCCATCGGCGCATGGGGTCAGAGAAGGGAAATTTTAACGTCTTGTATGTAAGCAGTGTATACAGACACCAGTCACCGAGAGAACTCAATTCATTTCTGAAGAGTCATGCATTATTTATATATATATATATATATATATATATATATATATATACACACACACACACAGACAAAGAGGAGGAAAATCTCTCTCTCTCCCATATATATGAGAGAGAGATTTCCCTCCTGTCACACAAATGGAAAGAGAGACAATGGCAAGGCTGTGTCAGCTTAGTTCATTCTATTTACTACCAGTTATTAAAGCAATAATTATGCCATCAAGCAGTGAAGAATCATCTTTATTATAATAAAGACAGTTGTGTATTTATTTCTTCCCTACTGCCACGCTCAATAATCCTCTCAAATATTTTACTGGCATTTTTGATGGCAAGGGTGCACTTGTACTTATATATACAAAACTTGCAACAATGAAAAGAGAAAAATTGAGAAGTAGAAACAGTCAAATGCTGATACCACCTGAAGAGTGGATGGAATAATTCCTGGAAGGTCCACCTATGAAACTATGGATTTGAGATACTGAAGATAACATCAATCAGTCAGTTAAGTGCCATATGTAAAACATGCTTTGGGTGATCATGTCTCGAAAGAGACATGACTGACTGGGTAGAAGATTATCTTGAGTAGGTTACCATTGCTTTCTGTGGTAGACAGGTTGCCAGCCAAAGCTATAGAACCCAAACTGTCCTATTATTTAATCCATAACTGGAGGGAAGAGATGGATTAATACCTTTCCCAAGGGTATTTGTACGTAAGTGATTGCAAGGAATTCGACTTGAATTTGAACTTGGCTCCCCGATTTTGTCATTCCGAGTCGATATCCACTGCACCACAACACACTAACATCAATCAGCTAAGTGAAAAATCTTATTATGAAAATATGCGTCATTAGGGCACGCATGTTTGAATCCTGTTGGAGGACATGTTTTTCAACAAGATTTCTCGATTATTCAGGCCAGTAGATGTAAATAAATATACTGTTTTATTATAAAAAAGAGAGTATCTACTCAGATATGAGTATCCATTAAAAATAATGTTTAAAAAATAAATTAAAAACATGCTAGAGTTAATCCATTTCATATATATGTGTGTGTGTGTGTGTGTGTGTGTTTTTGTTTAATTGTGATAATGTTTAGTGCTAAGGCTGTTGTTTTCAGTGGTTTTACTGATAAAATGTATTTTGGCAGCAGGTTATCGTAAAGTACTCAATATTTGGGTATAGATAGAGCGCTGATAAGCATAAAGAGTTTGTTTCTTTAACAGAGCAGATTCATGCTGACTTTAAGGTTTTGTGAGGACACCATTATGATGTTCTCACTAGCAAACAGTAATTTTTGTGCAGTGATATAATGCTTTTATAAAACATTGTATTAACAAATTACTATATATATATATAAAACACACACAAAGATAACTGGATGAGGGGAAGGTATATTAAAAACTGACCCATGAGGAACAGAAGACAAGAGACCCTGCAGCTTCACAAGAAAATTCAAACATTTGTTTGAAGACCCCACAAAACCACATCTAATCTAAACTTATTTATAAATGGAACTTTCTCTATAGATTCCGAAACGGCTGAACCGATTTTTCTTGAAAATTTACACAGTTGTACTATAAGCGTCTGCGAGTGTTCTTAGCTTGGTTTTGTGTCGAGGTACCCCCGATAAATATTGATAAATCAGGTTATAGAAGGAGTGGTCCGATTTTAATCAAATTTGATACACTGATAGACAAAGACATAAGAAACGATATTCAGAAGTTTCAAGGTTGCAGTTCTTACAATAGTGCAGAAAATTGATAAAAGGCAAGTTGTGTGTGTGTGTGTGTGTGTGTCTGTTTATCTGTCTGTATGTCCTTTATAGAAATCCACAATTTTTATCCAATTCTCACCAAACTTCACACAAATATTCTTTAGGCTGAGTCTGAGCTCCAGGACCATGGATTAGTTTTAAAGCTTTCATTACACCCGAGCAACGCCAGCCTATACTGGTAGCTAGTATCTTCATAGTTGACAGTAGTTTGATGGCGTCTGTAATGTAAACAAATGCAAGGGGTATAACTCTTCAGGAAACATATACAGTGACTTCAACAGTGCAGAGATTTGAATGCCCCCCCCCTCTCCATAATGAGAATCAAAGGGGCATGTTGGGAGCAGAGGAAGATATTCCAAGGAATTAGCAGAGCAACAATGGTGTATATAATGAATCTCCTGTTGCATCTCTTTTTCTTCTATATCTCTATGTTTACAGATCTCCAGTAGAACGCTTAAAACATTGCACTGGTGATTAAGAGATTCTTTTTTTTTATAACCAGGAATCTTTTTTTTTTCATTTTCCACAGCAATGTCTCAACACCTCCCACCAAAACACAAATAAGAAAAGTCCATGGAACATGATACTTTCACTGTTGCTGCCTGGCCATTTGGCCTGTTTTAAGAAAAATAGGAAAAAAATTATGTATTTGCTGAACATTCAGATACTGATGGTGATATCATGGGCAATGCCATTTTAATTTCAAATACTCTGCAGTACAGCATAAGCTAAATGATACCCCCAAAGACAATATGAAACTTATAAAACATGCTTTTGGAAAAATATCATAGTTAACTCTTTCACTGCTGCATTGTTGCCTCGTACTAACCCATTTGGGAGAAAATAGGAAATTGCCATTCACTGAAAATATGAAAATGCTGATGGCAATTTCTCATGGGCACTACCATCTTGGTTTCAATCAGATACTCTGCTCAACAGAAGCTAAATGAACCCCCACCCAGATAATAAAATAAAAATATCATAAAACAGTAATCTTACAATAATATCTGTCTATTCAGGTTTGATGGTCAATTTGTTTTTTTATGGATTATCAACTCTTTGTAGGTTATTTAAAGATAAAACATTGTTTATTTAGCAAAATACAATGCTTTTGGCACAAGGTCAAAGGGAGAGAGGTTGGTAATCAGTAACTATAGCTAGTTTTATTCACGACCTCTCCATTCTAACAAATGACACAAGCACCAAGAGCTTATCATTCACCAAAATACCAGGTTTACACAGGGGATCTAACAATACATCAAGTGCATGTGTGTGTGTGTGTGTATTGTATTTGGCCAGCAATCTCTCTTTTATGCAGGTTTCATTAAAAATGACAGTCAAGGTGTGATGGTTAGGTTTTTTTATGTAATTTTTCATGTGAACTTATGATTTCTTTCTTTTGAGAACATAGATTATACAAAAATTGTCTAAATATTTTGTTTATCTGAGTGCTTTTGGCTATACTTCTAGACATTTACGAGGATAAAAAACTTAAGCATCACACCTTGTTTGTCATTTTTAATAACACCTGCATATATATATATCTAAACTTATTTATAAATGGAACTTTGTCTGTGTGTGCGTCTGTTACCTATAGACTCCGAAATGGCTGAACTAAATTTCTTGAAAATTTACACAGTTGTACTATAAGCATCTGTGAGTGTTCTTAGCTAGGTTTTGTGTCGAGGTACTCCCGATAAATATCAAAAATTGATAATCAAAAAAAAAATCGGGTTATAGAAGGAGTGGTCTGATTTTAATCAAATTTGATACACTGATAGACAAAGACATAAGAAACGATATTCAGAAGTTTCAAGGTTGCAGTTCTTACAATAGTGCAGAAAATCGATAATATCCCCAATATTGGAAATCGATACCCCCGATATTCTATCGAATCTGATCAAAAACCAATATTCAGCCATCAATATGGCTCATTTTCTCCAATTTTACTCCCGATGGGTACGATAAGTTTTCATGGACTTACTTAGGTTAGTTTATCCTTGGATGACTTATTTGACTCCGATATTGGAAATTGATACCCCGATATCCTATTTATATCAGATTTTCAGCCCTTTTATTTTAGTTTTTGCTTCGGGTTTGGCTCTAAGTAGGTATAATTGTAGTTCTTAGTCTCAGCCATGATACCATTTACTCAGAGGACTTATTTAGCCTTCAAAATTCAGTTTACAAAGAAAAAAAACTTATCTGATATCGGTACCAGGAAATCAAAATTTGACTTACATCCATTCATTTTTCTTTCAGTCTACGGTTTCACTTTAACTGGAAGCAACTATTGCTTTTTAGTGTTTCGTGCCAACGTCCAAAGAGTCTGAGCTCCAAGACCATGGATTAGTTTTAAAGCTTTCATTACACCCAAGCAATGCCGGGCTATACTGCTAGTATATATATATATATATATATATATATATATATATATATATATATATACACACACATGCAATAACATGTAAGGTTATCACTGTGTCTTTTCTATAAATACTTTCAGGGTAATTGTTCTGATGAACTGTTTGCCAAGGTACCTAGACATTTTGAACTGAAATGCAGTACTAGATTGGCATTGAGATTTCATCAATTTTACAGTTGAGCTGTAAATTTTATGCTTGTCGAACTCCCTTCTAGCTCTATCCTTTCCAGCCAACTTCAATCTGCAAATATTTAAATGCAATTACCATCTACTATTCTCCTGATTACCCTTTCCCCTCATTATTAATGTTTCTATTCTTCTCCACCCTGTAACCCCCTTGTGTCTTAGTAGCTTTACTGCCGTACATGGAGTAATACATTGGTATCACCCCATGCAAGGCAGTTAAGAAACTAATGTTTCCATTTTTGTTTTTTGTGTTGTGGACAATATCTTACTAACAGTTTTAATTTTTTTTAAACTTTTGGGGTTGAACTGTTAGTAAGTCTAACTCACAAAAAACAAAAGTTGAAGCTTATTTTGGATTGTAGTTTTCGAGTGAATATTGTATTAAATTTCTTTAAAAATAACAATTTTTCTAGATACAAATCCTTCTATTTAATCCATAAATAGGGGGAAGTGGATTCATACCTTTCCAAGAATATTTGTGGGTATGTGAATATAATGAACCTGACAGGAATCCAAATTTGTCTTTCAGATATCTCGTTCCGAGCTATAATCAGTTACAATATACACACATTCTTATTCTGGTTTGTTTAGTACTCTAATTAGTTTTTAGCACAAATTCAAGAGACTGACAATTCAGTATCTTTAAAAAACACACACACACACACACATATATATATATATATATATATATATGAAATTATTTGTTTGAATATTAATTTTTGATCGATACTTGTATTTAAGTAGATATTCTGTTTATAACCAAACTATATATATTTATTTCTACCGGCCTGATTATTTACGATAAATTTTGTTACGAAAATTAAATACGAGTATCGATCAAAAATAATGTTCAAACAAATAATTTCAAATTGTCGATTGTTTAAAACCATTTTGTTAATCTTTGTGATATATATATATATATATATATATATTATAAATTATATTTTAGAACATGTACATAATGTGCGTTGTGGTGCATTGGATAACGACTCGGAACGAGAAATCGGGGAGCCGAGTTCAAATTCCAGTCGAATTCATTGCATTCACTTTTGTGCAAATACCCTTGGGAAAGGTATTAATCCGTCTATTCCTTCCAGTTATGGGTTAAATAACAAGATAGATTGGGTTCTATAGCCTTGGTCGGCAACCAGTCTACCACAGAAAGCAATGGCAACCTACTGTGGGATAATCTTCTGCCCAGTCAGTCATGTCTCTTTCGTGTATCATGTATGGTACTTGACTGACTGACATAATCATTCTGTATATATCCGCTACAAAGGTATGATTGTTTCGACATTGAAACTTCAATGTCTCATCAGGCGGTGTGTAAAGAAATAGAAATCCTCTTTCCTTATATTTATTTAGTTTTGTTAGAGGTGTTGGTGGGGGTTAGTGATAAGGGAATAAGTCTCTGACCTTGGAATTTTTGGAGAAGGTGTTTTTTAAGTGGTTGATTAATGAGATTCTTTGATTTCTAGACAGTTGTAAGTTTTTATTATCTAGTGACTAGACTATATACTTATGGATTTCTTAGAAGAGCCGGTAGTGGTTAGTGTGGATATTTTTAATTTAGGCAGAGTCTTTATAATTAATGTAAGTTTGTATATTTAATCTTAACTTTGGATTTAGGGAATATATTTTTTATATTAAATTTTTATTTTTTAATTATTAATTAGATCATAGTTTGGAAACCGTTTTTTCTATTAAATTTTTATATATTATATATCAAGCACTGTTTTAAATTAAGGTTTTGGATGTTGTAAGAATTCTTTCTTCGTTCTGTATTTACTCGTATATTTGTGTGTCAACAGCAGGCAAAATAAATTTTGTAAATATATACAAGTATAAGTACAGCAGTGTTAATCAGGAATGGGATCTCATATTTTGTCATTTACCAAATAAGCACCAAAATTTTTACTAAAATTTTATAATTATTTGATTTTCTTTCAGTTGACCAGAAAAATCTGGATGCTTTTCACCTAAGTCTTTTAATGAAAATTGTCGTGCCCATATTTTAATTCAGAATGTGAGCAATTGAGGCTCTCCTCAGTTTCCCATCCTTTGTAGCTTTAAATAATGTTAACTGCTGCGCTTTCCATTTACACAAATTTATTAGGTAGGCCACTATCTGTCAAGTTTGTCTTTCGACATATCCTGTGAGTGTTAAATTCTGCAAAACCACCTTCCTTATGTCCCAGAAATTTCAACTGTCTTTTTCTAATTACAAATGTCCTTTTCGTTCCCATTTTCTTTAAAACTTCATCATTGCTCACATGTTATTCTCAGCATCTTTCTGCAGAACCATATCAAGTTGCTTCAAAACTAATTTTCATTGCTGATGAAATTGCTCAGGATTCATTGCTATATAGATATGACGGCATTTCAACACTATTTTCTTTCTTTCGAAATTTTCCTATCTCCTAAATAAAAAACAAAATTTAAGAAGAATAAGAATTTACTAAGGGCATAATGATTTTGATAAATCAACTCCTACGAAAGTTTTTTCATCTCCCATTCAGTTGTTGATTTTCCGTCGAAATTGCTTGTTCATACCTAGAAAAGAGAGCAAAATTTAAAAAGAAAAGAAAAGAATTATTAAGAAAAAAAAAATTGCACGATTTCAGAATTTGATCGTGAAAAATATTTTGAAAAGAGTTACTTCCCTTGGTATTTGCACTTATGTTTATTTTTGTAATGTGTCATATTTACAAATTTTCCGGATTAAAAAGACATATCCACTTTATAATGTTATTATAAAATATAAATTTACGCATGTCTAAGCCTTAGAAAAAAATTTTTTTAAATCAAGTTCAGGTACTAAAAGCGTTAAATTTATTGGATATATTAAATTAAGTGCCTAGTATAATTTTACTATTTTTTGTACTAATTCTTTTACGTGCCAATCCATTGATCGATTAAAGAGAGAAAGATCAATTATTGATTGTGCATACACGAGGAGATACTGAAAATGTCTCGGCTCGACCCAATTCTCGAAATAAATCTGACCAAATCAAACATTTTTTTAAATCCCATATTGATCAAGCTATGAGGCACCTGTAGTGTAGTCTTTTTCAAAAAATCTTTTTTTTTTATAACACACACTTTTAAGTTTTTTGTTTTCAGTTTTTTTCCCTATCTTCATTTTTTTCTTTTATAAATTGATAAACAATAACATATTGAAAAACACAAAAGCTTACATTTTTCTTCCCTATGGTATTTTACATTTGTTTCTAGCAATATTTTTTCGGCAAAATATGCATTTATTATTTTTATTTTAATGCATTTTAAAATTAAAAGTGGAATTAAAAACAAGTTTTACTCAACAATTTTTTACTACTTCGTTAATTAAATTCCCGGCAGAAATTCAAAACTAATGAAATGAAGTTACCGAAAAAAATAAACAAATATTTAATTTATTTTTAAATGAAATAAACAAACAAAAAGTGGAAAAATAAAACGTTGCTTGGTTAGTACTTGGTAGAAGCACCTCGGTGTGCCTATTAAAATTAATTTTCAGTTTTCAAAATCTATCCATAAAGAAAAGGTAAGTATTGCAGAAACAATGCAAAATATAAATTTTAAAAAACCAAAACAAAACATTTTAATGAATGACGAAGGTAGCCATTTTTAAAAGACAGTATTGAAAATAAAATTCAATTCTTGGTGGGTACATTAAAAAAATATATATTTTTTTAATAAATATCCAAAAAGGCAATAAAAATAAAGATGTTACCTTTTTACGCCAAATGAAAGAGAAATTCAATCTTTTTTTCCGTCGGTAGTGTTTGTTTTTTTTCAGTTTTTTTTTTTTTACTCTGACCTCTTCGCCCCCTTCTCCTTTTGTTCTTTAACGCAAGCAAAATTATTTTAAACAAGATGTTGATAAAGTCTATAAAAGGCTTATAATAACCCCCCCTAAAAAAAACAAACGGAATTAATTTTTACACTAATTTCTTCGTTATTCGTTTCGGTTCTTTTGTTGGGTCTCGGCGTTTAATAATTTTGCCATGCGCATGCGCACCCTCTTATTCACATCACTTCCGGTGAAAGCAATTTTGACCATGGTTGAAGAGCAGTTTGTTTAGGAGTAGCACAAGCAGTAAACAACTCAAATCGATAATGCTGATGTGATTGCAGAGAAAAATGATCCCCCCCCCACCCAATAGCATTCGCTTCTATATTGACATAGGCTGTATTGTAAATTAATATTAAATGTAGATTTTTTTATTGATTTGTGTGTGTGCAACTGGTAGCAAATTTAACCTACACAGAAATAGATTATAAAAATCTTTTGGTTTTTGAAATTTGAATTGTTTCAGCGTAGATTTTCAACAGTTAGAATATAAGCACACCAGGAAAGATTGGGGTTAACTAAAAAAAAAAAAACTTTCATTAAAAATATAAGCTATGATTAAACTGAGTAACTTTGTCTATGCTACTCTAATGCCTGAAAAAATTCCCTAACCAAATCATTGTCTAACCCAAATAGATGCAATGAGAGTTGTACAAGGAATTAAAATGGCTTTTTCATTTGTGTAACCTACTCCACCCATCTATCTACTGAAGCACTTTTAAATAAAATTTGGGTTCTAAAATAAGGCAACTGTTATTTGTAGTGTTTGAGCAGAACAGAGTTCAAAGCTATATAAATTAAGGTTTCATAAAATTAACAAATTGATAAACAAAAATGACATTCAAATGATGACAGCACATAAATTTTCATGGCAATTGTTCTGATGAGTTTTCTTCTTTGGAACCTCAACTTCATGAATTTAAGTATAGTAGCAGATTGGCAGCAAGGTCTTATTTTACTGTTGAAATTTTTTTTTTATAATTATTTTACCCCAAGCAAGACAGTACTACCACTGGTGCACAGGGGGTAACATAAGAGAAAATTGAAAAGAAAGAGGAACAGATCATGGGAGTGTCAGAGAATGGGTAACAGAAGGATAAAAACACTGGTGTGAAGAGAGCTGCGTGAGAGTAGAGTGGAAAGGGAGAAGAACAAGATACAAGGGTTGTCGAGGAAAGGAGGTGAATCAAGGAGATAAGGGATGCCAATTGGTATTATGATTGATTAAGATCATGAATACATGAACAAAAGAGACCTGAAGAAGTTTCCCTGCATAAGGAATTCGTAAGCTCAGAGGAAGTGGTTGAATAATGGTTGCTGTTATGGCTAAACAACCCAAGGTCATTCAATTGTTTAAATGAAAGCAGGTGATTGAGGCATATAAAATGGATCTTTGGCTGATTGAGACACCACAGTATTCATGCAACCAAACTGGTAACAAGATCCCACTCATTTACAGTTTGGTCAACCAAATGCAGCCGACAATTCTACTCCAGCACCTTCTTTTCTCATACTTCCCGCCTGTGAAACTCCCTTCCATATACTTGCTTTCCTGATAGCTACAACCGCCAAGAATTTAAATGCAATGTCAATACCCATCACTTATCCACTTGACTCCAGTTCTTTCTCCATCACCCCGTATATCTTGTTGTTTTCCTTTCTCTCTACCCCCCCAACTGTCTTCACACCTGTTCCCATCCTTCTCTTGCCCTTTCTCTGATACCTCCTGTAACTGGTTCGACTTTCTCTTCACTCTCCTCCTAAACTTTTACTCTTATGTAGTCCCCTGCACATCAGTGGCAGTACCACCTTGCATGGGGTGAAGGGGTTAAAAAAAAAAGAAAAAAGTAATCTGGCAAAGAGCGTATTACTACTAGCAGCAAGATCAGTTTGATCTTCTACTTTTCTTGCAACTGCTTTTATGAGGGTGAAAAACATATTGCATTGATCTGATTAGCCAGCCAATAGCAATAATTGTTCACATCTTTATTATCATGTTCCCAACGTTTTAACTGTTGTATGCTCCAATTGTCTTCAGGTGATTGGAATTTGAATTGAACCCTTTATTTCAATCACTGGCGTAGATTGTTTTGTTCTATGAGTCATGTAACTTCCAGATTTTCTTAGTTATATCCATTTAAAAACTTTGAGAGTTGAGTTAAATACAAATAACTAAGACATCCAGAAGTGCCATGACTCATCGAACGAGAACATTCAACCTTATAAATAAAGGGCACAGTTCAAAATTCCAATCACCTGAAGAAGGTCAGAGTGTACAACGGCCTAAATGTCGCAAATAAGACAATAAAGATGAGGACAACAGTCTGAACAATGTAAATAATTACAATATCTCAACTCAGAAATATAGACAGACTAACAGTATAACCCGACATTGCTCGGGTGTAATGAAAGCTTTAAAACTAATCCATGGTTCTGGATCTCAGACTCAGCCTAAAAAATATTTGTGTGAAGTTTGGTGAGAATCGGATAAAAATTGTGGATTTGTATAAAGGACATACAGACAGATAAACAGTCACACACACAAACATCTTGTTTTTATATATATGTATATATATATATATATATTATCGATTTTCTGCACTATTGTAAGAACTGCAACCTTGAAACTTCTGAATATCGTTTCTTATGTCTTTGTCTATCAGTGTATCAAATTTGATTAAAATCGGACCACTCCTTCTATAACCTGATGTTTTTGATTTTCAATATTTATCGGAGGTACCTCGACACAAAACCTAGCTAAGAACACTCACAGACGCTTATAGTACAACTGTGTAAATTTTCAAGAAAATCGGTTCAGCCATTTCGGAGTCTATAGGTAACGGACACACACACACACACACACACACACACACACACACACACACACACAGACAAAGTTCCATTTATAAATAAGTTTAGATCCTGAAGAAGGTTGGGGTATACAATGGCTGAAACATTGTTAATATGGCAACAAAGCTGAAGACAGCAGTCTTAATAATGTCAATAATTACAATACCTCATCTCAGAAATATAGAAAAATATTGAAGGTAAATATGGTAACAGAGATGAAGACAACAGTCGGAAAAATGTAAATAGTGTAAATAATTACAGTACCTCATCTCAGAAGTATAGACAGATCCTAAAGAGCGTAGTTATGTCAGTCAGTTAAGGGCCATACGTAAAACATGCTTGGGCGATCATGTCTCGAAAGTATGTGTATCCCCCACACAATTCCTAACTTTTAATATCTTCTTTCTTTTGCATGTGTATTCTCTCTTTGTACTCAGTAATATACAAAAATTTAGAATATTGTTGAAGTTCATTGCCTTGTTGAAGTTCATTCCATTTGCATGAACCCGTCATTGACATATGCAAATTTTGACATATGCAAATTTTATTTACATTATTCACATTGTTCAGACTGTTGTCCTCATCTCTGTTGCAATATTCGTGACATTTTGGCTATTGTACATTGCATTCACTTGCGCACAAATACCCTTGGGAAAGGTATTAATCCGTCTCTTCCTTCCAGTTATGGGTTAAATAACAGGACAGATTGGGTTCTATAGCCTTGGCTGGCAACCAGTCTACTGCAGAAAACAATGGCAACCTACTGCGGGATAATCTTCTGCCCAGTCACTCATGTCTCTTTCAAGACATGATCGCCCAAGTGTGTATCACGTATGGCACTTAACTGACTGACTGTTGCCAAGATGGCAGAGAAAAAATATGGCTTACCTCTCATGAGGCCAGATGTGACCAAAAGAGGTTTGCGAATGTCCTAACTATATGATTAGTTGCTAATGTTGATTGGTTTGACCAGTCAATCAGAAACCAGCTAGTCAGAAATAAGCCATGGTGATATAAACACAGTATTGCCTGAAACAAAAAAGCAATAGAAAAGGTCTGACCTTGAAGCAAGACAGTACTATTGGAAAGTGAAGACTTTCAAGAAAGGAAAGAATTTTTCTGCTCTCACAACCTATGGAGAGAAAAAGACAGAAGACAGGAAGTGACCCAGAAGACAGGAAGTGTCCCAGTTTTGAAGTTGTTTGACAACTCCACCTAATGAGATTTTGTTGAAACTAAGTGTGGGTTAACCCACAAACTGTGTACTGTATCTCTTGTTAACATACAGAAGCAAATCTATATGGTATATATTTTCAGCTTAAAATGGTTGAAAATATATTTATTCACCTTATAATGCAGGAAATATGGCACGAGGTCAGATGTAGAGACAGGGAAGATTGGTCATCATCTGTCCTATCATTTAACTTAGCTTGACATGATCTCTGACCCAATTTGACAATATTTCTTTCACTAAAACATCAGTTTCTTACTTAGCTTTCTCATGACAAATATATATATATTTTTCTTTCTATTAGGTGCGATTGGTAAATTGTCGCAATTATTTTATTATTTCAAATAGTCTTTAGGCTGAGTCTGAGCTGCAGGACCATGGATTAGTTTTAAAGCTTTCATTACACCCGAGCAACGCCAGGCTCTACTGCTAGTTTATATGTAAGTGAACGTAATGAACCTGAATTGAATTTGAACTTGGCTCTCTGATTTCTCTTTCCAAGCTATATTACCATACTTTACTCAGGGTTGGTGTGTACTACTCTTGAATGTTTCAACCTAGAAACTTCTCTTATTACATTTTAGCAGTGTCTCTTGTTGTTCCCATCTGAGTCTGTGATTGAGCTGACACTGACCTGGGCCTTTTATAGTATTCAGATTTTAGCAAGTCCTCAAGTCTTGCAAGTCGCTCCCATTGGTCAAAAATCAATATAACACCTACTTGTAAAATCTGGGTTGGCCTTTTTCTTTAAACACATTGTCAATCCTTTTTCTATTTGGGAAAAACCAGGATTTCACACATTGTTTTAAATTTTTTGTAAAAGTGAAGAAGAAGGTCAATTTAAATTCTTAATTTTTTATCCACTACATATGAAGAGGAAAGAGCAATAAAGTAAACAGCATGTGAGACGGTGAGGGAGTACTAATGTGTGTCTCTGGGACAGTTGTGTCAAATCAACTGTTTGAAAAAGCTCTTGTTACATCTTGGCTGTGTGGAGTGTTCTCTGCCTCCTTGTCTCTGTGACTGACTGACTGAAAAACTGGAAATATGTAACCAAATTGACCACTTGGTAGGCTTTGAAAGCAAACTCATTTTTGGGTGGGAAGAAATATAATATGGGTTATTGAACATTCAATTTGTTGTTTTCTGTAAATCATTTTCTTTTCATTAGTTATTAAATACTAGCAGTATAGCCCGGCGTTGCTTGGGTGTAATGAAAGCTTTAAAACTAATCCATGGTCCTGGAGCTCAGACTCTTTGGATGTTGGCACAAAAGACTAAAAAGCAATAGTTGTTTCCAGTTAAAGTGAAACTGTAGACTGAAAGAAAAATGAATGGATGTAAGTCAAATTTTGATTTCCTGGTATCGATATCAAATAAGATTTTTTTTCGTCATAAACTGAATTTTGAAGGCTAAATAAGTCCTCTGAGTAAATGATATCATGGCTGAGACTAAGAACTACAATTAAACCTACTTAGAGCCAAACCCGAAGCAAAAACTAAAATAAAAGGACTGAAAGAATACAGACGTACAGGCAGATAAACAGACACACACACAAACATCTGCCTTTTATATATATATATATATATATATATATTATCGATTTTCTGCACTATTGTAAGAACTGCAATATCGTTTCTTATGTCTTTGTCTATGAGCGTATCAAATTTGATTAAAATTGGACCATTCCTTCTATAACCTGAGTTTTTCGATTTTCGATTTTCGATATTTATCAAAGGTACCTCGACACAAAACCTAGCTAACAACACTTGCAGTACAACTGTGTAAATTTTTAAGAAAATCGGTTCAGCCATTTCAGAG
Organism: Ascarosepion bandense; assembly: GCA_037127315.1. NCBI lineage: Eukaryota > Metazoa > Mollusca > Cephalopoda > Sepiida > Sepiidae > Ascarosepion > Ascarosepion bandense. Next base: position 529,260 of record JBBBDQ010029508.1, on the reverse strand, counting down.
TCTATAGGTAACATGCACACACACAAACACACACACACACACACACACACACACACACACACAAAAAGTTCAATTTATAAATAAGTTTAGGTTTAGATTTCCCATTATATTACAAAATTTGCTTTGGTATTTTCCTCAGCATGGAATCAATCCTTTTTCCTATTGGTCAAAAAATAGTTTTCATACTGGCTTGTGAATTTTCAAACAGTGAAGAAAAGACAGTTATTTTTATTTTGTACTCACCATTTCCTTTTACTTGTGCCCAAAACTAAAAAGGTGTTACTACTGCTGATAGGGTTTTCCATATATGGGTTTCTGGCAGAAAAGTTTAACATCTGCTACAAGGCATTCTGTGTTCTCATTTATTCTGTGTTTAATCTTATTTTTTGATTGATTATTCTTAGTTTAAATACATAAAGTATTTAAAAAATGAATACTTTCCTATTATCACTAATAAGAAATTATTAATTTTTTAAATGAAAATGAAAGAAAAAAAGGTATTGTTCATATAATATCTTTTTTGTTTTATCCATTTTTTCCAAGCAAGGCAATAAGTCACTAAGACACAAAGGGTTACTGAGTGTATAAAAATAAAAAAAAATCAAATATAGTTAAGCTGTTAAAACAATAAAAGAAGAGGAATGAAGAAGACAGTACATAACAACATTGCATTTAAATTTTTGAAGATTGTGCTGTTTCTTATTTTATTTTCCACACACACACACACACACACACACACACACACACACACTAAAAATTAATTCACACCACATGTATCTCAAAAAAATACAATTGCGCGGGAATTCACCCCTTATCATACCCTGTGGAGTCAAAAAAAAAGGTCGGCGCACACAAAAGCTCCGACGTAGTGGAAAGCACACCACGTGGTTAAAAATATGATTTTTTGACCAATCAAAGCTCAACATAAGAAACACATTTCTTAATCTCCCCGGAGCTTCACCATTCAGATAAAAGGAAAGTAGAAACTTTCAACAGACCAGAGGGAGAAGCAACTAGCTGACACCAAAAGAGCACACAGAGAATTCAGCAGTTCACGCACCAGGCAGTATCACGTATCAGTGAACATTCTGTCACCCACTCTTTCTCTCATCTCGCTCACTACACATCGTCCTACATTTCCCTCTCACATTCCCAGTTCCTCTCTTTCTCCCTTTTTTTTTACAGCTTTACGGACAATTTCATTTTTGTACAAAAAAAAAAATAATTCTTTTATTTTTTTTTACGAAAATAAACAAAAGTTTATTTTACTTTATTTGTAGTGCATTTTTCTTTTTATTATTTGTTTGAGGGACTTTTTAGCATCTCTACAAGATCAACATTGGTTGGAAAGCAAGGAGCGGGAAAAGCATTCCCCAGGTCAGAAGTGTGAGAAAAGAAACTTAGCAAAAAAAAAAAAAAAAAAAAAAAAAAAAAAAAACTAACCAAAAAACTTACAGTTACATTTAGTCAATTCAGTTCTAAAATAATGAGACTTTGCTGCCAATGAAGAACTCCACTTCAAATTCATAAAGTTTAGGTACCACAGAGGAAAGTTCATCAGAATAATTAGCATAAAAGTATTTATAGAAAGACGCAGGGAAGTGACATTATGTGGGAAAGTGACTGAAAGCCAGGTAAACAATTGCCGAATCTTCTTTGGATTTTATCAAGAATTTAGAAATATATCATAAGAGAACCAGACTATACATGGCAGCAATATTCAAAGCATGAATGAATGGTAGAAGATGGATTCTGAAGAGAAAACTTGCCTAGCATGACAGAAATAACAACTTTCCTTGAAGTAGAACTTGCAATTGATTCTACTTCATGTCAGTAGAGAATGTTTGACTGTGGTGATACCAGGGACCGGATGTTTGCCCTCAGAGGTCCAGAAAGCAAATGACCAAAACTGGTCTTTGCGTATCTGGCTCCATGCAGATATTCTGGTGGAAAACCAAAAATAAATAAACATCAAATTCCTTTTATGAACCTTTTTCGCGAGCCCATATGAATTTGGTTTATTGTCCAATGGGAAGCCTAGAATTAAATCCGGGTGTGAATTCCCAAATGACTTGTTTGGACCCCCAAAAATGAAATAAAAAGCCGACACAGGAAGCATCGCCAGTTGAGAAAATATGAGTATGGGAAACCACATCCTAAACAGGGAACAAGGGATGAGCCTCTACACCTGTTCAATAGACGTGGGTGGAGTGTGAACTGGGCGATAGCTTAGTCTATCTACTCCAATTGAAAAAATAAAATAAAAAAAATGAAAAGAGTGAAAAGATTGGAAAAGAGAAAACCGGAAACCACATCCTAAATAGGAAACAAGGGATGAGCCTCTTCACCTGTTCAATAGACGTGGGTGGAGTGTGAACTGGGCGATAGTTTAGTCTATCTACTTCAATTGAAAAAAATAAAATAAAATAAAGAAAAGAGTGAAAAGATTGGAAAAAAGAAAACCTGAAACCACATCCTAAACAGGAAACAAGGGATGAGCCTCTTCACCTGTTCAATAGATTTAGCACATCCCTTGATCACATCATGTTCACCTCTCCTTTCTCTCTTATCTTCTCCACTGTTCATTGAACCACTTAACCGATGGACTGAGCGGAGACATCAAAGACATTCCTAACAGACAAATGCTCACATATACATATGCACAAACACTTTTTGGCATTTACTGTTATGAACATTTTTAACAAAAAAAAAAACAACCAAAGAAATTACTTTTATTTTTAAAAAAACCTTAATTTATATATATATATACAATTTCATTTTCTTGTTTTATACCCTCCTTATAGTGGGCTATCTACTAGCAAGGCCAAATTCAGTTAATCTGTTTCAACACACAACTACACTTCACTAGAACGGATAACCCACTATATGACTAAGGAGGTGTAACAATTCACTCTCCTGGAGGTTAGCATTAGCCATACTAATGGAATGCAGAAAGGGATATCTCAGTTGATAATAGAGAGCAATTTTGTTTTGGAGCTGTTAAAATTAACAAGCCTTTCATTGTCTCAGTTAATGGCAAATAGGAATAAGTACTCATATTAATAAATGATAACTGTCAAAAAAAAGAAAAAAGAAAGAAAAGATTCTCATAAGCTTTTGAGTTGGGATGAAAGTTTTGCACAGATTTGGGTTTAGTATAAAACTGTTAAGAAAAATGAGGCTAAATCATTTGCTTTTACTAGCCATAGTCAGGAAATTTATATGTACTAGTAATTATGAACTTGAATAATCTTTGGATTTATTAATATTCAAATATTTATTTTATTCATATACGAAAATTCTGAAGTATTAAAAATATAAATTTCAATCGTGCTATGAGTCATAAAACTTATTAAAATATTAATATGTTTAAATGAAACGCTATAAGTTTAATAAATCCCGCGTTAAAGTCATGTGTTTTTTAATTTTTTGGAACTCAAGGGGAGATAATTGAAGAAGTCGGCAAAATAAATCGGATCATTGTGTGTATCGTTAAAATATCGAAATCATCAAAATGGTAAGTATCCAAAATAGATATTTATTTTCTTTAGAATTTATTAATCTTTTAATTTTCGTCTTTTTTAATTGTTAGATTGTTACGCCTGTTCTAGCATAAGCTCTCGAAATTCTTGATTTCCTGTGTCGACATTGCTTTTAAAATATGGCTTACCGGTAGTTAAATGCTCAGACTTTGTCCGTTTTGTCTTTCTGTTTTTTTTTATAGTTTTGTTTGGATTTCTCTCCAAAATGTTAATTTTCTAATTGTTTTTATTAATCTATCAGCAAGAGAGATATATTCTTGTAAGAGAAAAATTAAAAAAATTTCTACATATATGTTTGATCGTCGTAAGAAAACTTCAAGTGAATCCGGACACATGGTTTTTTTTTTTGTAACGATTTAAAATCGTTTTCTTTTTCTCCGGAAAGTGCTTGAGCAATAAAAAAAAAAAATACATATATATATATATATATATATATATATAAATTTTCTTTTTTTAATTTAAAGAATCAGTTTGTGTAAGCGAAAAAACAAAAAAAAATGCTGGATGCAAATTGTTGGTGACAAAAGTTTAACAATGCAAGTTGGCTACTAATTAAAATTAAAATATCATTTATTTTAGTTTTAATTTCGTCTATTTTATTACTTTTTCGATTGTCTAAATTTTTTTTATCGTTGTTGGATTAATTCACTTTTTTTTTCTGCTTAGTTATTTTTTTAAATTTCATTTACACGTCTTATAATCAAATATAATTTTAAATTGAACTCGTACAAAAATTCGAACGAACTTTTAATTTCTGTTGAAAAAGATCTGAAAACAGACAAAAAAAAATTATACTGTTTTACTTAAACACTGTTAAGTGTTAAAAAAAATTACAAAACCCGTACCCTTCTCAAAAAATATTAAAAACTTTAACTATATTTGTTGAGGAGACGGGCACTGCCAGGTAATCTGCATGGTTCATCGGCTATTAGGTCATAAAATTTAATTTTTTTTTTCTTTTTACTCGTCTTGAAACAGAACATTTGTCAACTTCTTTTTAAATTTGGAAAAAACAAAAAACACAAACTTAATTTAAGAAATTGAGAGGTAGCTTTAATTTCAAACTTGAGTTTCCAAAGCCTACTTTAAAAAAAAAAATCTTGTCGCTTCTGGACCAAGGCGACCACGTGAATCTCCACAGATTCATTTGTAAATTAGCTTAACTTTTGGCAAAGATATGGGGTTCCCTGTTGCTTTCTCTACAGTTTGGAACTCAGAGTTGTTCTATTACATTGTCTTGCCACTCAAATTACCCAGTCTGCTCCCTTAACTCGTATCTGAGGGAAGGGAGAGATAGATTCATGCCTTTCTCAAATCAGTCAGTTAGTTAAATGCCATACGTGATACACGTTTGGGCGATCATGTCTAGAAAGAGACATGACTGACTTGGGCAGAAGATTATTCTGCAGTAGGTTGCCATTGCTTTCTGCAGTAGATTGGTTTCCAGCCAAGGCTATAGAACCCAATTTGTCCTGTTATTTAATCCATAGCTGGGGGGAAGAAACGGATTCCTACATTTCCCAAGGGTATTTGTGCATAACTGAATACAAAGAATTCAACTAGAATTTGAACTCGGCTCACCGATTTCTCATTTCCAAGCTGATATCCACTGTACCACAACACATCCCTTTCTCAAATACATTTGTGTAAAAAGTTGTAAATATAAATTTTCTAACTCTGCTGTAAAGGTGTGAAAACTTTGTATAGCACACCTAAGTTAAATGACTTTTTAAAAATATAACTGCCCATGTAGTAATTTTATAGTTTTACAGTTGGGTACTATTTATGCACATAATGCCTATTTTGTTAGTGATTTGAGTTTGTATGCAGTGGTGGTTCATGGTTAAAATTAGTGCGGAAGTTGCTTCAGAAAAAAATTTAATATTGTGTAAATCTAGAGAAACATCTAGCATGGCTATTGTCACAAATCCTTAAACCCATACTCTCCACCTTCCCCGGACATGTTAAAAGTTCCAATGAAGTCATCTACAGGCTACACGGAATCCATCAAAACAAGCTACAATGTAACCGATACGCATTTAGCCTTGATGTTGTTTTGCTATATACATCGGTACCGGCCCACCCAGCGGTTGATTTAATAACGGATTGCATCAACACTTCAAGCATACACTGCTACTACTTCACCCGAAAGGACATACACCTACTCCTGAGAACTATAGTAGACAACACCTACTTTACGTTCCAAGGACGCACCTATAAACAGACCACTGGCCTTCCAATGGGGTCCAGTCTATCGGGACTACTTGCCGTCACATGAACCAACTGGAGCGTCACGCACTCAGCACCTGCCATTCATGCGCCTTATTCACAAGATACATTCATGATATACTCATCCTTACTTCTTCACGTGACGAAGCAAGCAGAATGGCAGCAACGTTCAACGGTATGGACAACAAAATAAAATTCACAATTGAGCACCCCGATGCCAGTGGATGCCTATCATTGCTGGACTTCAGGCTAAAAGTATCTGATAGTGGTGAAGTTCACACTGATTTCTACAAAATGCCTGCCAGCAGGGGTATGTTTGTCCACTACCGATCAGCCCTCCCTCTCAGCGCAAAGACTGGCTACATCGAAAACGAGCTCGCACGTATCCGAAACAAGTGCAGCAAAGATGAGCATGTTAACACCCACACTGCACTTTTCAAGAAAACACTGGAGACTAATGGCTACCCACAGTCCTTTGTAGGATGCCTGGAATGGAAAGGTAGCAAAGGCCCAAGGCGTCACACCCTATCTAACACCTGCTTCCTGAGGCTACCACACTTCAGTGAAAATATAACATCAAAAATACGTCAAGCTATCCGCAGAGAGGGATTGGATATACAGCTGGCACACTATGGCCCTACTCTCCTCAGACACCTCAACCCCAAACACAGAACAAATAAGAACACCACATGCACACTAGCCAATTGCCCTATTGCAGGCACCGGTATATGTTGTGTACCACATACAATGTGCTAAATGCAAGGCATTCTATGTTGGCAGCACCACAAGACCATTACATATTAGGATAAAAGAACACATACACACGCAAGTTTCGTTTTTCCAAAAGCATTTAAAAAAAAATGCAATGATACTAACAAGAACATAACCGTCAACATCGAGGCTAGAGAGCGCAACTTAGGTAACCTGCGCATAAAAGAGGTGCTTATAAAACACCACACACACACACACACACACATATAAAAAATAAAGTAGATTTAATTACAATAACCACGTGCACGTAGACACACACATAGGACACGGTCACAACACTCAAACATAACCAGATAAATCAGAAAGATAAAACAACAGTAATGAAACTGATACTCTTTGGTCTCAGTCAAGTGAACTTTCAGATCGCATTAAGATAAACCACACATACAAGCGGACTGATATCATCAGACCATAAAGACCCCAACTAGAATATACACACGCATGCATGCATAGCAGCAGTGGACAACCCTCAACAACCATTCATAGAGAGATCGTAAAGAAGTTTGGACAGTCAAAAGTTTCTCTGCCATTCTGAAGATGAGATTTTAATCTTGAAATATTAATGTTTAATAAATAGGTAACACAAACACTTCCTTACCATCCTTTATTTCACTCAACGCATTGTGACAGCCTTCAAGACATAACCCATACAACATATAAAAAGAACATTTATGCATAAACTTGATAAAATCCTAAATAAAAAAAAAAACTTTTTTTATTTTTTATTTATTTATTTTTTTTTACTTATAAATTGATAATTCCAAGTTATTATTCCCAAGCAGTCACCCATGTAGGTACTGACTAGGCTTGACGTTTTTTAATTGGTGTTTCAAAGTGACATGGCTGTAAAATTAGCCACGCATCCAAGTTTACAATACCAAAGGTAGTATTGAACGGACAAACCTCCCAATACTATCACACGAATGCAGGTGTCCCTCAAGGCTCTATTCCAAGTCCTACATTTTTCCTTATCTACATTAACGATCTCCCTGATGTAATAATATCCCAAGTAGGCATATATGCTGACGGCACTACAGTTTACTCTCTCCTTGATTAAAAATCTGCCGAAGCAGACAAAGCAAACCTTGCTGCCGAGCTTGAAAAGTACCTCCAATCCGTAGTGGACTGGGGTAAGAAATGGCTTGTGAATTTTAATGCTTCCAAAATGAAACTGCTATCTATTAACCATCACAGAAAACGGCTCCTACCCCCCCCTTCCCCCAGCATAGGTCATGCTAGTCTTCCTGAAAGTAAAACGCTGCACTCCTCGGATTAACTTTCACATCAGACCTCAAGTGGAATGACTATATAGTATCCATAGCTAAATCCGCTGCTAAGAAGGTCGGTTCTCTGTGCAGGGCCAGGAAGTTTTTCCCATCTGAAACAATCCTGCACATATACAAACCTACCATCCGCCTGTGCACTGAATACTGCTGCCATATCTGGTCGGGTGCTTCTGCTATCCGCCTAGGGGTCCTTGACAAAATCCAATGGAGAATCTGTAATGTGATCGATCCCAACTTAGCAGCTAGGATGCAGTTGCTTTCTCATCGACGCAGTGTGGCTTCCCCGTGTCTCTTCTACAAATACTTTCACTGCTTCTGCTCCAGTGAACTTAGCTCACTGGTACCCCTTATATATGAATTTACTCAAGCTACAAGATTAGCAACTAGGTCCCACTCTTTTACTGTGAAACCAATAAAATGTAAACGCAGATTCTACTCCTGCACTTTCCGCCTGCTTCCCCGACAGCTACAATCTTCAAGAATTCAAATGTAAAGTCAATAGTCATCTCCTGTCTCACTAACTTACATCCTCTCTCTCATGCTTCTTTTTTCGTTCGCCCCACTCTCATCAGTATTCTCATCCTTCTCTTACTCTCTTCCTGACACCCCCTGAAACTTGTCACTCTTTCTCATAACTTTCCTCCTATGTAACCCCCTGCACAACAATGGCAGTCAGATACCTTGCTTGGGGTGACACAATTAAAAAAACCAAAAAAACCTTGTAATCCATCTTGGTATTGACCAGGCTCAAATATTCCTTAATTTTGGCGATTGTGTGGGGTGTGGGGGGAATATAACTTTTCTTATAAGGAAATTTATAGTTTTAATCTAGTGTATTACTATTTATATACATGAAGAGCTCATATTTTGATTCTCTGGCTATATCTTTTATCTTTTCCTTTTTTTTTTCTTCACCGCTTGTAGTTTAAAATCTTTGCCAAACATTAATGCTAACTCTACCATCTTTTTTCATGCATTTGTACTCCTTAGAGGAATTCAACTGGAAGCCGAGTTCAAATTCCAATTGAATTCCTTGCATTTTCTTATGCCCAAATACCCAGTTATGGGTTAAATAATAGGACAGATTGGGTTCTATAGCCTTGGCTGGCAACAAGTCTACCGCATAAAGCAATGGCAGCCTACTGTGGGATAATCTTCTGTCCAGTCAGTCATGTCTCTTTTGAGACATGATCGCCCAAAGCATGTATCATATATGGCACTTAACTGACTGACTCCTTAGTGATTTGGATTTGTATCTTTACTAAGTGTATAAATGCTATGTTTAGAAATTTGTGTTCACCAAAGGGGAATAAATAAGGTGTCTTCTAGGGACTGCTATATGTTACCTTAAGATTGCACGTTTTGCATGCATGAAACTTATGGAAGAACTGGCCATTCAACCCTACCTTAATTTGAATAGTCTGCTTCTGCTGTAAAGCCATGGGGTACATTTTATGTTTATATATGATTTTTTTTTTTTTTTTTTTTTTTTTTTTAAAGTATCAAATCTCCCACCTACTGAGTCCTAATAATTGAACTGTCAAAACCCATTTCAAATGATAAAGCAATCTCAACATAGCATTTGCTTATTCTTATTTTGTAACTTTGGGCACATCAAACCTGGAATAAAAAACATCCTAAGTGGTTTTCTAGGTACCTCCAAAAAATCTCTGCTCACTTTCAATACCTCAATTTAAATTTAATTTTTAAAAATAAAAATCGTTTTCTTGAAGCTTTAATTTTAGCTTTAATTGAAAGCCAAGAGATTAAATTTACTAATTACAGTAAGCAAAATACCCTGGTTTAGTTCAAACCGAAATTATATTGCTCAGAATCACAAATTTAACTGCTGAAAAATAAAATTTTTTTAAAATTTACCGCCATTATTGAGTAATCAACACATTATGTAAACAGTAGCTAAATTTTTGTTTTAAAAAATCTTGCACAAAAAAATATACCTCCTTGACACGTTATTTAAGTTGATTTTTATAATTGAAACATACCTTTATCTGATTTCAAACAAGTATTAACTGCTTACTGTTGGGAAATTTACGAAATAAATCATTCTTTACTGACGGTAGACCTCTTGTCAGCACTTATCTAGGCGATAAATTATGTGTTGACGAGTAGCAGGTGTGAATGACGTTTGGATGGCGACGGAAAGTGACAAAAAATTCATGTAGCTTAAAACGTAACATTTGGAAATTTAAATTTTTTTGTTGTTTTTTAACTAAGTAGTAAAATTAAAAATTTAACATAATATTTTCAGCAAGTATAATATTTTATAGAATTTTAGTTTAGATTTATAGCCAGACTATGCTTTCTGAGTAGATAAAAAAATGAAATATGCTTTCTGAGTAGATAAAAAAAATGAAATATGCTTTCTAGGTAGATAAAAAAAAAAAGAAATACTTTTTGAGTAAGATAAAAAAAATGAAATATGCTTTCTGAGTAGATAAAAAAAAATGAAATATGCTTTCTGAGTAGATAAAAAAAAATGAAATATGCTTTCTGAGTAGATAAAAAAAAAATGAAATATGCTTTCTGAGTAGATAAAAAAAATGAAATATGCTTTCAGAGTGATAAAAAAAAAATGAAATATGCTTTCTGATGAGTAAAAAAATGAAATATGCTTTCTGTAGTCTCGATACAAAAAAATGAAATATGCTTTCTGAGTAGATAAAAAAAAAATGAAATATGCTTTCTGAGTAGATAAAAAAATGAAATATGCTTTCTGAGTAGATAAAAAAAATGAAAATATGCTTTCACAAGGTAGATAAAAAAAAAAAAGCTGAAATATGCTTTCTGGTGATAAAAAAAAAAAATGAAATATGCTTTCTGAGTAGATAAAAAAAAATGAAATATGCTTTCCAAGGTAGATAAAAAAAAAAATGAAATATGCTTTCTGAGTAGATAAAAAAAAAATGAAATATGCTTTCTGAGAGTAGATAAAAAAAATGAAATATGCTTTCTGAGTAGATAAAAAAAAAGTAAATATGCTTTCTGAGTAGATAAAAAAAAATGAAATATGCTTTCTGAGTAGATAAAAAAAAAAAAAATGAAATATGCTTTCTAGGTAGATAAAAAAAAGTGATATGCTTTCTGAGTAGATAAAAAAAAAAAATAGAAACGCAACACAGGTAGATAAAAAAAAAAATGAAATATGCTTTCTGGTAGATAAAAAAAATGAAATATGCTTTATAGATGAAAAATCAAAAAAATGAAATAACAAATGAATAAAAAAAAAATGAAATATGCTTTCCGAGTAGATAAAAAAAAATGAAATAACCTGAGTAGGTAAAAAAAAAAAAATGAAATATGCTTTCTGAGTAGATAAAAAAAAATGAAATATGCTTTCTGAGTAGATAAAAAAAAATGAAATATGCTTTCTGAGTGAATAAAAAAAAAAAAATAAAATATGCTTTCTATGAGTGATAAAAAAAAATAGAAATATGCTTTCTAGTGGATAAAAAAAAAAAAAATGAAATATAGCATACAGGTAGATAAAAAAAAATGAAATATGCTTTCTGAGTAGATAAAAAAAAAATGAAATATGCTTTCTGAGTAGATAAAAAAAATGAAATATGCTTTCTGAGTAGATAAAAAAATATGCTTTCTGAGTAGATAAAAAAAAATGAAATATGCTTTCTGAGTAGATAAAAAAAAAATGAAATGTGCTTTCCTGAGTAGATAAAAAAAAATGAAATATGCTTTCTGAGTAAGATAAAAAAAAAAAAATGAAATATGCTTTCTGAGTAGATAAAAAAAAAATGAAATATGCTTTCTGAGTGATAAAAAAAAAAATGAAATATGCTTTCTGAGTAGATAAAAAAAAAATGGAAATAACTTTCTGAGTAGATAAAAAAAATGAAATATGCTTTCTACAGGTAAAAAATAAAAAAAATGAAATATGCTTTCTGGAGTAGATAAAAAAAATGAAATATGCTTTCTGAGTAGATAAAAAAAAAAATGAAATATGCTTTCTGAGTAGATAAAAATGAAATATGCTTTCTGAGTAGATAAAAAAATGGAAATATGCTTTCTTAGCATTAGATAAAAAAATGAAATATGCTTTCTGAGTAGATAAAAAAAAATGAAATTATATCTGTTTTATTGCGTTTCTCTTACTCTTTGGAGCAGATTTTCGGCCAGGTTGTCCACTATAAAATAAAAAACATAGATGATTTATATGCCCCAATGAGTCCTGCATTTAACTAATAAAAAAGTTTTTACAGCTAATTAAAATTTATTAAAATTTCATGGATTTACGTAGAGAGGGGGTAACAGTTAAAAAAAATTTTTTTTAATTTCTTGGTGAAAATATAATAATTTCAAAAATAATTTCATTCATTTGTGAATGAGTACTGAAAGTTTCATTCAAATCTGACTATTATTTGATTTTTGCGAGAATTTTTTATTTATACTATGCTGTTTCATGCTGTTTTTTAGCGTGTTTTTTTTTTTTTTTTTTTTTTTTTTTTTTTGGAGGTACCTCTTTTAATTCCTTCATAATGTTGACCTATTTGATATTGTATAGTGTAAGTTTTTCCTACTGAGATGAGATGTGACACAAGTTGAGTTTAGTGTGGGGGAACTTGAGAGTGTATACTTGTGTTAGGGCCCAAAATTGCCCAGCTCCTGCAAACATTGGTTGTGCTGGTCTCAGTGATGACCACTGATTTACCCCTTTAGTGTAATGTGGTTGTGCAGCCTCAGGTATCTGTTCCCCAGGGCTGGGCACCTAAGTATTTATTTTTCTCAGCTGTGTGTCTGTCCTCAGAGATGCAACTGAGAGATAGTAATCCCTACCCAATAGGTGCCAGGTAAATATGCATAAGTAGCTTGAATTGATAAATGTTTATATATATATATATATATATATATATATATATATATATAGTCATCTGTTTCTGACATCTGACAGATCTGTTTCGCTGTATCACAGCTCATCAGTACGGTTAGACTCATTGCTTTTTAACCCAGGATTGAAACCCAACCGAAATGGCTTCAGTTGGCGACTCTACCCCTGGGCTATGGGCGTTCGGTGGGAGAAGACAGACTTTTTAGCGCATATCATTATACGCGCCCAATAGCTAGCGTGCTCTAATTCATTTCACTGAATGAGCGATGCGTACATGCCAGAGTAGCTACTGTTTATCAAAGTCTACCATTCTTCCAGAGTGCTCAATCAGGGTGTGAGAGCGTAAATAAATATATGTTGAACATTGTTATAATGATAAAAACCTTGCCCAAGAAACAATGGCTGGCATTAAAAATTTAAAAATGATGCTTACCTTCCTAACATGAAAAGAACTAGGGGACAGCAAATGCACCATAAAGTGACCCTCCCCACCGATTTTTTTTTTTTTTTTTTTTTCCCCTGGTGAGGCCTTCTAGAAATTTTCTTTTAATACTTTAGTCATCACAAAATGACCTTTTTGGAAGCCATGTGTTTTAAGACTGGCATCTTTGAATTAATCTTCCAGTTTATGATTTCTTTTTTCCTTGCAATACAACTTGTAGAAATTCCTTCTAACCTCTCAGATAAATATCATCCAATAATATTTCTTATAAGAAGTTTTAAAAAAAAGGGGGTGGATAGAAGAGAAAAAAATAACAGACCAAGGAATAAAATGCATTTAAAGAAAAAAAGTTTCCAGTCTGGTAATTCTCATCTGTAATAATTTTCCTTCTCTCTTTTCACTTTAAACAAGGCAATAATGCCACTAGGACACTGGGCGCTGCAGGAAGTAAAAAAGAATAAGATTTTTGAGGAAAGGGCAAAAAAAAGAAACAGGTTTCAGGCAGACAAAAAATGTTAATTAACATTGTTTAAATTCTTAAAATATAGATAGCAGAGAAACAGACTACAGTATCGCCTGGGTCACACTCCACCCACGTCTATTGAACAGGTGAAGAGACTCATCCCTTGTTCCTTGTTTAGGATGTGGTCTCTGGCTTTCTCTTTTCCAATCTTTTCACTCCTATGTAGTCCCCTGTGCTTCAGTGGCTTTACCGCCTTGCTTGGGGTGATATGATTAAAAAAAAAAAAAACCATAAGAGTTCCATAGACGTGTGTGTGTGGGGGGGGGGAAGAAACTCTTACAATAGATGAGATGATTGAATAGCTTGTTCAACTGTAAAATGGTTTGACTAAGTTACCAATCTAATCAGTCAGTTAAGTGCTATATGTGATACACACTTGGGCAATCTTGTGTTAAAAGAGACACGACCGACTGGGTAGATTTTTCTGTATTAGGTTGCCATTTCTTTCTGTGGTAGACTGGTTGCCAGCCAAGGCTATATAGAATTCAATCTGTCCTGCTATTTAACCCATAGCTGGAGGGAGAAGAGATGGATTAATACCTTTCCCAAGAGTATTTAGTAGCACGCTTAAATTCTTACAGTTGAGGCAGTAAGGAAAAAAAGCTCCTATTTCAAAATAGTTAAACTTTTAAGTGTCCCTCAAGGAGCAATTTGCTCATATGAAAAAATCTTTATACTTGGAATTACTTGGAAAAACATAACTTAAAATGTTTGCCCATGCAAACTTTATGTAATATTTAAATGCTTTTCAGTAAAAATACCTCAATATATATTTTTTTTTTTTTTTTTTTTTTTTTAAACAAATCCTTAGTGAGTGCAAATATTTGTATAATGTTGATGACTAAACCCCAGCTTTATATATGGTTATTACAATTGGCTATGTCAAATAGTAAAACAAAAGTACCAGTCGACACATTTTGTTCCCACTCATCTGAACTGTGATGGGGAAATATATGCATATATATCATGGATGAAAGGGAGAGGGTAATTTCTTTTGAAGTTATCTCACCTGAAGATGCTAAGATCACCTCAGATACTTTAACAAAAAAAAAAATAGCCCCACCATCATGTTATCCATGATATATGTATATAGTCTGTCATAATATTTTCTTGTTACAGTTCTGATGATTGGGGATGAAACTGGTCGACTGGTATTTTTGTTTTAATATTTGTCATGGCTGATGGTAATAAAATTTTTTTTTTTACTACCAAAAAAAAAAAACAAGATATAAGTAGCTAACCTAGAGAGCCAACGAACCTACCAAGGTTTGGTGAAACCTTGGTAGGTTCTTTGGCTCTCTAGGTTAGCTACTTTGTTTGCTCTACTTGTGTATTGTGCTCTTTTGGTGTTAGGTTACTTGTCTCGGGTTTTTTCTTTTGGCTAGTACTTTGACTAATGTTCAAGTGCTTAACTCGTTTTTTTTTTTTTTTTTTTTGTTACCATTTTTCTCCCCTCCACGTTTGTACTCGGTGGGTTTTTCGAGACGAGTTCAATAACAAATTTAGTTATATATATATATACTGTTAAATATAATATCAGACAGATTTTAGTCACCAATACAATAATCCTCACACATACACACAGTAAAAAAAACCTTCAGATATTGGAGGCCATCTATATTAAATTCAAACAACCCACACTTAATAAAATCACATTTAAATCTGGTCATAACACATTACATTGCATTTAAATATATGGTTCTGTTAACATTTCAAGCTCTCACGCGGTGTGATGTAATAGAACCGCATTACAAATTTACAAACTGCGGTTGCTATTTGGTAACTGTTATCATTGCTTAGCAAAGTTTTATGGCAACACAAGATAAAATTGTCTTTGATGGTGGATGTTCTTATGTTAACGTCTTTGTAACCTCTCTGAAGATGGCTCATATGAGCCGCAAGCTTAGAACCAACTTAATAAAAAAAAAAATTATCCAAATGTTGGAGAATTTTTGTCTTTATTTTCACCTGAAATTAAAGCCAAAATATGATGTTTAGAACGGCTGATGATTAAACATAAGAGATTCATTGTCTCTTATATTTAACAGTATATGTTTAGAAAATTATCTGCTGCCTCGATACACTAAAATATATATATATATATATATATATATATATATATATATAGTTAAATATATGGATCGGAATCTGATAAAATGAATAGAGTAAGTCAAGAACAGGTAAGGAAAAAGTGTCTTCAGAAATCTTTTTTGAAGATGAATAATATAAAAATCATTTTTTAAAAAACTCGAAATACAAGAGATGGTATGTTGATTGAGGTACGATTTCACTGGTCAGATATGTGCCATGTGTAATAAAGCAATGGATGAATATTAAATGTAGAAGAAAATACTTGGCTGTTTAAGTGTGTGTGTGTGTTCCACGCGCAATAAAAACTGATGTTTATTATGAATGTAAGTATGTGTAAGCAAAAATAATGCATGTCAAGCATATTTAAACTATATACAAATTAAGTGTGTGTATATATCGATAACGTATGTGTGAATGACAGCAACAAAACACTTTTCCATTCAAAATAGGCAGCAAGTATTGTATACACATGTCAAGTGATGAAAACAATTTTCTTTTTTAAATGAAATGAATCATGTGTGAATGTGCGCTTATAAGTCAGTAAAGTTAATATGTGAAATAAGATACATACATTCAAGCGATGGAACAATTTTCTATTCTAAAATGATGTGAAAGAATAATGTTTGAATGTGTACGAGAGAATCATGTATAAATGTGTGTGTTTGAGTCTGGAATTGTAAAACGAAATATATTTCTATTTGAAATTCAAGCAAACATTATGTATAGAAGTATTAAGCATACTTTTTATAAATACATATTGAAAAATGTTACAGAATCTTTCAGAAAAATGTTTAACAGAAATAATAAAATATCTATGTATAAGATTATTACAATAACATAAGTAATAATATATAAATATAAAACGTACATATAAAATACCATCCTATATCATTACAATACTACACTTAAACAATATAAATTACCTACAATAATATTTAATGGTTAATAATAATAAAACGATAATAATAAACAACTATAATAGTGAGAAAAATGTAGATAGGGGTCATTCCATCTCAAAACACAAGGAAAAGTTAAAATCTGTACCCACCGATACTGAATTACTTGAAATTTGGCACAAATGTTTCCCTTTATGAGTTAGGAAAGTGTACCAAATTATTCTGTGCTAGACATTATCGTTCTGACTTGGGGTAGGGGGCTTATAATTTTTCTATTTTGTCTCTAAATTAAGGCTGCATAGCGTTGCAGAATTTTTTTTTTTTTTTTTGTTAAGTTTAACAAAAGAACTTCCATAGATTCAATACTTCTGAAATTTGCATGTAGGGCAAATAAGAACTGTAGAATCCAAATATCCAACTATTTCAACCTTATACATGATAGAAAATTTTATTTTACTCTCACCCGAATGCATGACTCCAAAATAAACAACTTTTCACCTATGTAGGTTATGGTCAGTCTGTTGAAAATACATACTTTTCAATTTTCATCATTTTCTTTTCCTAACATCTACTATGCCTGCTCAAGTTCAAAGAATTTTGTTAAGGGTTCAAGTCTACTTTAGAAGATATGATCCTGCCAAGTTTAGAGGTTTTTTTTCTATGTACGTGCAGGATTTCGGTGAAAGATTATAATTTAAAAAGATAATCATCCGTATGCTCCATAACCTATCAAATATTGATATTTTTTTAGATGACTTAAATTATTCAATAAGATTTTTTTTTTCTTTTTTTTTTTTTTAATTAATAAAAACAAAAATAATTTAAATATAATTTTACAGATATTGTTTCCTGTATGGATAAATTGTCTTTAACAAGTGGTAAACATTGCCTCATGCATGATAATCAACAGTGCATAGAATTTGTAGATGGCACAAAACACATGAAATTAAAAGAAATTCTTTGTGTTCTTTGAATTTTTATTTTGATAAATTTTCATGAAACAAAAACATTTGATTTTTTTTATTTTTTTATTTTTTTTTTCCCATTCAGATGAAAGTGATAATAAAAATGAATGTAGAAAGGGTCTTTAAAAACATTACATTCTAGACTGCACTGTGCACTAAATTTTGTTGTGCATATAAACATGGTTTCTAGTAGGGTAATCAACAGTGCATAGATGCTTTCATTACTGTTTGACGTACTTTATAATTCTTATATTTTTTTTTTTTTTTTTTTTTTCGTTTTGAAAAAATTTGATATTAACAATGATTAAATATACAAAAATTCATTTAAAACATCTTAAAATTGTATCAAAAAGTCTTCCATTTTTATCTAGTCCCTTAACCTTTTGATCACTATCTTGGTAGGGTAAGATCTGTGGTACCCAGGCCACAAAGATAAAATCAGGTCAAACTGGGAACTTTGAATGACCCTCCTATGATCAGGACTGATCTGTCTGGTCCTGAACCATCAGTTATTTACCATCCAGTATCCAAGGAAGAAGGCGCCATTTTCCTAACTCCTTGGATTTTTTTACTAGCTCACACAGGATAATTGAAGTACAGTAGGTTTTTTTTTTTTTTTTTTTTTTTTTTTTCTTCAGTTCAAGATGAATTGTTCTATTTGTACTGAGATAACATTTGAAACCTGTTATGTTTTATTCCATGATAAATTGGTTAGATTGATTCCAGTTGGTCAGTTGGATGCAATGGATGTAAAGCTTATTGCCTATAGGACAGGAAAGGACTTAATACAAACTGTTACCATCACAAGCAGACCTTGTTGACTAACTATAGCTTGAAAAGAGATGTTGTAATCCATTAACAAATCAAGGCGATTTTTAAACTACTTTCATTGGAAATGGCAGACAAGGCAAAGGATAAGTTGGTACTAATCCCAGGCAAGAAACTCTGCCCTAATTGTCTAATACAAATCTGCAAACTTCTTCCTGATGAACTATTGTATATGTATTGAATGAGGAAATACAAGAGCTTGAAGCAGATACTTTTGCAGAATCAGGAAAGGGTAGTAATAAAATTTAAGACGTGTATCAAATGAGGAAATGAAAGCTTGTTACAAGTACTTTTGTGGAAACAAGAGAAACGTCAATGAATGTTTCTCTGCTATTGAAATTTTTCCACTAAAAAACAAAAGGGCTTCATTACTCTGGAAAAGCTTGTTTAGGTAAGAGAAAAAACTTTCTTTTTTGCAATGTATAAAGACCAAAGTAGACAGGTCATTAAACAATGTTGACTGATGAGGCTTTGAATAAAAATGAGATTTTAGATAAAGCTAAGTGCTTTGATAAAATGATAGAGCTTCTTGTAGCAAAAGTAAAGACGGTGGAATCAATTAAAATAGAAATACAGATCTTGACACTTGCCCCTACCGACTGGTCTCGCAAAAAAAGTCATGGATATGCTTGGTGTTTCAGAACACATTGTATACAAAGCTCACAAATTGTTTGGAAAGAGATGTTTTATCTGTGATAGAACCAAAAATGGACAGGTCTTTACCTGCTAATATTGCAGAGCTAGTGGAAGCATTTTACCAAGATGAATGCTATATTATGTGAGTTGTCACTCAATATAATGCAAAAACAATGATTTTTGCATTGTGTTTTCAAGCGTAAAGTAGAGTAACAATGGAGTTAAAATACATTGTGAGGTAATCCAATGAAAACTTTTGATCTCATCTTGAATTACAAATTTGTAGTTCTTGGTAAAATCGCCAAGGAACAAAACTTCACTATCACTAATCACTTTTCTTTGTTTAAAGTACCTGGATTATGATTTAACCAAGTAAAAATGGGGTGCTAATTTATTCAATTGCAAAATGACTAAAATCGCTATAAGCTTGACAGGATTTCTTTTGTGTTGTCGACTGGTGCCAGGCAGGAAAAACTACATTAGTATTAAATGTAATATTTATCAGCAGAAGAGACTCCTTGGT
Source organism: Ascarosepion bandense (assembly GCA_037127315.1). NCBI lineage: Eukaryota > Metazoa > Mollusca > Cephalopoda > Sepiida > Sepiidae > Ascarosepion > Ascarosepion bandense. Next base: position 509,667 of record JBBBDQ010029508.1, on the reverse strand, counting down.
GCATTTTAAATGAGCTCTTCAGAGCATTCAAGGAACAGAACCCAACAGTATCTTTAGGGCTTTTTAAACATTGTCGTCTAAGGTACACATGCTGTATGTGTATGCACTATCCACAAAAACATGAAATTATTACTGGAATCACTGACTGTATCATATCAAGATCTCTTGAAATATACTGTCTGTAATACCAGTAGCAGAGAGCCTATGATTCATAGATGCCCAAATTGTCCTAATTCATCAGGGCTGCTTGAAAAATTTCTTTGACAACACAAAAGGAATTCTGTCAAGCTTATATTGAGTTTAGTCATTTTGCAATTGAATAAATTAGCACCTCATTCTTACTTGGTTAAATCATAAACCAGGTACTTTAAACAAAGAAAAGAGATTAGTGATAGCAAAGTTTTCCTGGGCGATTTTTGATGGAGTACCTCACAATGTACATTATATCCATTGTTCCTCTACTTTAAGCTTGAAAACACAATGCAAAATCAATGTTTTTGCGTTATATTGAGTGACAACTCACATAATATAGCATTTGTTTATGTAGTGCAGAAAAAAAATTGAAGTAATCAAAGCCACCTTGCCAAATCTAAAATATATTTAGTATTTTAATGGTGGTTGCACAGCACAATACAAAAATTGTAAGAACTTTGCCAATTTGTGCAACCATCAGAAAGATTTTAGACTCAATGCAAAGTTGAATTTCTTTGCAACAAGTCATGGTAAACTACTGTGTGATGGCATCGGTAGGACGGTGAAAAGAATGTCAAAAAAGTCTCTGAGGACCAACTACTAAACAAACCCTTTCCACAGAATCTGTTTGAATATTGTGAATCTGCAATTGAAGGTATCAGATTCATTCCAGTTGAAAAGGAGGAAGTAAGGAGGAGCCTCACCTTGAGATTCGAAAATGTATCCATAGTCCCAGGAAAAAGTTTTCAATTTATTTCACTAGTCAGAGATAAAATAGCCATTAAACAATGTAGCGAAAATTATAACTATGATCTAATATATGACTTTTCTATTGGAGCTGATGAAAAACTAGTGAAATTTATTGCTTCAGGATGTTTGTCGCAGGCGTGAAAATAAAATTTGGATTGGCATGGAACTAGAAATGGATAGAGAATGAGGACTTGCTGATTAAGTTCATGCACCCAACCCTTCTATCAAATTCATTTAACTGGAAAGACGATTTTAAGGATATGTTTTTTGTCATTAACGAATATTCTGTACATTGTTTATGTTCCTAGAACATCAAATGATAGTCCATCGTTTGTCTTTTTTTTTTTTTTTTTTTTAATCATATTACCCCGGGCAAGGCGGTAAGGCCACTGGTGTGCAGGGGGCTACGTAAGAGTGAAAAGATTGGAAAAGAGAAAGCCGGAAACCACATCCTAAACAGGGAACAAGGGATGAGCCTCTACACCTGTTCAATAGACGTGTCTCCTCTGATAATTCTCGGCGTTAGTATCAAACCATTTAGACAAGTCTAAGATGGATAAATTATCTGTACACAAAATTATATCCAAGACAATTTAGTCTGTATACACAACAAAATTTAGTGTACAGTGTAGTTTAGAATGTAATGTTTTAAAGACTTTGTATATTCATTTTTATTATCACTTCTTTGAGAATGAAAAAAATCAGATATTTTTGTTTCATGAAAATGATTTATCAAAATGAAAAAAAATGTTTTGTGCCATCTACAAAAATTCTATGTGCTGTTGATTATCATTCATGAGGCAATGTTTACCACTGGTTAAAGACAATATATCCATACAGGATGCAATATCTGCAAAAATATGTTTAAATTATTTTTGTTTTTATTAATTAAAAAAAAAAATCTTATTGAATAATTTAAGAAGTCAACATTTGATAGGTTATGGAGCATAAGGATGATTATCTTTTTAAATTATAATCTTTCACTGAAATCCTGCACGTACATAGAAAAAAACCTCTAAACTTGGCAGGGTCATATCTTTTAAAGTAGACTTGAGCCCCTCACAAAATTCTTTGTACGTGAGCAGGCATAGTAGGTGTTAGGAAAAAAAATTATGAAAATTGAAAAGTATGTATTTTCAACAGACTGACAGTAACTTAAGATGCCTCTTTCTTTCTCATACATTTACTTTCCACCTTTTTAAAGTTGCCTCCAAAAGTTATTTTGGAAGGCTGAAAATTAAATTGCTTGAATTCTGTTTCACAAAGTTGATGTCAATGCTTACTGACCCTCACTAAAAAATTCTTATGGCTTGACATGAACTAAACTGTCCTGCTAATAGGAATAATTGAAATGAAAATTTTTTTTGATTTATTGATGCATAATTTATTATTTTATTTGAATAGAAGGGAATTTTGTGCCTTTAAAAAAAATAATGAAAAAAATTATTTATTTATTTATTAATTTTTTTTTTTTTTTCAGACGGTGGGCAAAAGCTCAAAGATGCTTCAACACATCAACTACAGAGTACGATGTACTCTGCAGGATGGACGAATATTCATTGGAACTTTTAAAGCTTTCGATAAACACATGAACTTGATACTTGGTGATTGTGACGAGTTTCGAAAAATTAAGCCTAAAAGTAGCAAACAAGGTGAAAGAGAAGAAAAAAGAGTTTTAGGCTTAGTTTTATTGCGTGGAGAACACTTAGTTTCGATGACAGTCGAAGGTCCTCCTCCCGCTGAGGTAAGTTTTTTTTTTTTTTTTTTTTTTTGTCTCTTAGAGTTATGACTAACTTTCGGATTGTAATAATCTAAACTTATTTATAAATGAAACTTTGTGTGTGTGTGTATCCGTTACCTATAGACTCCAAAACGGCTGAACCGATTTTCTTGAAAATTGACACAGTTGTACTATAAGCGTCTGCAAGTGTTCTTAGCTATGTTTTGTGTTGATGTACCCCCGATAAATATCGATAATCGAAAAAATCAGGTTATAGAAGGAGTGGTCCAATTTTAATCAAATTTGATACACTCATAGACAAAAACATAAGAAACGATATTCAGAAGTTTCAAGGTTGCAGTTCTTACAATAGTGCAGAAAATTGATTATTTATTTATATATATATATATATATATATATAAATAAGGCAAGATGTTTGTGTGTGTGTGTCTGTTTATCTGTCTGTATGTCCTTTATACAAATCCACAATTTTTATCTGATTCTCACCAAACTTCACACAAATATTCTTTAGGCTGAGTCTGAGCTCCAGGACCATGGATTAGTTTTAAAGCTTTCATTACACCCGAGCAACGCCGGGCTATACTGCTAGTACCTAATATAAGCAAGTTGTTGGTATCTATGACCTCATCAATATATTTTATTTAACTTTATTTTTCTTTCTGCATGTGAACATTGCAATCGTACTTCCCAAAATCTGTTAACCTTATGATGAAAGCAAAATTATTTTACATCACGTTTACAGTAGGCATTCATTTCTCACTTAATGATTGGGTTCTTTTTCAATGACCTGGTCATTGAGTTGATTGATATTTCAGGCATACTGTGCATGTTTAAACTAATTATTATTATATTCTTGTTGAATTCTCATGACAGTTGTACATTGTGCTTTTCAGTGGCAATCAAGGCTTCAGTACTCTCCTCGGTATTCTAGCTTGATTACTCTTGTCAGTATTGTCGCTGTTTTTTTACAACTATATTATAACTAGCAGTATAGTCCAGTGTTGCTCAGGTGTAATGAAAGCTTTAAAACTAATCCATGGTCCTGGAGCTCAGACTCTTTGGATGTTGGCACGAAAGACTAAAAAGCAATAGTTGTTTCCAGTTAAAGTGAAACCGTAGACTGAAACAAAAATGTAAATCAAATTTTGATTTCCTGGTATCAAGATCAAATAATTTTTTTTCGTTGTAAACTGAATTTTGAAGGTTAAATAAGTCTTTTGAGTAAATGGTATCATGGCTGAGACTAAGAACTACAATTATGCCTACTTAGAGCCAAATCTGAAACAAAAACTAAAATAAAAGGGCTGAAAAATAGATGTACAGGCAGATACACACGCGCACACACACGCGCACACACACACCCACACCCACAAACATTTTGCCTTTTATATATATTATTGATTTTCTGCACTATTGTAAGAACTATAACATTGAAACTTCTGAATATCGTTTCTTGTGTCTTTGTCTATGAGTGTACCAAATTTGATTAAAATTGGACCACTCCTTCTATAACCGGAATTTTTTTGATTATTGATTTTCGATATTTATCGGGGGTACCCTAACACAAATTCTGGCTAAGAACACTCGCAGATGCTTATAGTACAGCTGTGTAAATTTCCAAGGAAATCGGCTCAGCAGTTCCGGAGCCTATAGGTAACACGCACGCACAGTTCCATTTATAAATAAGTTTAGATTAGATATACTTCTCTTTTGTTCTATTTTTCTTCTTCCAAAACAACTGGATCTAAACTCTTCTGACGGTTCCAGTTGCTTGTCTTTCTGATTACAATGGAAAAATGTTTTGGGAAAGGGTGCAAAACCTCATTTTGCAAAAAAGAGGAAATGATTGGCAAATTTAAATGATCAGTTTATGTAAAATGCACAATACTAATTAAATTTTTTTTTTTTTTTTTTTTTTTTTATGAAATTTTATAGCTGGTCTTGATTTTAGGTGGATTATCAAACACATAACTCATTAAGTGTGAAGGACTGATTGTAATCTCTCTTGTCGCTTCACTTAATCCACTACTTTGCTATAGATTAAACCATATGCACTGTAATTTTCTGATTGAAATTTAACAATTCTTCCAAGTGATTGACATGCTTATTTGCTCTTGTGTATATATATATGTGTGTGTGCGTGCATGCATGGCTGGCTGGCCTCTGCAACACAAAAATAAATAATTTATAAGGCAGAGGTACATTACCCAGATGGCCCAAACAAAATATATTTGGGCTCAACCAAAGACAGTTTTAAGACCAGGTGGCTCAACCACAGATCTACATTTTATGACAAAATGCATCCACACTAAGAAATACCTGTTAGGTTCATACAAACATGGATGAAAATGTCATAATTCGTTTGAATTTAAACAATGCACATTCATAAATTCTCTGGCATGTGAACGTTCAAATACAAGAGCGTTCTTAAAAAGGTAAAATCAGTTATTAAAAATTGCCTGAAGAAACCACTCATGGTGGAAACCAAGGTAGTGAAATAACTTGTTTAAAAATGAAAAATATATATTTTCTCTTTTCTAATCTTCTCTTTTTTTTTTTTTTTTTTTTTCTTTCAATTGGAGTAGATAGACTAAACTATCGCCCGGTTCACACTCCACCCTCATCTATTGAACAGGTGAAGAGACTCATCCCTTGTTTCCTGTTTAGGATGCGGTTTCCGGTTTTCTCTTTTCTAATCTTCTCACTCTTATGTAGCCCCCTGTACATCAGTGGCGTTACCACCTTGCTTGGGGTGATATGATTAAAAAAAAAAAAATATATATATATATATATATATATATTGCTAATAACTTCACTAAAGAATGCATTGAAAATCAAGAAGGAAGAAAAGAAGGGATTGTCACAGATCATGAATTAATGTGTGTAAACTGAGTAGGGTTATTTTGTATATCAGTTTGTCCATAAGAAAACAAAATGGCCACTCCATGGAAATAGTAAACACAAAGTAATTGAAGACACTACGATGTGAATTAAGAAAACTGAAGATAACAACTGACATTGCATTTAAACTATTTAAAAGTTTATTTGAAAGGCAAGAAATTGGAAGAGACTTCCACAAGTGGGAATTACACGAGAATAAATTGTTAACATAAAACATATATCTAGCTATTTCAACTGTAAGATGATGGAACCTACCTGGCAATCTAGTACTGTTTAATTTTGTGAAGTCTATATGCCAAAGAGGAAACTTTTTTTTTTTTTTTTTTTTTTTAAACTACTAAATTAGAATCATGTGTACCACATTAGATGCAAATGATTAAAATGTTGAGGATTTTAAAGGAGCTTATTTTAAACATAGGATGTGCGTTGTGGTACAGTGGATATCAGCTCGGAACGAGAAACCGGGGAGCTGAGTTCGAATTCCAGTTGAATCCCTTGTATTCACTTACGCGCAAATACCCTTGGGAAAGGTATTAATCCGTCTCTTCCTTTCAGTTATGGGTTACATAGCAGGACAGACTGGGTTCTATAGCCTTGGTCGGCAACCAGTCTACCACAGAAAGTAATGGCAACCTACTGCGGGATAATCTTCTGCCCAGTCAGTCATGTCTCTTTTGAGACATGATCGCCCAAGCGTGTATCACGTATGGCACTTAACTGACTGACTGATCTTGAACATCAGACTTTTGGTTTGCTCTTGATTGTTGAAATGAGTGGTATCATTATGGTGAGATCAAAAAAGCACTTTTTGATGCCATCAGAAAGAAAGCAGTAGGTGCTCATGAGTCTGGCTTGATTGGCTCCTTTTTGAAAGTCAAAATATAAAAAAAAAATTCAATGTTTGCTATTTGGGGACTGTTTTGGGCTACTTTCAAAATGAGTGGATTTAACTTTGCCAATCAATGAGAAGAAAGTAATTTCAAAGTTTAGTAACACTAGGTTTACAAATATAATCTAGTCTGGCAACCCTTTCTCTGACTTGGATCAGTGTAGTGTCTGTTTAATCTGCTCAGTTTGGTATAAGTTTTTACTGTGTTGTTCAAACAGAACACTTATCCAGTGAACTTGTCACTTTGCTGTTTATAGACCTAAATCAAGGCAGGCTTGTGACAAGGTATGGATGGATGCAAAACAAAACAGAAGATTGCACAATTTAATATTATCTGATTTTTATAAACTATTATGTGATAGGTCAGAAGGAGGCTGTGCTGAAGACATAGGTATTCATAGTCAGGATAAGAAAGATCTTGAACAACAAAAAAAAAATTCTATTATCAGGTTTGCAAAGAAGTTTGACTCCTGATGAACCTTTCAAAAATAGAAACTATGATGAAGAGTTGTAATGAAAGTAGTAATGGCATATACAACTCTGACCACTTGGTAACTCTGACCACACCGTAGTTTCCGTCAACATTTCATTCCGCTCCCACCCAACCCAAGAAACCCAGACAAGTAGAATATCCTACTGCTACCAAAGAGCAGACTGGGATTCGTTCCGAGACTTCCTCTGTGACGTCCCATGGAACAACCTTTTTAGTCTTCCCATCGAAGAATATGCATCCGAGGTCTCCTCCTGGGTTAAGGCTGGCATCGATGCTTTCATCCCTGCCAGGAAATTTCAGCTTAAATCTCATTCGTCTCCATGGTTCTCACCTGCTTGCTCGGCTGCCATTGCCCACTGGAATCATTTCTTCCGAATCTATCGTAGCTACGCGTCGGACCAAAACAGACACCTTTTTGCTTCAGCTCGTAATAAGTGTAAAAAGATACTTAACGAAGCTAAGATGTTGTTTGCTGCCAGAATGAAGCAACGCATAGCATCCTCTAAGTTCGGCACCAAGGACTACTGGTGACTCTGTAAAAGAGTACTTAACAAGAGAAAGTCCACAATACCCCCACTAATAAACAAATTTGAGATCCTCACCTCCCCAGCGGACAAGGCTGAATGCTTTGCCCGCAGATTCTCAAATAATTCGAGACTGGCCTCGTCTGGAGTTTCTACACCCGACTTCCCACCTAGAACTGATGCTCAACTGAATGACGTCCATATTACACCCTCGCTTGTCTCTAAGATAATCTCAAAACTTGACCCTCACAAAGCGAGCAGAGGGGACGGAATCCCAATCATAGCCTGAAAGAAATGTGCCCCCGAACTTTCCTCTGTACTTTCTAAGATCTACAACTTCTGCCTATCTGCTTCCTGCTTTCTTGCCTGTTGGAAATCTTCCTCTGTAGTTCCTATATTTAAAAACACTGGAGAACCCTCGGACCCCGCAAATTACCGACCTATCAGCCTTCTTCCGATCTTTGGCAAAGTGTTTGAAGCCATTATCAACGCCGAGGTCGTTCAGCATCTCACGGCCCACAGGCTCCTCTCAGACAAACAGTATGGCTTCCGCTTCACCAGGTCTACTGCTGATATGCTAACGACCATCACCGAGTACATATATCAGGCACTCAATAGGAATGGTGAAGCCCGAACCGTTGCCTTGGATATCTCTAAAGCGTTTGACAGAGTTTAGCATGCTGGCCTTCTATGCAAACTGCGGAGCTATGGTATAGCTGGACAATTGTTTGAACTAATCCAGTCATTCCTATCTAACCACACATTGAAAGTGGTATTAAACGGACATGCCTCCCAGAACTACCATAAGAACGCGGGTGTCTCTCAAGTCTCTATCCTAGGTCCTACGCTCTTTCTGATCTACATTAATGGTCTCCCTGATACCATAAGATCCCAAGTAGGTATGTACGCTGATGACACCACAGTTTATTCTCGCCTCCACCAAAAATCTGGTGCGGGCAACAAAGCTAACCTTGCAGCTGAGCTTGGAAAGGACCTCCAATCCGTAGTGGACTGGGGTAAGAAATGGCTCGTAAATTTTAATGCTTCTAAAACGAAGCTATTATCAATTAATCATCATAGACAATCGCACATACCTCCTATTAGCATTGACCAAGCTTGCCTCCCAGAGAGTGGAATGACTATATCAAATCCATTGCTAAATCCGCTGCTATGAAAGTCGGTTCTCTGTGCCGGGCCCGCAGGCTTTTTCGTCTGAATCTATCCTGCACATTTGTAAATCTACCATCCGCCCGTGCATTGAATACTGTTGCCATATCTGGTCGAGTGCCCCTGCTATTCTCCTTGGGCTTCTAGACAAGGTACAGCGGAGGGTCTGTGATGTGATCGATACCGGCTTAGCAGACCGCCTGCAGTCTCTCTCTCACCGGCGTGACGTGGCTTCCCTGTGTCTCTTCTATAAATACTTTCACTGCTTCTGCTCCGATGAACTTAGATCACTGGTGCCCCCTAGGTTCGAATTTGCACGAGATACTAGATTAGCAACTAGATCCCACCCTTTTACAGTGAAACCGATAAAATGCAACCGCAACTTCTACTCCAACAGTTTTTCTCGCACTTCCTGACTGTGGAATTCTCTTCCGCATGACTGCTTTCCCGACGGCCACAATCTCCAGGAGTTTAAATGTAAGGTCAATAGACACCTCCTAACAAACTAACTTCCATTCTTTCAAACACTCTTCCCACCCACCCAACTATCTATCACCCCACTTCTGACATTTCCTATATCTAGCCACTTTTCCTATTTATCTCTCCCTATGTAGCCCCAAGCGCAATAGTGGCAGTGGAATGCCTTGCTTGGGGTGAAATGATTAAAAAAAAAATATGCAGAATCCATCATAAAAATTCACAATATGAAATTAATAAATTCTAAACGCTTCAAATCAAATATTTTGGTATGCAGATCAGTGATAGCATATTTAGTATAGGAGATAAACTTGAATTGGTTGTGTTAGAGGGATACTTTTGCCCAATCTAATTAAATTCTACGTAACCAAAATATTAACCAAAGTCTTTTCTTGAATACTCTTGTCAGATCTAGACTTTCATGTGGATGTCATGTATAGCATCAAACTGGGTATGAAATGTTTAAACTCTCATCTATATACAGTTTTCTCAAATCAATGATTATAAATTGGTTGTAAAGAAGACACTATTTTATCAGTTCCTATAGACTGGTGCTAAAAAATCCCAAAAAATTTTACCTACCAAATGAACAAAACCACATCGCTTGAAAACTTTCAACAGCAACAACAAAAAAAAGTAACAGTTACCATATGTAAATCAACGAGAAATTAATAATATAATCAAGATGTTCACTTTCCATACTACCTTAAACAAAAGGTTAGGAAGGAAACTCCATCAATATTAGAAAGAATAATACCAGTAGATTAAAAAAAAAACTTGTTATCCTGGAAAAAAAAAAAACTTATGATTTTATAAATTTCAACTGATTAACATCTTTTCTTGTCAATTAATGGAAACTGCTGTTCTCACCACTACTTAGACTTGGTGAGTAGTATTTGTCTGCTTTCTGCATTAGATGATGGGCTTGTATCTTCTATGCTGGCCCTGTTGGTGTGGCCTAAAATATCAACTGCATTCTCATCAAAAGAGGCCACCTAACCAAGTAAAGGCTCCTAGGCTCAAATATAAATGACTAGCAGTATAGCCTGGCGTTGCTTGGGTGTAATGAAAGCTTTAAAACTAATCCATGGTCCTGGAGCTCAGACTCAGCCTAAAGAATATCTGTGTGAAGTTTGGTGAGAATCGGATAAAAATTGTGGATTTGTATAAAGGATAATAAACAGACATAAAGACATGCACACAAACATCTTGCCTTTTTATATATATATATATATATATATATATATATATATATATATATATATATATATAATCGATTTTCTGCACTATTGTAAGAACTGCAACCTTGAAACTTCTGAATATCGTTTCTTATGTCTTTGTCTATGAGTGTATCAAATTTGATTAAAATTGGACCACTCCTTCTATAACCCGATTTTTTTCGATTATCGATTTTCGATATTTATCGGGGGTACATTGACACAAAACCTAGCTAAGAACACTTGCAGATGCTTATAGTACAACTGTGTAAATTTTCAAGAAAATCGGTTTAGCCGTTTCGGAGTCTGTAGGTAACGGACACCACACACACACACACACACACAAAGTTTCATTTATAAATAAGTTTAGATCAGTGCTCATCTATTGCTGAACCGAGTAAATGCTTGTAGGCTTAAATATAAAAAAAAAAAAAAATTATATCCGTCTAACTCTGTAAGTGTTGACATGTTATAAAATTGACCAACCCAGCCTAATTTGCATCCTCTTGAGATATAGTATGCCGGTTTGACTTTCATTCAAATCTATTTTTCTTCTGATTCAAGTTTAGTGTGATTACAGGAAATGTGTTGATAGTTTTGTGATGTAAAGACAATAATAAAACAATTAATAAAATAATTGCAATTAGAAAATCTATTCCCCTCATTTCCAAATGGCTGCCATATTGCAGTATGTGTGGGTGGTGTAATGGAATGAAAAATCTGAGTGCTGAGTTCAAATTTCAGTTGCATGTTACATTTGTAATATAACGGTCTGGCCCACCCAAGAAAGGCTGATACAAGCCGTGTTGTTTCCAGTCGGTGAAAAGTAACAGATGTCACTTTGACCCTATTTCCGGCAGATGCGGAAATAACTCAGAGGCAAACAGACAGGTGACTCTGAGAATTACGTAGGCGTCGCGTGGGCGTTGCGTGATCAAGGCAAAGCCGGAAGAAACAAGTCCCGGTTTTGGAAGATATATAAAGACCGTGAAAACACGGATCAGTCAGAGTCAGAAGAAGTGAGAGCAGAAGTAGCAGCAGAACCACAGAACGCGAAGGAAGGCAGTTCACAGCTGCCCCCAATAGCATGCTGCTATTGTGGGGTGCGCATCCGTCAACCCCTGGAAGCGCGCTCTCACTCTCTGTTCACTAGGCTACACGGTCCATCGTCGTTAATAAAAATACTCATATATTTTTATATAAAAAAAAAAAAAAAAATAAGTTTTAGATTTTAATTTAATTTTCCCAAATCTCCCCAAATAATCCGATTCCACCATATTGATAACAAAATATCTTTTCAATATCTGACTCATATTGCGAAACACTGAGACGCGGGTGAATGTTTTAAGAATATATATAATCGGTGTATTCGCAAAGGAATAACCAAACAATGCAGTTGTTTTCAAGCAACGATGTTGAGATATATTTATAATTGGCGATTTTGTTGGCTGTTGTTAACTGCATAATTAAAATTACACTTTAAAACTCTCGATAACAACATTCACTTGTACGCAAATACTCATGGGAAAGGTTTGACTTTCTATTAGGCATCTGAGAGTAAATGAATAGTATTTTAGTTTTTGATGAAATAAAATATTCATTTTATTTTTCTTACTTTAGGAGGGAATTGCCAGAGTGCCATTGGCTGGTGCCGCTCCAGGTCATGGAATGGGACGGGCTGCTGGTCGTGGAGTTCCTGCAGCACCTGGTAGTTCAGGGGCAGCTCCTGGATTGCAAGGACCTGTACGGGGTGTGGGAGGCCCCTCTCAACAAATGATGACTCCTCAGGGTCGGGGAGCTTCAGTATCAGCGCCACCGCAACCTCGACCTGGCCAAATGGGAGGACCACCAAGGATGCAAGGTTAGTTTTCAATTTTCTTTTTCTTCCATCACTTATTTTTTTATTTTAAAAATTCTTTTATTTTATTTTTTTATTTATTTATTTTTTTGTGTGTGTATGTATTCTTTTCAAAATGTCATGTTTATCCTGTTCCTCAAAACTAATCTATAGAAAACAGCAAAAAATATGTATAGACTTTGTAAAAAAAAATATATATATAAATTACATTGAGCTCTCTGGCTGGATCGGTTTTAATTTTTGATAATTAATATTAATAGGCTCTCCTTTGGGATTTTCCCATCAAACTGCTTCCTTTTGGAGATAGATAGAAATTAGTTAATTAGGTTTTTTGGTCATAATTAAATTAGTTATTGTAAATCACCTGAAGATACCAAAAGGTAGAAACCTGGGTTGCAAAATAACTTTTTTCTAAATGAAAAATTATACATGGAGGGCAATGTGACACGATAACTAGGCGTATATTAAGGTGCTTTGTAAAATATGTGTTTTATTATAATAGATTAAAATAAGAAAATGGTTAAGAATAGAAAATAGATTAAAAACATGTTTTGTTTAACAAAAGTGAAAAAGAAGAGGAAAAAAATAAACGCTTTTTCTTTTATGAGGAAAATTGTGGAAGAGACAAGGGTATCCGATTACTGTTTTAAATCATACCACTCTTCCGCTAAATATTTGACTCTTGACTCGGTGATTTAATGTGATAAAAGATAAAGTTCAGGAAATAGGTTTTTTTTTTTTTTAAATGACCAGGTCAAAGGCTGTCTTTTAGTGTATCTTGACCACACATTAAGAATTTTCCAGCGGAAGCTTTATTAAGATAAAAAGATAAAAAAAAAAAAAATCCTGGAAAAAAAAATACTATGTCCGCAAGATGTTTACACATCAAAAGAAGGAAAATTTAAGTGCCCTGAAATTTCGGATTTGCAGTCGCCAATTGCTTATCAACCGGTGGTTTAAAGCATTTTCGGATTTCTGGATTTCCGGATTCATAATAGAAGTTAGTGAGTTTTTGAAGTGAGTTCCGCCGGGTGTGTGCTTGAAGTAGAATCTCCGTTCATCTTGTTTCGGTCAGTTCGGATTTGTTGATCTCCATTAATTAGTTAGAGCTGTGTGTCACATTAGCCTGCCCCAACCGAAAAGGCTAGCTCTAAATGAAATAAAGCATCCTTTCAACTCATCCAAGTTGTGGAAGTTCGTTCCTTATAGTTTAATCTTGTACCCCCAGCTTGAGGCTCCGACATTTTCAACAAACTCCCGGCAAGCATCACAGCGTGGAGAACGGCCACTGGAGAAAATTGTTCGGAAGATCCGTTGGGGTGTTACAGCAATCATTAGTATGTGTCGTCATAGAAATAAGTATAAATTGCAATAATTGTCCTATTCTTCCAATTAGTCACCATAAGGTTTTTGGGAAAAATTTGGCTAAGCAGTTACTTCCCTCACTATCTACCACTATTAACTCAAGGGTCAAGCCATATACCTCCAACTACCAAAAAAGAAATTACTACTAAAATTCCGCTAACTTAACCCTATAAAAACCAATATCTCCCAACCCCTTCCTTTACTAGCGCAAACCTCTGGGCTTAGTTTTCCTCATTCTTTGTTTATATGGGGTTGAGAATGCATGTCTTAAAATGACATGTTGAAAATGACTATTTTCCCTTTAAGTTTTTACTGTCTACCATTGTCTTTACATACTGATATCCTATGACTTTTGCCACATCACTGTATAAACTGAATTTTTTAAGTAACAGATTTATGAACAGTTTCATTTATTTCTTAATTACAACTGTGTGTGTGTGTGTGTGTATATATATATATATATATATATATATATATATATATATATATATATATATATATATATAGCATTTCATACATTCTCAGACATGGGTCTGATTACATTATTTTTTTCTAACATTATCTCCTTGTTAATTCACATAATTCTGGGAGGAAAATTATACAGCGAAAATTTCAGATTAAAACTGGCCATTAAGCTGATGACTTAATTGATCTTCTCCCCAAAGAGTACATAAATAACCTTCCAGGTGAATAGAATAGAAAAAGGGGATTTGGAACAGGATATTCGTGAGATTGGTTTGCAAGTTGTCTTGAAAAGTTTAAGCTATTTTAATCTAGACAATGCCAGGTAACCTTGCTTGTATTTTTTGTAAAGTAATAAGAAATAATTCAACCTGATGCTTTTCTTTTTTTTTTTTTCTTTTTTTCCAGATATTGTGACTTTTGTTTTTTAAATTTAAACAACAAAAATTGGAATTTAAATTTTTTTTTTTCTCTTCTGACGAAAATCTATTTTCAGGTGGCTTGATCTATGCTGGTAAGAACTTCATTCCCAGGTTTTGTTTAACCTTTTATTTTATTTTATTTTATTTATTAATTAATTTTTCATCTAAAAAGTATTTAAAATTTATTTACTTTTTTTCTTTACTGAAATATTTGAAAAGCTACCATTCTACACATTGGACTGAAAAGTGGTTTCTCATTGTGAAAATTACAATCTAATATCAATTAAAAATAATACCTCTGTCTCATAATTTGTTAAATTTGTAACAGAATAGGGCAACAATTATATGCATAGTGTGTGATATCTTTATATTTACTACTTTTGTCCCATAATAGTTGGATATACACTTCATGCCTTAAATGTAACTGCTTTTATAGAGATAACGATTCCTTTTATATATATATATATATGAATTGTTTGAACATTTTTTTTATTTACTTTTTTTTTAATCGATACTTGTATTTAAGTAGATATTCTGTTTTTAATTAAACAGTATTAATAAAACAGAATATCTACTTAAATACAAGTATCGATATAAAAAAATAATGTTCAAACAATTCATTTCAAATTGTCTGTTGTTTATAACCAAAGTTTTGTTAATTTCCGTAATAAATATAATATATATATATATATATATATATATATAAAATAATTCCACTGATATTTACTTTTAAAAAGTTCTCAATACGAAAGTAGCACATAAGTATATAGTTATTTTTTATTTTATATATTATTTCCACTCCACTTATTCTACAAGGTGTTATCAAAAATTCAATGAATTGCTCAATCTGTTCATCTGTTAAGTTACACAACATTTTACCCATTTCTTGTTGGATACTTCACACAATATCAGAAAAGGAAATTTAAAGTCCTATTCATTTTCTGTCTATTGTTTGGTTTTAGGAAACTGTTTTCTTGAGTTTTTCAAAAAGTTAGGATTACATACATTTTTAGCAAATACGTGAACCCTTTCAAGGCGAAGTCTAATTATTGTTGAGGTTAAAGAACTTGAATATTCAAAATCATTATTTATCTTCTTTTTACGATCAGATCTTTTATTGCATTCATGAAGTTACGCATTTCTATAGAAAGTTCTACCATCAGTTGTGGAACTGTTTCTTGAAAACTATGCTTAGTTGTAATTACTAATTCCAGTGAAGGCAAAAAACGTTCTGAATATGACAATAGTAAGACAACAGTCTGAACAATATAAATAGTGTAAATAATCTTAAACTGTTTTCAAAGTTTGAAATTGGAGGCATAAAGACAATACTGTTGCAACTTTATTGTGCTGCTCATGTGCGATAAGTAATGAAAGGACACCAAAAATTCTCATATACAGCCAAACGCACAGTGCTTTTTGGTAAGTGCGAAGATTCCTGTTGGAGTAAAAGAATGAACTGAAGCAAAGGCCAAATTCTAATTAATGAGAATTTAAATACATTAATTATTAAATTCTTTTCATGAAGTGGCAGAACACTAAACATGGCTCTAACATTCTTGCAGATTTCACAAGGGGTACTATTTTTTGTCTTGTATGTAGATTGTGGTGTGGCTTTTGAACTGGGGCTTACAGCCACATTATGTTGAAATACTGGTTCCCATACAATAACCGAAGTTTAGTAAGGCAATGTTGATCCTGGTCAGTATCTAGATAGTTGACTGCATAGGAATACCAGATGCCGTTAGCTTGGATGTGTGGATAGTTTAATGGATAATGGCTCAGAGAATTGTTAATAGGAGAGTATAGTTTCATTCTTGTTGGGTTCATTACCCTTGGGGAAAGGCATGAATCTACATCTCTCTCTAGCTATGGGTTAATTTGTATGACTTGTATCACTAAATAATTTCGGGAAAAAAAAAAGTTTCATGATTTAAAAATATTTTCTTGCTTTAAATAACCTATAAGTCATAGAAAATGAATCTATCAAATTTTAACTGGCCATAAGTAATTGGAAACTCGAACCTTAACTTTGCTCTTTACTTGTTACTGCTGTTAATAGTTTCCATGTTATGTGGTTTCTGTTATTTGGTACAGTTCAATGTTTGAACTGTAGAGCCAGTTTGCAGTGTCCAAAAAAGGATGATCTTTGTCATGGCACACAGGCATCTCTTGCTCAAATAAATCTTAGAAAGTGGTTTGGCACCATCCATATGAAAATGTTGACCTAATAGAGGTATTTTTTTTTTTATTGTTTTATTTTTATTTTTTTTGAAAACCTGACTAGTTTTCGGGTTTTGGTTTTGTAGCAATTTGTGGTATTGGGTAAAACTATCTCTATCACAGTCTATTCTATTTTCAGTTTCCTTTCCTTCTATACTAAACTTGTTATAACTGATCCATACACTGAAGTATCTGAAGCAATTAGTATTAAATAATTCCACATCCTGAGTTTTTTCCCAAATCCAGATCATAGTTTCTGTTTTGAAAAAGGTTTATATTGGGTCTTGTTTTTTGGGACACTTGGTCATGGATTTTGGTTCTCAAGATCATTCTTATTTCAATTATGAGCACTTACATCAATTGTATGTAAGACAATGTCAGTCAGTTAAGTGCCATACATGATACAATACTCTGGGTGATCATGTTTCGAAAGAGACATAACTGACTAGGCAGAAGATTATCCCACAGTAGGTTGCCAGCCAAGGCTATAGAACCCAATTTGTTCTATTATTTAACCCATAACTGGAGGGAAGAGACAGATTAATACCTTTCCCAAGGCTATTTGTGTGTAATGAGAAAATGCAATAAAAATAACCTACAATTAACAAGTTTATATTTGCATAGAATTTTTTTATTTAACAAAGATGGGGTGGTGACAAACTTAAAATGAGAACCTTCTTTTCAGATAGCTGAAATCTTTGAGAATTTAAAAAAAAATAACAACTGTTTCTGATTATAAGAGATGCTCTGAAATTAATGCCTCCTATTTATTTATACAAAATCTGAAACAGATAAAATAAATACACACTAACACTGCCGGAGACAACTATTAAAAGAAAAAATCTGTATCGTCATCAGCATCATTATTTATTCTTTTCTAAAGGCTCTGTTCATTTCTTGTGTTGCACAGGGCTGTTCAGTATTTGTCATGTATATCTTCCTCAACCCATGCTGAAATGCATTAACCACTGCCTAACTGTAGTCAGATCAGCTGTGTTTTTTTTTTTTTAACCTGCATGGAGAAATTCAATGATATACTTCCTTTGTAGACACTCTCATGTCACATGCCATATTGCCAGACTACCATTTATAATGAGGCTATAAAAAACATAGTTGGCTTATTGACTGGAAGATTAACTTTTACTATTTGTGCTCTCTTCTGCCTCTGGTGTCCTGAATAGAATAAGAGGCAGTATTTACATTATTCAAACTATTGTCCTCATCTTTGTTGCCATTTGTACGACTTTTCAGCTGTTGTAAGCTCTAGACTTAGGGACATGTGTCCTGGTGGATATAGACGTTGGTTAGTTCCTGACTTGACTCTTAGAGTTGTGAGTTCAATACCAGGTTACAGCAGTGGTGAACAAGTAACTTGCAGGGTTAAAGGGAGATAACTCATGACTTTCAATTGAGGCTTTATGCAAGGAATAAAGTTCATATACCCCAGTGATTATAATAAAGGGTTCGGTTCGAAATTCCTAGCACCTGAAGAAGGTTGGAGCGTATAATGGCCGAAACATCGTACAAATGGCAACAAAGATGAGAACAATAATCCGAATACTGTAAATACTACCTCATCTCAGAAATATTGACAAAGAATAAGAGGCATTACTTTCAAAGAAACCTCAGTACTTATTTTGAGTACGTGTTTTTTTTTTTTCTCTTTTGATATTTTTTAATATAATTTCTTGATATAGTATATTTCAATGATCTAACTTACTGTATTTTTGTTTTGAAAATCTTAACTCTCTATCTCTGCAAAATAGATATTTTAAATGGAAATTAGTTTGATTTAACATTCGTTTTAGGGGTGGGGAAGAAAATGTAAGTAAAAAAAAAAAAAGTTTCTAGTAAGCCATGTGATATACAGTGTAACCCTGATATAAGAGAGTTGTTGGGAATGGATAAAAGTTATCTTATATCCGAGTCTGGTTTATTTTGTTACATTACCACAGGCTCTAATTTGGGACCAGATAAAATGTCTCTTATATCCGAGTGTCTCTTATATCCGGGTTATGCTGTATTAGTAAGAATTTTTTTTTTCCCCTTATAGTATTTTTATATTTTTATACTATACTGGGTGCAATGGATGAATTGCCATCTAAATTACACAAAATGCAAATAATACTGACATCTCATCTTAATGGGTCAGTCAGTCAGTTAAGTGCCATACTTGAAACACGCTTGGGTGATCATGTCTCGAAAGAGACATGACTGACTGGGCAGAAGGTTATCCCGCAGTAGGTTGCCATTGCTTTCTGCGGTAGACTGGTTGCCAGCCAAGGCTATAGAACACAATCTGTCCTGTTATTTAACCCATAACTGGAAGGAAGAAACGGATTAATACCTTTCCCAAGGGTATTTGTGCGTAAGTGAATGCAATGAATTCAACTGGAATTCGAACTTGGCTCCCCGATTTCTTGTTCCGAGCTGATATCCACTGTACCACAACTGGTATATTTACCAAAATTACACAAAAATATATTGAAATCCTGAAGAGTAAATTTATTCAATAAAATTACAGTTGTCTTCAGTCATGACTTCCAGACGATTTTGAAATCTTTTGCAACTCTTTCGGATGTTCTCTTTAAGTTGGTAAATGTTACCATCATCCCTGCCTTCAGTTCAAGGATTTTTGTTGGTTTCTGACTCAACTATGCCCCACATGTAATAATCAAGAGGGTTGAAGTATGGGAAGTTAAGTGACCAAAATTTTTTTTTTTTTATCATATCACCCCAAGCAAGGCGGTAACGCCACTGATGTGCAGGGGGCTACATAAGAGTGAGAAGATTAGAAAAGAGAAAACTGGAAACCGCATCCTAAACAGGAAACAAGGGATGAGCCTCTTCACCTGTTCAATAGATGTGGGTGGAGTGTGAACTGGGCGATAGTTTAGTCTATCTACTCCAATTATGTAAGGAGTGATGTGGTCACAGAAATTATCTGACAGCCATGGTTGGGTTCTACTGCTTGAGTGGCATGATGCAGTGTCCTGTTGCCAGACATAGTGTCTTCCAGCAGCCACCCTCTTGACCCAGATCAGCACTACCTCTTCAAGGTACATAATTTAGGCCTCTGTGTTGAGTCTGAGACACTGGGAAGATGAATGAAGGCATAACATTGCCATCACTAGTGATCACTCCAAACACCATTGTAATCATCATGAAAACTCCTTCAACTCTTTTTCGAATCCCCTGCATTGTCCTCGGATTGACACCCAAGCAATTGTTTGTATTGGCGCTTTCAGTACAAATTCCAAGCAGTACGGCATGCCGTCTTTAAATGTTTTGGTGGCATGAATTGTCATGGTGCTCTTTTTCTTGCAAATAGTGCCCAACTGACTGTACTATATGTGCAATCGATAAAAAACAAATACACACGAGCAAAATAAAGGCTATAAAATGTCAACAAGTTACCTATCACACTTTGTATTGTATTATTTGATATTATGATTACCTTATATTTTGCTATATTTTTACGTATATATATATATTGTTATTCCATGAGGTTTTTTTTTTTTCTCACAATTATTCTCATCTTTTCAAATCATTTCATTTTGGTCAATATGCTCTTTAGCCTTCCTTATAGCAATTTAAGAATATCTTTCTGATAGAATAAACACACTAAGATTGAGATTCTTTGATTTGTTTTCAACTATTATAAATATCTTTTCAAAATGCTGTCAACATTATTTGGGTTTTTCTTGACATTAACTTTTTTTTTTGGTTTTTCTATAAAAATTTACATGCAATGTCAAAGAAAGGTTTTTGTCATCTTATAAAACCTGAAGCCATTTATGAATGATTGCCAAATGTTTGGACATGGTCTTAATTAATTCTATGCATCAAGCTTAAATTATCAGACCAGTTAACCTTCTTCAACCAGTGGTCACATGAGATGTAACCTCAGCCATTTTCACTACAGAAAACCATATGTGAAAACCACTTCCTTAGAAAAAATGGTAGGTAGTGTTTGAATGATTTTTAGAAAATATTTTGTTATAATAAAAAGTTAGTTTTGGTATATAATTCTTGACAGTGTGATTAACTGCAGCCATTACAGCCTATTTGCTTGTTTATTTGAATATACAAAAAAAAAAATTCTTTAAAAAATAACAAAAACTAAAAAAACAGTTTTCTTCCTTGGAAAAATTGGGAATGTATCTTAACTCGAGAACACTAACCATGAGTATATTTTTTTTTTTTTTTTTTTTTAATCATATCACCTCGAGCAAGGCTGTAACGCCACTGATGTGCAGGGGGCTACGTAAGAGTGAAAAGATTAGAAAAAAGAAAGCTGGAAACCACATCCTGAACAAGGAATGAGCCTCTACACCTGTACAATAGACCTGGGTGGAGTGTGAACCGGGCTATAGTTTAGTCTATCTTAATACCCAGCACAAATATTTTCAAAATCGAGTATGATCTACCCATGGTTAGTAGTGGTGCAACTTTAATTGATAGTTAGTGTTCCAGAGTTAAGCAAAAGATATATGATCTACAGTAAAAAAAAAAAAAAATTGCTTGTGGTTTAAAATGATGGAAACTTTATCTTCAGCAAAGAGTTAAAAAAAATTCACAAAGCATTGCAATTAATCAACATTATGTATGTGGCTATGCATAAGTGTGTGAGCGAACGAGTGAGAAACTAAAAAAAATTAAAACCTGTCATTTTCCTTATGAAATTAGATGCACCATTCACATATCCAAACTGGTTGCATGTGGCTCATAGGCTTCAGTTTTCCAGTGACTGCATTAGGCTAGAACAATGGTTTCCACATGGTGCGGCAGAAGAGAATAGCAGCTAAGGCAGAATGATTGAAAGACAATCAGATTTAGAAACAGCTTCAAAAAATTCATATACCAAAAATAAAATTTCAAAATTGAAAATATGGATTACTTGTAATAAAGGAGTCCCAGTATAAATAGTTATAAATAATTATTGATTGATTTTATCATTGATATTTTTGCATTATATCTAGTATTAAGAATATAGTAACTAAAATCTGTAAGTTGGACAAAACTTCGAATCCGTGGTTATCTCCCTTTAACCCTCTGTTTTTTTTTTTTTTTTTTTTTGTTTTTTTTAATGTACTTATAATCACAAAATTTGGTGAGGCGTGAGCAAATTTTAATTCCGTAAATTCAGCCCAAAGGGAAAAAAAGTTTGGTAACCACTAGGCTAGAGTATTATTGTACTGTAACGAATTGAATATGTATTAGGCTTGGTACCCTAAGCTGATTAAAATCCTACCCAACTAAGTTAGGCATAAATGGTGAATACGAATGTGTTCACCTTGTTTGGGTGGAGTGGTGGGGCGAAAGGCCTACTCAAAATGATAAAAATTTAACAAATCTAACAAAATACATACTTTACGTTTACATTGTTCGGGCTGTTGTCCTCATCTTTATTGCCATATTCACAATGTTTTGACTGTTGTACGCTCTGACCTTTTAAGTGATTAGAATTTCAAATTGAATCTTTTATTTTGGTTACTGGGTTAGATTATTCTTGTTCCATGGGTCACGCCACTTCTTGATGTCTTAGTTATCTTCCTTTAACTTGACTCTACGTTTTTGTTCACCACTGCTGTAGCCAGGTATTGTACTCATTAGGTCAAGTCACTGGATCTAATTATGTGTCCTTAAAGTGGCATGACTTGTGGAATAAGAACAGTCTACCTTAGTAATCAAAATAAAGGGTTTAGTTCAAAATTCCAATCACCTGAAAAAGGTTGGCGTGTACAATTGCTGAAATGTGAATATGGCAATAAAGATGAGGACAACAGTTCAAACTGTGTAAATAATTACAATACCTCATCTCAGAAATGTAGACAAAGTATGTAAGTTTTCACTTTGACATTTTTTAAATGTTTTAGCTTTGCGGTTGAACTTTCTGATTACTTTTTAAATTTTTATTTTACACAAGGAGTATTAGTTCTATTCAATGTTGATGGCTTCAAGCAATTGAAAATGTCCTCCTCCTTCCCAAATAAATGAGAAATTTAGAGAAATGATAGTACAAAACCATCTAGAAGTAGGATAAGCTCTGTAAGAGTTTCTATCCAACCTTAGACACACTTCTTGCTGCTATAGCTGCAACACTGATTTTAGGCCAGTATTCAATGGTATAAACTGCATTTATCTTTTAAATGGTATATTATACAATTTTGTGTTTTTTCTGATAGGAGATCTTGTTTTAATGTTACTTTTGTAATGGGTGTACTTATTTCACTTGAAATAAAGTACTCCAATTGTACTTTTTGTACTATTGTGGGAAGAGGGGAATTGTTGATATCTCCCTACATAGAAGGAATACTTTCAGTGTGTTAGATATACGTTAAAAGGTAAAAAATTAACTGGTTCCATAGAGGGAATATTAGGCATTCATTGATCAGTTTTTGCTACTGAATTTTTTATTTTTTTATTTTATTTTAAATCTTTTTTTGTTGTTGTTATACTACTACCACTAATAATTTCTTAACCGTTTTATGTAAAATTTTTTTCCATGAAATTAAACTTATAATGTTCACTTGATTAAGACTCTAAATCTCTAATATTGATTGGAATTTTTTTTACATTTTTTTTTTTTTTTTTTTTTTTTTTTCAGTCATGTGGAAACAGCTTATCCTTATTTTATTTATTTATTTATTTATTTTTTTTACATATTTCACACATTTTTGTTGTTGCTGTTGGAAGTGTCCAAGTGATGTGATTTTTATTTGTTCAAGCTATCTCTGGTATTGTAATGACAGTTTATAGGCTCTGATAGAGAATTCTCTAAGATCTGTAGGATTGATTCATTTGATAAAAATAATTCCTTTTTTTTTTTTTTTTTTTTTAAATCATATCACCCCAAGCAAGGCGATAACGCCACTGATGTGCAGGGGGCTACGTAAGGGTAAAAAGAATGGAAAAGAGAAAGCCGGAAACCGCATCCTAAACAGGAAACGAGGGATGAGCCTCTTCACCTGTTCAATAGATGTGGGTGGAGTGTGAACCGGGCGATAGTTTAGTCTATCTACTCCAATTGGAAAAAAAAAATCTGTTGTAACAAATACTGTTCCCCAAAAACCCAGAGAGATGTGTGTGTGTATATATATATATATATATATATATATATATATATATATATACCTCCCTCGAATAATTTGGTTAATGTGTACATTGGTAACTATAAAAAGAAAATTAATTACTGTGGTTAAACTGAGGAATGTTTTACTGCACTAAATAAAAATTTTAACGCCTTAATTGAGATGTGTGTAAGTGTGTGGAGATAAGACTGTGGAAAAGCTTGCAATGCGTGACATCAATGTTTGTTGGTCTCGGCTTCTTCAGGCCAGAATGTAAAACGAAACTAAAAAAAAATGCACTGGGATTTTTGAAGGTGAGAGAAGCAATATAATTATCTTTATTTAATTTAATGACCAGAAAGTGTTTAGTTTTATATATATATATATATATATATATATATATATATATATATATATATAAAATTTATTAGTCATTGAATTTTAAATTGGTGAAACATGTCAGTCATAAGCTTTACAAGTTTTGTTTTGGATACGTCTTTTACA
Source organism: Ascarosepion bandense (assembly GCA_037127315.1). Classification (NCBI taxonomy): domain Eukaryota; kingdom Metazoa; phylum Mollusca; class Cephalopoda; order Sepiida; family Sepiidae; genus Ascarosepion; species Ascarosepion bandense. Next base: position 485,409 of record JBBBDQ010029508.1, on the reverse strand, counting down.
CACACACACACACACACACACACACACACTGTATGTATTTTCTGGGCAGGGAAATTGTCAACCAAAAACGAAAATCTTCAAATTGTGATGCAAGGGAGGTAACTCCTTGAAATATTTTGTAGCTATTTTAGAATAATTTATTTAAAGATTTTTTTTGTTTACTGTTTTGTTTTTTTTATCGTGTTGCCATGTGCAAGAACCTGCTGCTAGGTAAATTTTGCGATGAATTTAGCCATAAATGCTTTATTGTATGTATTTTCACAGAAACGTGATACCTAATATATCTAACGTTTAAAATGAATTTTTAAAAATGAAAAATCTTTCTTGTAGCTTTTATTTTAGTTTTAATTTCAAGCTAATAGATTAAATCTAATATTTCCAATAAGCAAAATACATTTTCTGTATTTCAAATAAAAAATCGATTGTCAGAAGTTTCCATTTTAAAATTGCTAAAATTGATTTTTTTGTCATTACTTTGATTCTCTTTATTAAAAATCTTTCAAAAATAAAATGTAATTTTCTGAAACTTTTGAGGAATAATAGCTAATTTAAAGTGAAAGAAATATTACTTTAAAATATTGCAGAAATGCTTTTTAGCTGTTTCAGGTGTTTATTTCTTGACTGACAGGCAACTTTTCAGTTTTTCTATGGGGGATATATCTAAAAATTACTTGAGGAATATAATGTAAGGGAGGTTTTGCATCATTTTTAAACCACCCAAAATCTTAAAAAAAAAAATGAGGAAAATTTTCTCCATGTTTTATTTTGGCTTTAAGTTTACAATTTATTGCCCTTATTTTCTGATAATGTTGTGTATGGACATCTGTATTTTCAAAATCATTGTTTTTTTTTGTTTTTTTCTGATTAGCACCCCATTTTTTTATTTTTTATTTTGTGTAACCTTTCATTGCAAGGTAATTTTTTTTAAGATACACTCTTCTGAAACTTTATTTGAGGAATATCAGCTGATTTGATTTATAATTATTTTGAAACACATACTTAAATTTAAAATATCTCGGAAAATAATTTTTTAACCAGACAGTAGCTGTATTTTTTAACTGACAATAATACAATAGCTTTGATGACAGATCTAATGTTTTTTTTTTTCTGTGGAGACCTTATTTGTAAAACATACTTAAAAAAAAAAAAATATATATATTTTTAAAAGATCTTTTAATAGATTATATTGTGCTGAGAGAATTGTAAATATGGCAAAAATTAGCCAGTATAAAATAATATAAACAATGACAAATAAAGGTGTGATGACTTTGGGGCAGTTGACTCCAAAGGCAGTAATCAGTGAAAATGATTAATAGACGTTCAGTTAATCCCTCCCCTTGTTGTTCATTCATTCAGGTTTCCTTCAATGGTTTTGTTGCTATAGGGTTTCTATTTCAGGACTTGCAGCTGTCAAGCCTTGCTCTATAAAATAGGTCATGAATGGACTTCTTTTCTAATGTTGTTGCTTATAAAATCATTTAACTACAAATATTTCCCTTTGATATTGCACATAATAAATGCCCAGTTTCTCTTCCTGATTGCATTACATGTCAGTCAGTCAGTTAAGTGCCATATGTGATACACGCTTGGGCGATCATGTCTCGAAAGAGACATGACTGACTGGGCAGAAGATTATCCTGCAGTAGGTTGCCATTGCTTTCTGCAGTAGACTGGTTGCGGACCAAGGCTATAGAACCCAATCTGTCCTGTTATTTAACCCATAACTGGAAGGAAGAGATGGATTAATACCTTTCCCAAGGGTATTTGCGCGTAAGTGAATGCAATGAATTCAGCTGGAATTCGAACTCGGCTCTCCAATTTCTCGTTCCGAGCCGATATCCAATGCACCACATTTCACATTACATGTACTTTTTTTTAAATGACTTATCAACTTTTTGTAAGTTATTTAAAGCCAGAAATTTTTTTTAAATTCTAAGAATCTTTTTTGAGATAATAGTTTTACTGATACCCATTACTTTCTGCGGTAGACTGGTTGCTAACCCAAGAGAGAAGAGATATTAATACCTTTTTCAAAGGTATTTGTGCATAAGTGAGTGCAATAATGCAAAAAAATTGCTTTTCTTAAACAGCTAATTCCAATTTTGCCCTGTCAGACTAGTCTCTAGGGGTGAACTAGTAGAGGTGCACTTTAGTAGGCCCTCTCAATATAGGTTGGTAGTTATAAATTTCACTGTTTAAAAAAAAAAAACAAAAAAATTCTTTAAAATGTGAATAGCAACTAAAAGATAATGTTTATAGTAGTAATAGTTTATATCTATATTTACGTTCTCACAACCTGATTGAGCAACTCTGGAAGAATGGTAGACTCTGGTATGTACACATCGCTCATTCAGTAATGAATTAGAGCACTCTGGCTATTGGGTGGGTATAATGATAATATGCACGCTAAAAAAAAGTTTGCCTTCTACCGAGCGCCTAGAGGTAGAATTGCCAACTGACGCCAATTCGGTAGGGTTTCAATCCTAGGTTAAAAAGCAATCGGAGTTTAACCGTACTGATGAGCTGTGAGACGGATCTGTCTGCGGATGACTATATATATATATAATATATATATATATATTGTAATTTTGTTATTACAGTGGATTATAAAAGCATATCACTACACAAAAAATTTTCATGTTTCAGAACAATATTGTTCTTCAAGTGATATTTTAAAGTAAATAAATGGTGAAAATGATTTTAGAAAATTAGGTAGTGCTAGTTGGAGAATATGCTTGTAGGTGTGTCAATATTGTTTAATCAAAAAATGAGAATTAGGTTGAGCTATGAAGTTGAAGATTTAGGTCATGAAAGGAAGCACTTCTTAATTTTGTCTGAGTATGTGCGTGGGTGGTGCAGTGGATATCAGCTCGGAATTTAAGTTTGAATTCCTTGCATTCACTTGCGCGCAAATACCCTTGGGAAAGGTATTAATCCATCTCTACACTCCATTTATGGGTTAAATAACAGGACCGATTGGATTCTATAGCCTTGGCTGGCAACCAGTTGGCTGCAGAATGTAATGGTAACCTAATGCGACATAATCTGCTCAGTCAGTCATGTCTCTTTTGAGACATGATCGCCCAAGCGTGTATCACGTATGGCACTTAACTGACTGAAGATACATAGTGAGACCATACATTATTTAAATGGGTAGACGATTTTTAACAGCAGGTTGGATTTTATGTGTTTTTTTTTTTTCTTAAATTTGATTCTGTACTAGCTCATGAGTTAGAGGCTGGAATATTTAGGCTAGAATTAAATAATTGTAGTTATGATGAAAACCAAATAAGTATTGTGTCGGTCATTCATTTTAGTAAAATAATTTTTAAGTTATATTGGAGTATAAGTCATAAATAAATGATTGTAATTAGATTTTTCGAGAAAAATATTTTTGATGTTTACATAAAACCTTCAATTTACTATTTACATTTTTCAGACTATTGTCCTCATCTTTGTTGCCATTTTCACAACATTTCAGCCATTGTATGCTCCACCCTTCTTCAGGTCCTAGGAATTTTTAAACTAAACCTTTTATTACATTAGGTTAAAGGGAGATAACTTATGACTACCAGAATTGGCTTCACACAAGGAATGAAAATGATATACTCTAGTGATCACAATAAAGGGTTCTGTTTGAAGTTCCTAGGACCTGAAGAAGGCCAGCATGTACAACGGTCGAAACGTGAAATTGGCAACAAAGATGAGGACAATAGTCTGAATAGTGTAAATAATACCTCATCTCAGAAATATAGACAAACCTTGAATTTATCTCTACAGTTCAGTAGTACTTTGTTTTTAGGGAGCCTTAAAATCTGCAGTTCTTAAGGTTTTCTTAATAGAGAACTAGTGACAGTCTGCAAGAATTTGAAGTCACTTGAAGGATAAGTCAATTTTTCTAGCATCCCTAGTATCCATACCAATTTTTGCACTGTTGAATCATTCCTATATGACAAGTCCTGTGAGAAGCTAGCTCTCTGTGAAACTAATCTCAACCCTACAATTCCCTCTAATGATTTCTTGATTCCTAGATACCTTCCTCTGTTTAGAGAGGACTCCAATGTCCATATTTATGGTCTAGGAGTTTGTCAGTGAGCATCTCCCTCTGGCTAGGAAGATTTCTTTTGACTCTCTTGTCCACTCCTACATGTCTCTGTTTCTCTCTGCTAAACTCGGTAGCTCTTCTTTCTCTACTGTTTCCCTTTCTCTCCTGACTGTTGCATGCTAAACAATACTTCAGACAAAGAGACAAGATCATTTCCCTTCACTCATTCGCTAATATATGAGTTTTGTGATTTTAGTGTCCACCATGCCAAGCGGGTGGAAAACTGTCACCTATCTTGCTGGAGTCCGAACGCCAAACTTCTCAGTCTCTCATGCAAGTGGTGATTTTTTTTTTTCCCCCCATGTGTTTCCCCAGTAACCACACTGGATACGCTTTGCTTTGCTTCCAGATCTCTTATTTATATCCTAGACTCTTGCCATGTTAGGCAACTCTTCTTTCTTGGAAACTGACCATATCTTGCATCTCTTATTTATATCCTAGACTCTTGCCATGTTAGGCAACTCTTCTTTCTTGGAAACTGACCATATCTTGCATCTCTTATTTATATCCTAGACTCTTGCCATGTTAGGCAACTCTTCTTTCTTGGAAACTGACCATATCTTGCAAGTTTGGTTATAAAGATTACTGGTGATTCCTCCTCTGTTCAATCAATTTGAAGTTCTAATATCCACAGCAGACAAGTTAGTGCTTTGCTTGCAAGTTCTTGTCCAACTCTACACTTGACTCATCTGGAGTACCCACCCCCAATTTTCTACCTAGGACTGAGGCTCAACTGGGTAATAAAAATGATATAACTCTGTCTCTAACATAATTTCTAAGATTGACTCCCATAAGGAAAGTGGAGGTGATAGAATTCCAGTCATTGTTCTGAATGTGCCCCTGAGCTGGCTCCAGTCATCTCCAAATTCTATAACTATTGACTTGCTGCTTTCTTGCTTGTTGGAAGTCCTCTGTAGTTTTTTTTTTTTTTTTTTTTTTTTTTTTTAAAGAACTCTGGGGAGTTTCCTGAACCCTCTAAATATTGCCTTAATAACCTCTTTTGGCAAGGTATTCAAGGCAATTATCAATGTTGAAATAGTTAGGCATCTTACTCTGATAAACAATATGGCTTCTACTTCACCAGGTCTACCATTGATGTGTTAACAACCCTAACTGAATGTATATATCAGGCTCTTGATAAGAACTGCGAAGCTTTAGTTGCTGCTTTTGATATCTCTAAAGCATTTGACAGTTTGGCATCTGACCTTCTGTGAAAACTCCAGAGCTACGCTATTTCTAGATGATTGTTTAAATAAGATCTGAATTTATAGATATAAAGAAAAATATTTATGCTCTCACACTCTGATTAAGCACTCTGGAAGAATGGTAGGCTTTGAAAAAAACAATAGCTACTCTAGCATCTACGCATCGTTCATTCAGTAATGAATTAGAACACTCTTAGCTACTGGCATATGTTTACTTGGTATATCTTTTCCAATCTTTTCACTCTTTTCTTTATTTTTTCAATTGGAGTAGATAGACTAAACTATCGCCCGGTTCACACTCCACCCATGTCTATTGAATAGGTGAAGAGGCTCATCCCTTGTTCCCTATTTAGGATGTGGTTTCCGGCTTTCTCTTTTCCAATCTTTTTACTCTTACATAGCCCCCTGCGCATCAGTGGCGTTATGGCCTTGCTCGGGGTGATATGATTAAAAAAAAAAAAAAAAAAAAATCACATGCTAAGTCTGCCTTCTATCGAGCGTCCATAGCTCAGAGGTAGAATCACCGGCTGATATTAATTCAGTTGGGTTTCAATTCTGGCTAAAAGCAATTGGATGTCTAATCATACTTATGAGCTGTGATACAGTGAAACAAATCTGTCTGTGTGTGTGTGTGTGTGTGTGTGTGTGTGTGTGTGTGTGTATATATATATATATATAATTTTTTTTTTTTTATATATAAATGTCCAATTTTAAAAAATTAGAACATTTTTGTCCATGATTTTATTTGTTGGTATGAGCATAACTTCTGTTCTTCCTTTTAGTAATTCATTTTTTTTTTTAAATAATAGCTGACTTTTCTTCCAGGCACAGTCTACATATTTTATCACCATTGTAAGGCTTGGCTGTTTTTAATTACTCCACATATGTCTGGGTCTTTTCCATATTTTAATTTCAATTTCCACATGTGGTTAGCCAATTTTTTGTACACTTTTTTTTTTTTTTTTTTTTCTTTTTTGAAGTCTTCTAGTTTAAATATTGACCTATGATTATTCCATCTAGTCTTAAGTGTCTTTGGTTGATCCCAAATGTTTTGTTGTGGTACAGTGGATATCAGCTCGGAACAAGAAACCGGGGAGCCGAGTTCGAATTCCAGATGAATCCATTGTATTCACTTATGCGCAAATACCCTTGGGAAAGGTATTAATCTGTCTCTTCCTTCCAGTTATGGGTTAAATAGCAGGATAGATTGGCTTCTATAGCCTTGGTCGGCAACCAGTCTACCGCAGAAAGCAATGGCAACCTACTGCGGCATAATCTTCTGCCCAGTCAGTCATGTCTCTTTCGAGACATGATCGCCCAAGCGTGTATCACGTATGGCACTTAACTGACTGACTTTTGCTTTTTTTAAATTAGTCTTTTTTTGTTCCACAAGTTACATTCCTTATTGATTTTGTTTTGTATGTTATTTAGGTTTCTGACATTTTGTTTCTTTGTCATTTTGTAAATTACTAGCTATAACTCTGTTTCGATTGTATTCCTATTGAAAATTTTGTTTAATTCTAAGCTTTTTAGAAAGTGTTTATCGATCAGTTTAAAAAAATTTGTTCTATTTTGGTTTTTTACTTCTAAGTTAAACGGTGGATTGAACCTGATAATTTTTCGATTTTTTTTTTTTTTTTTTTTTTTTTTTTTTTTTTTTTTTTTTTTTTCCAAGATGCCCTGAAAAAAATCTTGTCATAAGAACATTTATATAATATATATATATATATATATTCATAAGAATATAATCCTCAACCAACAGGTTACGTAATAACTCATTTACAAATGAAAAATATTCTAAAGTTACACAATATAATGTATTGAATGCTTTTTTAATACAACTGTGTACTGGTCTAATTTAATTATGACCAAAAACTAAATATTTAAATCATTTTATATATATAAAATTTTAATAAGGTGAAATAACTGTGACATCACATGTGTGCGTGCACACACACACACACGAGAAACAAATCAACCTAACACCAATAAAAAGTGCATAATTGTTTTTTTCTTTAACTTAAAAAAAAAAATGAAAATAAGAAAAATCAGCAGACAATTACCAATACTTCCTGACGAGTGAACCAAACTAATACACAAGAGTTTGTCTAACAAACTCTAGAGTCAGTGCTGACTATAACATTAATCAGCTAACTGACAAATTTTATATTTGTATTAATCGTGTGTGTGTATGATCATACACACTTACCTTCAGTCTTCTCATATTGTGTTTGCTGGTTAGAAATCTATTAATATCTTCTGTATGTAAAAACGTTTTTCTTTTTCTTCTTTTAAGGAATCATTTTCAGATATGAATTCTTTGTATTTTGAGATTTTTTTTATTTTTTTTTAATTTTTATTTTTTTAAAAACCTTACCAGTGTAGATATTTAATAGGTTCAAGAGAAGATAAAACTGCTGTTGGCCTCTTATTGTATCTGTCTTCTGTTTTTCTCTCCATTTTCCTTTATCTACAAAGATATATATATATCATTTTTTTTTTTTTTTTTTTTTCTTTCTTGTTGCAATAATGACATTTGCTTTAGGGCTGTGTGCAATGTGCATTTTGCTGCCGGCTAAAAATGACAACATTGCACTTTAGAAATGTTAAGGAGATAGAATTCAAATTCTTCAACCGTCTCCTTATTTTTTTGCATTTCATTTTGTTGTAAAACCTTTATTCTCATTCTCCAATTTAAGAAAGGGGAACCAGAAAAAAAAATGTTTTCAAACCTGCAGGTCTTTCATGGCTCTTGTGAGGTAAACAAAGATGATTGGAATGTTGTGATTTCTTTCTATTCAGTTTTTAATTCGTAATTTCTGTGCTTAAAACATTTCTTTATAGCCACATTAAAAGCTGAGAAACAATTTGGTCATTTTGATTGCATGAAATTCTCATCGATGCTTTTTACAATTCATAAGCTATCTTTTTCTATTTTTTCTTTCATTTTTTCCTATGATGAAAATTATTACATATCTTAATGTCTTTCAACAGTAGTATGATATATAATGAAACTTGACTAATATATGTATTGTATATAAGAAATTTAATAGATCAAATATTTTAGTTATTTGATAATTTAATCTTTCGTTGTTTGTGCTTAAACCAGTGTTTCATTATTCAATATTATTGATCCATTTCTATTTGCAGATAGAACTTGGAGGCCAAAATATAGTATCAGTTTATATTTACGTAGTTTCCTCTGTTGGTGTTTTATATTTTGGTGTGTGCATATATATGTGTGTGTGTGTGTGTATATATATATATATATATATATTTTTTTAAAAATTGTATCACCCCCGAGCAAGGCGGTAACGCCACTGATGTGCAGGGGGCTACGTAATGGTGAAAAGATTGGAAAAGATAAAGCCGGAAACCACATCCTAAACAGGGAACAAGTGATGAGCCTCTTATCCTGTTCAATAGACATGGGTGGAGTGTGAACCGGGTGAGATATATATACACACACATATATACACTCATCTAAATAGATAATTTTCTGGTGTGAATAGAACAGTGCTTAATGTAATATAACAGAGCTATTAAGTATATATTAATAAATATACTTGTCTATAGCATGACTCAGTTTCATGCGTTATGCAATCGTCAGGTGCATATTATGAACTGACCCTTTCTAGATTTAAATTTTTATTTTAGGTTCTCACATTAAGGTCATACGTTTAGGGTGCCATTTTAAAAATTTATTTAATGTATAATTTAATTTAGTTTATACTGCAACCTAAACACGAAATTGAAAAGCAAAATCGTAGAAGCTATAAAAAAAAATTCGGTCAGATTTTGGATTTAAGTTTTTGGGAGACCACTCATGTTGGTTTATTATTTGTAGACGAAGGCATTGGAAAATTAAAATATACATACAGTAAAAAAAAAAAAAAAATAGATGAGTAAATAAAGTGAAAAAGATCTAAGTATTTAAGCAGATATGTTTCTATGTATAACGCAACTTGCAAAATAATAGTAACTCCACTATTAGTAACAGTGATTCTACTAAACGTAATCGTAACTGTCGAAAACAATACATTCTGCCCACTTAACAGTGAATGCATAACCAAACGTATAATTGACAAAACTAACAATCTTATAATGGGATAGGAAATATATGTAACTTGTGCCTTGAACTTGTCATCTTAAAACACCTAAATAACCCTAATTTATTAAACAAAAAAAGTGAATTCATGACCATATGCAATCATAAAAACAAATATCTGCTTAAATACTTAGACCCTGGGCTAACATAGATCCACCTTTTCATCAATTCTTATTGATTATTATTATTTTCTATTTTTCACTTATATGCACACACTGCTTGTTCAAACATAGGGAGAAGGGCATTTAGTATTGGAAGGAGTGCAGTTCTAGAAGTTGACTATGGTCATAGGAATCTACAATATATGGTAGCTGTCAGTTTCATTTTTCAACTAAGACTTCAGACCAGTGTCTCAGTGAAGTGTGAAACTGAATGTTCTCATGTAGTGTTGATTCAAATATGTCCAGGCACAATAAATACGTATACTATTGGACAAAGGTTTTGGTCAACTCTCTGGATTTAATAATTACTAAATTTCATTCCTTTAATTTAATTAATTCTTACTAAGCTGTGATACTGAAACTATTTAACTTGGTAGTACATAGTGTCCAATATTTTTACAGGGTTTACCTGAAATTTTAAATTTCCCACCTTTTAGTCAGCAAAGTGGATTAGGTAAAAAGTATCAAAATTTTAAGGAAACTGTGTTACACCACTATAATTCAATAATATACACACACACACACACACATATATATATATATATATATATATATAGATGTTGTTCAGCCAATGCAAGTCTCAAGAACTACTCAAAGTAGATACCTGAGACTTGAGGTTAATATTGTTGTGATCATGGAATACTGCACTTTAATCTTGATCACAGATATGAAAGCTTGGTGGGGGAGGCTTTTTGGGTTCAGTGTTATAAGATACATGTTTGACTAAGATTAAAGTAAAATTGGTAGCCACAGTTTAAATTCATGACAATTCTAAAACAACTTTAACCTGAACTTCTTGATCTTCTTTTTCTCGCCTTTTTTCTTTTTTTTCTAATGTATATATTAACAAGATGTCTTACATTGCACGTCTAACCATTTGTCCATTTCTAGACCTCTACAACATTTCTGTCTATGTTCACAATATAAAAAAATGATTGATAACACAACTATCCTACGTTAAGAAAGCAACAAAAACAAACTACAGATCCTCAAAGCAATATTCATTAAAAAACTTAAGCTGTCAATTAATAGAATCAACTATATATACTTTAGTAATGTTCTAAAATGTTTGTAAAAGAATTGTTTTTTTCTTCCCCCCCCCTGCTTTAACACATGCATGACCATGACATTAAAATATTAAAAAAAACCTCCTTTTTTTGGATAATATTCATGTTCTAAGAAACACTAAGCAATTTGTCAACTGTTATATTTGAAGCAAGAAGAAAATTCGTAGTAATTTTTAGCAACACAGTTTTGCAGTTACTTTTTTTTTTTTTTTTTTTTCGTTACCCCAACTTGCACTCCTGAAGATGATCTTGGAAGGAGATTGAAAGTACTTGGGAACATTTGAGAAAAGAATAATAAAATTATCTGTCAAAAATTACAGCTCACTTCTTAAAACTTTCAATTATAATACACAAAAGATTATCCATGAGTATGAACGGATTTTATTAAAAATAAGCAGACAATGTTTGCAATTTATTTAATCTGACATGTCTAAAAGAAAATTTGATGCCTAAGTACACACGCAAAATATATATGGATCATTTTTAATATTAATTAAACTAATATTAATAGGATCTTTTTTTTTTTCTTACAGACTTTTTCTTTTTTGGATTTAAAATATAAACTTAAAGTAGGAGTTAGTATTTTGAAATAAACCCTCCCCCTTCCCCACCGGGGCAGTTGGAGTTTGAATTAAGATTTGAACAAAATGGACTTGTCAACTGGAGGTGTTGCAATTTGCCAACAAGTGGTCAATTTCTGGTTGAGGTAGTTTGCTTTGCACTTATGAGGGGCAGGTACTGAGACGTTTTTGAACCAGTCAAGATTTTCTTCCTTAGAAAATCTAATGTTTTGTCAGATACTGGTTATTGGATCTGAGAACTTTTTAACACCTCCTCATATGTCTTTAAGCAAGTAATTCTCCTGATAGATCAGGTCATGTTTGTTCTTTCTAGTCTCATATATAACCCTGAACAACCAGCAAGGTGATGAGCATTGAACTTAATCATCTCTCTGGTTATTTGATGACCTAGTAGGTTATGGAATAATCTTAATTTTGAAATATAGCCTTTTATTTACTTAGTTTGGCACAAGGTTACAGTAGTGAGCAAGTTTGATTTAAATCAAAGAATTAAAAAAAAAATCATGGATCTAAATCAATTTTACAAAAACCTTTATTTAAAGCAAAAGATTTAGAAATACAATTTCTTTTTCATTTAATTTACGAAGGAAGAAAACTTAACATATTGAATCAAATATTTATTAATCAACTGAATGAATCATTTATTTCTTAAAATTAATTTTTTTCTATACAATTTTTAACCATTTATATTAAATTGTTTGGACTGTTGTCCTCATCATTGTTGCCATATTCATAATGTTTTGGTTGTTGTACACTCTGACCTTGATCATTGGGTAGATTGTTCCCATTCCATGAGCCATGCCACTTCTGGATGTCTCAGAGATTTGAGTTAAAGGGAGATAACTAAGATTTGTTTACCACTGCTGTAGCTATGTATTGAACTCTCAAATTTTTTTAATCATTTCACTGGGCCATATGTTCTTGAGGAACAAGAACAATCTACCCCATTGATTGGAATAAAGGTCTTAAAATTCAAAATTCTCTTGAAGGTCGGAGCAAACAATGACCAAAATGTTGTGAATATGGCAATGAAGATGACAACAATAATTACAATACCTCGTCTTAGAAATGTAGACACAAATTTTAACCATTTTAAAAAAATTTAATATTCAACATAAGCAATGTTTGCCTTCATGGATTGAAATCAAAAGACCAATTTTGCTTCTTTTTCTGTATCAAGATGGTTTCTCCGTTTGGAATGCACCCGTCCATAGGACAAGAAAATTTGTTTGTCACCCAAAGATGATGCCTCTGTTGACGGGTTGCTTAACTTATATCACTGCTCAATGCACTTTAAAATTTCAAAGCCAGGAATTAAAAAATTCAGATTGGAGTTTTAAAAAAAACATTGGTTGGTAGTTGTTGCTAGCAAACTATTCATAAAAAATAATTACAAGATTATTTATATAAAAATCATAGCTAATGATCACCGTGTCAGTCTAAGTTATTTTAGAATGCTGTAAGAATGAAAATACTTGTGACCTTATTTGAAAAAAATAAAACAAAAACTAAGTTAAATGTAGATGCACCCAGTACCATAAAAAAAATGGTAAAAATTTATTTTTATTGACTAAATTGGGAAGAAGTCAGCCAGATATAATTAAAAATTTGGCAAGCCAGAGAATGAAAATGAAAAGAAAACTTATACTTAACATCAGGAAAAGACAGCTGAAAATTCTGGGACAGGTAATAAGGAAGGAGGGCTTGGAAAATCTGATACTTGCAGAGTGGATATAGGGAAAGAGAGACCAATGGTGAGGGGAGGGGGGAATCAGTCACAAGTATTGAATAATTGAAAGTTTAATTTCAGATAAATTAGAAAATGTTTTACTCATTACATATGACATAACTGACGTTTCTGTGGACATACTTTGCATTGCTTAATGTTCGCCACACACACACACACACACACACGGTGGTCCAAAAGTGGGGCCTCTTCTACATTCAAGAGCAGTCTGTGAGTATCTTGAAACATTTCCTGAGAAATTGATTAGCCAGCACATTCACCTGACTTGATCCCAATGGATTTCTTCTTTTAAGGGAGTACTCAAGGACATTTTATAGTCAAAAACCAAGAAATGTTGGTGATTTGAAAAAAAATTTCATAAGAAATACATTTCAGGAAATTAATACACAAAGGAACGTGTGCAAAAATATTTGTCAAAATGTGAGGGGTAGATTCCAAAGTTATGTAAATTGTGATGGACAACAGTTTAAACACCTGCATTGATAAAATTTAAATGTTTTTGTTTTATTGTACACAATAAAATTTAATTTTCAGTGTAATAATTGTATTAGTAAATGTAATTGTATATGTAATCTCAAAATAAATAAATGTCAGCATTTGCTGTCCACCTACTTTTGAACCATTGTGTGTGTGTGTGTGTGTGTGTACGCACACATCTTTTATAAAACTGTCATTGTCACATATTCTCTCACAGACACACACACACACACACACACACACACATATATATATAGCTCAAGAAACAAAAGTTAGATATTTTTTACAAATCCACAATATTTTTACAACCCCCCCTTTCCCTGCTGTTGGTGTTTGCTGCACAGTACCATTTCTAAAGCAGAACTTAAAGAAATGTGCACTGCTTATTGCCTCCCCTTGCTTCAGCGTGGAACTCTTGTGTCCTCCCTCATCTCTGCTCCCGTATGGCGCCTCGGTGTTCTCCTCCCTCGTCTGTACCCCCGTATGGCGCCTCGGTGTTCTCCTCCCTCGTCTGTACCCCCGTATGGCGCCTCGGTGTTCTCCTCCCTTGCTGTTGTATGGAGACTTGGTGCCTTCTCTCCAATTGCTCCTGTATGGCGCCTTGGTGTTTCCCATCTTCTCTCTGCTCTTGTATGGCGCCTTGATGACCTTCAAATTAATATCATGTATTGTGCTTGGAATTATGGCCAGGTAAATGTAAAAGATTTGATTAGATGGTATTTAATGCCGAGAGCTATGTGCGCATGTCGACGTCAAGCCCAACCTTCATATAGCATGGACTGACTTCTTTTCACATGATAATGCCTATTGTTAGGAACCCCTGCTAAGTGCCTCATGAATTTACTAAACGCAAATTAATCTTGTCATTGGGTTTAGAATTATGCTGTTGAATAATAATGTTTCAACTAACACCTTCGGGTTATCATCAGGAACGGATTTGAAAGACTTTAAAGTGTTGTTTGAAGACCATGGTCTCTTTTGTAACTGCTAACCTGTCAATGTGTATAGGACAGTGCTAATTTATCTGTTGTCCAGCCCTGAAGCTGATCTGTCTATGGGTAGAAATGATTCGTTTTTATTTTTGTTTTTCATTTGTGTATTTATTGCAATCATCATTTATTTCCTCTCTTTTCATATTGTCTTGGTAAGCGGGCATAATTCTGATAGCCAATGGGATTTTTCCATCATCTATTCTAGCCTGTTGTGTAGGCTGATTTCTAATAAGAAAGCATCACACATAGCTAAAAATTCATTTTCCTAGTTTTACGGTTTTTTTCTGTTCTAAATTGGAACTCTGTTTAAGTCAGACTAGCATTTACCTAAAGTAAAAACTTTACTATAACACCCAGTTAGTTAGATGTGTGTTTCTACAGTCATAGGTATCGGGTCACACCAAATCTCTCTATAAGTATTTCTTTATAGTACTATAAGGGGTGTTAGCTTATCCGTGTACAGCCTTTGTAACCTCACTTTCTCCTAAAGAGTTCTTCATTCCTTCCAAACTTGTGAGTTTTTCACCATGTCTGGACCCTTGTTTAGGGCATGATATTTGTGGCTCAAGAAGCTGCTTTCATTCCTGGGCAACAATCTCATTTAGTAAGCCTCCCCCCTACGTTTATTAGCTCTTGGATATTTTATTGGGTAAAAAATAGTGGGAATCTGACATTTTCCTTGCTTATATATATATATATATATATATATATATATATAGATAATAATAAAAACTACTTAGACTCTGTAAGAATGCACTCTGTAAATTTATGCCAATATAAACTTTCGAAAAAACCATTAACAAACAGAACTTAAATCTGTTACAATCCGGCGTACTAAGTCGTCGGATAAATGGGGAGAAAAAAAAGAAACCAGTGGAACAAGAACAAACATTCAAGATTCTGCAGTAAAGAAAAAAAAAACCCAAACGGAACCAAACACAAGAAAAAGTGTTCAATACGAAAGTACTAAAATACAAAAATACAATAGTAGAGCAAAAACACACGAAAAATCTAAAGTGCGCCAAAACCTACCGCGGTTTCACACTACGGATCGTCAGGGAAAAGGCTTTTCCCTGACGATCCGTAGTGTGAAACCGCGGTAAGTTTTGGCTCACTTTAGATTTTTCGTGTGTGTGTGTATGTATATATATATATATATATATATATATATTATATTTTAATCATATCACCCCGAGCAAGGCAATAACGCCACTGATGCACCAGGGGCTACGTGAGAGGAGAAAGCCGGAAACCACATCCTAAACAAGGGATAAGCCTCTTCACCTGTTCAATAGACGTGGGTGGAGTGTGAACCGGGCGATAGTTTAGTCTATCTACTCCAATTGAAAAAAAAAAATAAATAAATAAAATAAAGAGTGAAAAGATTGGAAAAGAGAAAACCCGGAAACAACATCCTAAACAGGAAACAAGGGATGAGCCTCTTCATCTGTTCAATAGACGTGGGTGGAGATATATATATATATATATATATATATATATATATATATATATTATATAAAACTGTAAAAGGACACTTTAAAGATTTTGAAAAATCAATAACATTTTTGTTCTTGTATCATTCCTATATGCACTTAAGTCTGACATTGAGTGAATCTCGGCTGCTTTCACGTTTCACCACTAATTCAGTTCTCAATCAAATTTCAAACAGTTAGATAAGTCGCCTCCTTAGCTACATTTTGAAAAAAAACATCTTTGGTTCAGTAGAAAAAAAGTTACTTCAAAATATGTGAAATCCAAAAAAGGAGACTAATTCTTCTAATAATAAATTTTATTCTTTATAACTTTTTTCTATTTAATATTTTTGCATGCTGTTTTCAACATTTAAATTCTGATATTTTTTTATCATCTTTGTCAATTAAACTTTGCTTATCACTTATCAGTTTATATCAGAATTGATTATAAATAATCAAAATTTTTTTTTTTTTTTTTTTATTATTGATTGCATGTAAATTTTTTCTTAATATTTTTGAATTTGGTTTTCAGTATTAAATTTATTTATTTATTTTTTTTAATCGTATCACCCCGAGCAAGGCGGTAATGCCACTGATGTGCAGGGGGCTATGTAATAGTGAAAAGATTAGAAAAGAGAAAGGTGGAAACCACATCCTAAACAGGGAACAAGGGATGAGCTTATACACCTGTTCAATAGATGTGGGTGGAGTGTGAACCCGGCGATAGATAGATCTATCTACTCCAATTATTAAATTAATAACAATGCCTGGAAAAATGGATTACATGGAAAAATGCGCACATGAAAAGTAATATTCTTAAGATTATGTTAAACCTGGGAAAGAACAGGACAGATATTCTAGTGAAAATAAAATAATAAAAAATTTCTTAAAATATTACAGCTAAAAATGAAATTGAAATGTAATATTTTAAGAAATTTATATTTTACTTCACTAGAATATCTTGTTCTGTTCTTTTCCAAGTTTAATATAATCTTAAGAATATTACTTTTCATGTAATAAATCATTGTTACAAAATAAAATTCTTACATTTTTCTTGATAAAGTCCATCTGAGGAGGAAATGTGTTGACCAAGATAAGTTATCCTTTGTCTTAATCCACACACACACACACACACACACACACACACACACACCATTATGTACATATAAGTTTCATAAAAGATGACGGTGCTATGGTTACTTTCTTTGTTGGTTGCCAGGTCAATTTAAAAATTGTGTATTTAGGCAGCAATCTCTCTTTTATGCAAGTTTCATTAAAGATGGCAGACAAGATGTTATTTTTGCTGCCTAATTACAGAATTTCTGAATTAATGACCCGGCAACCAACAAGGAAAATAACCATAGCATCTTGCTAAAAAAAATATATACTAGCAGTATAGCCCAGTGTTGCTCGGGTGTAATGAAAGCTTTAAAACTAATCCATGGTCCTGGATCTCAGACTCTTTGGATGTTGGCATGAAAGACTAAAAAGCAATAGTTGTTTCTAGTTAAAGCGAAAGAAAAATGAATAGATGTAAGTCAAATTTTGATTTCCTGATGTCGATATCAAATTTTCTGCACTATTGTAAGAACTGCAACCTTGAGACGTCTGAATATCGTTTCTTACGTCTGTTTATGAGTGTATCAAATTTGATTAAAATCGAACCACTCTTTCTATAACCCGATTTTTTTCGATATTTATCGGGGGTACCTTGACACAAAACCTAGCTAAGAACACTTGCAGATGCTTATAGTACAACTGTAAATTTTAAAGAAAATCGGTTCAGCCGTTTCTGAGTCTGTAGGTAATAGACACACACAAAGTTCCATTTATAAATAAGTTTATATATATATATATATATATATAATAAATTGCTGGGATTGTTCCTCCATCTACATCAGAGAAACAAGTAGAAATCATCTAAAAAAACAAAAACGTATATATGAACACAAAAGAGACATCACTAATAATAATCTAATCAATGCATTAGTGATTCATAGAAATAAATTCAACCACAATTTCAATTTTAAAAACGTCACACTAATGAAAAGTGTAAACAATTTATTCAGAAGAAAAGTTCTTGAGTGCGCCGCCATCCAGTATTACCAAAACATCAATTTGTGCCCCGGATTTTTCCCAATCTCACCTTTTTACTTATGAAAATTATATTAAAACAGACTAACATACATAATAAAAATTTCAAAGAAAACGGTTGAATTCCCTTCGTTTGAACATCTTGTGACTTTCACTACACATGAAGAAATTCTAAAAACTAAAATATTCTGTTAATCTTTTGAAATGATTTGTGAGCGTCTTTGTAGTTTATAGATATATATATAAATTTATTTTTTAAGTCTTTAGCTATTTGAAAATTTAATCGTTAATTTCTTTTTGTTCTACAAATCAGTAATATACGAGTCAGCCTCCTTTGCAGGTTCATTTTCATTATAAGTTTATTATTCACTTGAGTCTTTGATTTGTTTTATCAACAAAAAATATATACAGCAGTATTCAAACATAAAATGTTTTTGTATTTACCAAAATTTTTGTTTCATTTTCTAGCTCCAGGTCGGGGTGCAGGACCTTCAGGGAATATGATGATGGGAATGCGAGGGCCTCCACCCATGGGACGAGCTGCACCTCCACCCCCTGCAATGAGAGGTCCTCCACCGGGTATGATGCCAGGTAACACAGATTTACTTTATCTTAATGATTTTATTTTTTATTTTTTCCCCACTTAAATATTTAAGGCTAAAAGTACTGAAATTTCTGAATAGTTCTAAATTCTTGGTAAAATCTCTCTCTTTTCTCGTATATATCAGGAGTTTTCAAACTTTTTTGTGACATTTCCCATGGAAAAAGTTTTCACTGTCTAATAAATATTCAAGTACATAGCATAATTGTTTACTAAAAGTTTGTTACTGGTTCATAAACTAACTTAATGTAATTATATATATATATATATATATATATATATATATATATATATATATATTGTAATCGTTGTTACAATGGTTTATAAAAGCATAGTATCACTACACAAAATTTTTGCGTTCTGGAGCTATGTTTGCTCCTCATCTGGTGATAAGTTGAAATGAAAAATAAATGGTGAAAACATTTATTTTTGGTAATATATGTAAATGAATGTGGTGGGAGTTTAGTACACCAGCAGTTTGTAGCCATAGTGATACAGTCTTGGCTTAGGAGAGCGGTGCGGAGTAGCTTACTTTTGAACATGTCACTTAAGTTTTGCCTGGGTAATTCTTATTGGGATGTAAGGTTTTTTTTTTTATTTTTATTTTTTTATTTAAAGAAACAGTAGATACTTTTTATTTTACTACTATCTATGAGTGGATGGAATAAAGTTGGTGTTGTGTGAGTTTATTTTCTTTGACACACACACTAAAGGGAGGTAATAAATAACACTGACATTTGCCGAAAGTGGTGACTGCAACTGTACTAACCTTTAACATTTTGGAAGTGATTTTGTTAGCAAAGCGAAAATTTTATCCTGCCACTGCATGAATAAATGATAGCGTCTTTGAATTTTGCTGTTATGTTGTCATATCCTGCCATGACTGAAATTAGTAGTGCAGTAGAGAAGCCTTGAAAACAATGCAGTGCTAAGGAAAATAATGAATAATGCAGTGTGTTAATGATGAAAGAACAAATGAAATGAAATGAAATTTTTATGTTTCCCTAACCGTAAAAATTTCATAAAAATTAGCATTGCGAAGGTTGACAGAAAAATTCAACAATTTCTATTTATCTTTATAAAATTAATTAAAGGATATACACTAATAATGAATAAAAATTCTGTGAATATATATTTTTTTATCTCTAATACTGAAGAATTACTTGAATGTTAATGGTTTTTCTTAAAGCTGTAGAAAATGCCAAATATTCCTTGTTTGCAGGGATATTTAGATCTTATTTAAGAATAAGATCAACAAACAATCAACCAAAAAAAAAAAAAAATTCAAAAGCTAAAAAACGGAAAAAAGAAACTGCAGAAGAACCAAGTATGTTTGTCTCGGTCTTAGAGATTTGGTTAGAGTTATCTCCCTTATCTTGTCTACTCTACCATCATTGAAATAGCAGTCAATCAGTTTTTTTTTGTTAATCCTTCATTATTTCCAAAGCTTGAGGTAACTTACCCGTTTTCTGATTTTTGAGTTAGTGTTTAAAATTCTACTAGATTATTTAATCAGACTTATTTAAGAGAAAAAAAAAATGACTTCTTCATGATTTATTATAAATCTACTGTATAAGCAATCAAGTTGATTCTGAACACATCCTCTTGTTGAATCAACATATTAAAAAGAATTTAATATTAACTTTTAGTAGTGTCTTTTATAATGTAATAAGTTTTGTAAACAACTCACTAATGAGTTTGGTGTACTTGAAATTTTCTACTTTTGTTTATTTCTTTTCATTTAATGCCATTTGTTATCACAGCATTGCATTGTTGGTTCTCAACACTTTCCTTTTCTTTAATAGTATTAGTAAATTTGTGCATTGTTATGACTTCTTTGGAAAGATAAAAGGATAATTTTTTTTCGTTCCCCTTCCATGGTTTTGAACTCGGTTGTTCTTTGGTGTCATTGGATTTTATTTACTTGAAACAAGTAATCTTGGTCTACCCTGTTATTTAATGTCTTTTTCAGCCATTACAGTGAGTTTAATAATTTTAAATAATAATCTAATAAAATAAATAATTATAAAAAAAAAACAAAAAACCTCCAGATGTAAGTCTTGGCCATAATTTGAATTTGGCTTATTTTTTCTGTACTGTGAGGAATTATATATATATATATATAAGTTTCTATTTTCATAGGTCACTAAGAACTGTTATAAAATTTATTTTTATTTTATTTTATTTTTTTAAATCAAGTGTATTTATTTGTTTTCAAGATCTAAGAATTTGAATAACAAAAAACATAAACTGCAATTAGTTTTAAGTTTTTTATTTTATTTTTTTAAATTTATTTTTAATTTTTTTAGTGAGGAAGGTGCATCAAAAAGCATCATGATTGCTTTATGATAAAATAGTTTTAGATTTTAGAAGCATTTTACACTCTTTTTAGTATCAAGTCATGTTTTTCTCCCAGCATGCAAGTTTTTTTTATAAAATGTTCCAATTGAATTGATGCTGATTGTTTTGTAATCATTGATGTTATGGAAGGTTTTTTTCTCTCTCTCTCTTATATTAAAGGCATGTGATTCATTCGATTTGTATGTTAAATGAAATCCAGTTTCATTTAGAAGATGGCACTATTGTTGTCTGCTAAAAGGAAGTAAACAACACTTGTTGAAATGAAAGTTTAAAAAAACTCAATGGCTTAAGAACAAAAACTGAATTTTAAATGATAATTTATACTCAGACTATTGTTTTCATTGTGTTGATAACTAACTGCTATGGCTTATACATGGGTTTTAATATTTGTCCATTCCACAGGCATAAACTAGTGGAAGTGAACCATATATATATATATATATATATATATATATTGTCATCCGCAGCCAGATCTGTATCGCTGTATCACAGCTCATCAGTATGGTTAGACTCTGATTGCTTCCTAACCCAGGCTCGAAACCTGACCGAATTGGCGTCAGTTGGTGACTCTACCCCTGGGACATACATAATAGCATCATCTACATGCAAAAGATTAAAAATAATGGAGGCATTACTAATAAAGAAAAGAAATCCTACATTTTATAACATCAATTATGAACACGGTAACAATGTGCTTACCATGTTCGGAACTTAACATACACAAGACCATATGCATAAACTTTACACATGTTTATTTACATGTAAAACAAAATTAATTCTTGATAATGACTAAAAGTATAGCCGAAAGTGCTCAAAAGTACAAAAAGCCTTTGGACAATTTAAAAAAAAAATGTGAACACATGAAAAATTATATTAAAAAAAAATTAATGATAATACCTTGTCTATTTTTAATGAAACCTGTATAAAAGAGATTGTTGCCCAAATAAACTATAATATATATATATATATATAAACATTAATTTTAGTGTCCTTTCATGTTTGAGTAGACACTCCTTTTAATTATTAAACATTTTTCATCTACTGGCTTGAATGTTTGAGAAATTTTATTTAAGAAAAATTTATGCTCTCTGGCAGGATTCAAACTTTGTCCCTCTGGGCAAATCAGTATGCCCTGACCAACCAAAGATCTGTTAGGCAAGCCTGAAATTGTACCTTTCTTTTTTTAAGAGAAATATATTTTTTTTGTCATAGATCTCCTAAAATTTCTTCTCATATCTGCATGGCTTTGTATCCAAATGTAAGCAGTTTTCTAATGGATTTTTTATTTGACTGATTTTAAATGTCTTTTTTTTTTTTTTTTTTTTTTTTTTTTTTTTTTAAATGGATACTTGTATTTGAGTTATCTTTTTGAAGATTTGGTTAAAACTTTATATTTAAATTAATTAGACCAATTAGAAAATCCGTAATTAGCATCAACGGAAATATATCGACATGCATTTTTTTTCTTTTTTTTTTTTAATTCTCAAATATTTAAAAAAAAAAAAAAATGGAAAAAACTGGTAACTTTTGCTTGTATCTTCAGCTATCAAGAGTTGCCTCCCTTAGTCTAAATCTTGGAATACTTTCGCTAAGTTTTAGCACGAAAATTTTAAACCACCTTGAAAGCTTTTCGTCGTTATATTTTAATGATAGATATAAAGAGAAATGATTGGAAACAATGATTTTTTGAAGAACTTTGCATATATATGAAAATCATATCTGTTGGTAAACGGATAAAAAAAAAAACAAACGAATTACAATGCAGTCATTAATGTATAGGTTTAAATGACTCCATTTCACCCCACTATTTAACACATAGTTGGAAGGGGATCCCTACCTTTTTCAAAGGTATTAGTGTATAATAAATGTATGAAACAAGATTTGAATTTAGCTTGTTGATTTAGAAGTTTCTGTAACATTTGCACAACAAAGGGAGAGACAAGTAATAGGCGATAGATAAACATTTACTATAAAACAATATTATAGTAAGTCATAAGGTTGATGTGCTGGTAAACCATACGTTACCTTTCTGTACTAATTAATCATAGATATATTAGTTTGTTTTTTCACAGTCAGAACTTTGGGGAAAAATTAATGTAATTGAATGCAACTGGAAAAAGTTTTTTTTTTTTTTTTTTTTTTCCTAAAGGATTTTCTTTTAAAAGCCAAGCAAAGACTACTGACCTGTTACGTAATGTCAGTCCTCCTGTATGGTACTGAATGCTGGGCAATTTCATAGATGAAGAGATTTGAGGTAACAAATGTTTCTACAGAAGGATGCTGAAAATACCACTGACTAAATATGTGAAAACAATGCAATTTTAAAGAAAAAAATAAAAGGACACTTACATTTAGAATAAGAAAAAAAATTCTTTTTTAAATTTCTAGGACACATAACAAAGAGTGCTTTAGAAAAGGTGACAATCACATGCCTAATGAGCTTGTGTAAATGATTGGCAGAACAAGACTTAGGAGAGATCAAAGACAAACTTTATTAAGGGCTACAAAAGATAGGAAATTATGGAGAGCAATGATCGCCCACATCCTGATGGAACATGGCACATATTAGCAAGAGGATAATTTTTTTTTTCTTTTTTTTTCTTTAAATTTTTTATCAAATTGAAATCTTTGAATGAGATAGCCTTTTAATTCTAAGTCAAAAAGATGCACCGTTTAATTTCTCCAGAGTTTGTTATAATTGCATAAATTTCTATTTGGGAGTGATTGCATATCTTTCCACAAATAATTGGAGTAGATAGACTAAACTATCGCCCAGTTCACACTCCACCCATGTCTATTGAACAGGTGTAGAGGCTCATCCCTTGTTTCCTGTTTAGGATGTGGTTTCCGGCTTTCTCTTTTCCAATCTTTTCACTCATTTATTTTATTTATTTTTTTTCAATTGGAGTAGATAGATCTATCGCCCGGTTCACACTCCACCCACGTCTATTGAACATGTGAAGAGGCTCATCCCTTGTTCCCTGTTTAGGATGTGCTTTCCGGCTTTCTCTTTTCCAATCTTTTCACTCATTTATTTATTTTATTTATTTTTTTTCAATTGGAGTAGATAGATCTATCGCCCGGTTCACACTCCACCCACGTCTATTGAACATGTGAAGAGGCTCATCCCTTGTTCCCTGTTTAGGATGTGGTTCCCGGCTTTCTCTTTTCCAATCTTTTCACTCTTACGTAGCCCCCTGCACATCAGTGGCATTACCGCCTTGTTTGGGGTGATATGATTAAAAAAAAAAAATGAAATGATCTGGCAATTGGTAGTCTCTGGGTTTGTAGAGTTATCTCCCTTCTGTGGCTTGCTTTGGTGCAGTATGTTTGAGATGATCATGTTCACACACCTGCAAGCCCACACATCTGTATATCGGTGTGTGCGTAGTGCAATGGATGAATTGTCTCATTTATGCAAAAATGAAAATAACACTGACATATCAATGGATATATTTACCAAAATTACACAAAAATATCTTGAAATAATAAGAGTAAATTTATTCAATAAAATCACCATTGGCTTCAACAAATGATTTCTGAATTTCCTGCAACTCTTTTAGATGGTTTCTTTGTTACTGATTGCTGCCATAATTCATGCCTTCAGTTCAACTTTGGTGTTAAAAGGAGTTTTGTTGATATCTCCCTCACATATAATAAAGAGGGTTGCAGTCTGGGGAGTTAGGTAAGCAGATGTAAGGGGTTATGTGGTTGCGGAAATTGTCTGACTGCCATGACTGAGTTCTGTTTGTGTAGCGTGGTCCAGAGTCCTGTTGCCAGACATAAGGTCTTCCAGCAGCCACCCTCTTGACCCATGGCAGTACCACCTCTTCAAGGCACTTGATGTAGGCCTCTGTGTTGAATCTGAGACCTTGTGGGAAGATGAATGGAAGCACAACATTCCCATCACTAGTGATCACTTAAAATGCCATAATGTTTACTGGATTCAACAAGACAATTTATTTACAAAATTTTACAAAATCTGTTACAAAATAGATTCACTGACATTTTAATTTGTTTAAACATTAATAAATACCTCTTTGAGTAGATATGTTTTATATCTACTGGTCTGAATAATCAAGATCTTGTTTCTCGATTATTCAGACTGACAGATATAAATAAATATGCTGTTTAATTATAGAAAAAGCAGAGAATCAATTCATACTAATCATTAAAAATGTTTAAACAAATAAATTAAATCTCAGAGTTAATCCATTTTGTAATGGATTTCATAAATAAATTGTCTTTGTTTACATTATGAAAATAGAGCGGATATGAATATGACTAAAAATTGGGAAAATGTGTGTTCAAAGGCATTATTTTAGGCTTGGTCTAACTGTAAGTCCTTTGTGGTCATGTTGTCTGAGATATGTCAGATCAATTGATGGTTTCCCTTAGGAGACACAAGTTCAAATTCTACCAGAGGATGCATATTTTCCTAACAAAATTTTTTGATTATTCAGGCCTGTAGATATAAATAAATATACTGTTTAATTATAAAAAAAAAATAGTATTTACTCAGATACGAGTATCCATTTAAACATAATATTTAAACAAATAGTTATATATATATATATATATATATGTGCGTGTTAGTTAAAATGAGAGGTCAGTGTTTTCATTCTTGCATAATTTAGACCATTTATCCATATCATCCTTTGTGTGATATATATTTAATCGTATCACCCCGAGCAAGGCAGTAACGCCACTGATGTGCAGGGGGCTACGTAATAGTGAAAAGATTGGAAAAGAGAAAGCCAGAAACCATATCCTAAACAGGGAACAAGGGATGAGCCTCTTAACCCGTTCAATAGATGTGGGTGGAGTGTGAACCGGGTGATAGATAGATCTATCTACTCCAATTATATAATATATATATAAATTAATTTTTATTTTTTGTTAGTGTTGAATTGGTATTAATTGAAAGCTTTGGTTTGCAAAATAATTACTCATTTATTCTGCAATTTCAATTCTTTTCAAATAATGAATTGTTTTTAACTGTAGACAATATTTACTGAATGTGTTACACACTCACACCTACCCACACCGTATATCCAGCAGTAAATAATGTTCATATGAAAGTAGTAACAAATTACTATTGAAAGCTTTGCAGTCATGTGGACCTTATCATTTTCCTTGCTGGCTGCAATCATTTAAATGTGTTAGTGACTGTCTTGGGCGAATCCTCAACTTCTACAAGATGGTGAGTGACAGTTGTCTAAGTAAAAATCCATTGAAATGCCACTGGCCTTCTATGATGTGTGCGGGATGGAGGCACAAAGAGAAGAAAGGAAGTGATAGAATATATATATATAATATAATATAATATATATATATAGAGAGAGAGAGTGAGAAAGAGAGAATGAAAAAGAATGTGTCTGGGTGGGAGATATGTAGAAAGGAAGGAAATGGAGAAAGAGGGAGTTTTGAGAAAAGCTGCAGTTTTAAAGTTAAGGCAGTCGTAGGGAATCTGGAAAAGAGATGCTTGTGAGAAGTGTTGAAGAAAAGAGAATGGGTTAAAAGGCAAAAAGAAAAAGAGGAAGTTGTAGAAAAAATGTGTAGGAGGGGGGTTAAAGAGGTGGCTGCTTGAGAAAAGAAAGGCGGGGGTTTACTGAAAGAGAGGAAGAAAGGCTGTAAGAGCAAGGAGAGCTTCTACAAGCAGTGAGAGGGTGCTGTATAGAATAACCAATGAAGAAAAAAGGGCAGCTAAAAGAGGGAGAAAGAGTGGGAGTAGAGAAAGGAAGTTCAAAAATAAAAGAAGGGGAGAGAAAAAGATGGTTTTATTGTTACCTATTGAAATCCTGCCACTCAACAGAACTCTTAAAACTCCAGATAAATAGAAACTAGGCAAAGCAGTTGATGTTGTTTGAAGGAAGAGAGCCTCATTGGGGAATGTGGGGATGGGGAGAATGTTATAAAGCTGCAAGCAGCTTGGGAGCACAAAACACCTGCCAGACCCCAAGGCTATTTCTTAATGCATAGTTCTGCTGGAGGGTAGTGTGTGTGTGTGCGTGTGTGAATGAATGTGAATGGGCCTCACTCCTCCTCCTCTTCCCATCTCCGACCTTACCAACCGACCATCACCCCCCCCCCCGTCCCCTTGCCCACTATTCAAAGGATGAAATTACTTTCAATTTGATAGGCCGCCAGAAAAATTCAGAATGTCATCACCCACGGCCATGGGTGAGGTAATTGCAAAATCATGTATTGAAGGATCTGTCTATAGGGGAAATTGGAGAGGAGAGATTTTTGTGCCTACTAAATGACAACGATGTTAATAATAATGGTGGTGGCGCTAAAAGGTAAGAAGCAGCAGCAGTGGTGGCGATGGTGGTGGCAGCACATGCTTCAATGAATGGTATGGCTGCAGTTTTTGTAGGAAGAAGCAAAAAGATTGACAATTGGTTTTGTTGAGGGGTTGGGGAAGCTATAAATAACAGTCAAAATATGAATAAACTCTTTAGTTTTAAGCCTGTCTAAGGCTCTCTGATGTGATATTTATTTATTTATTTTTTTATATATCCCCAGAAGGTAAAAAATAAAAATGGAATTGTACTTAATGAAAGATTTGGAAGAAAAGAAAAAAAAAAACGGTTGGTGTGTGTGGGAGGGGTATATAGAATAGTGATGACAAAGTATGATTGCATGTTTTTTTTTTTTTATATATCGTTTCTGGTAAAACCTAATTACTTTCTGAACACCCTAACACTTTCCCCCACATTAACTTGGGTTCGGAATTTGGCAAGCAAAATTTTTCTAAGTCTTTAATCTTACATCTATGATTCATTTTTTTTTTTTATTCTATATATTTGAACATTATTTTCAATCGATACTCATATTTGAGTAGATATTCTGTTTTTAATTAAGCATATATATATATATATATATATATATATATATATATATATATATATATATATATTTCTACTGGTTGTTAGGAAAATGTGTCATTTGTCTGGATTCAAACTTGTGAACCCCTAATAACATAGTTCAAACAAATTAAATATGTCAGCTGTTGATTCCATTTTGTGAATCTCTGGAACTTTTCGTAACATTGTCTGTTTACATTTGCTCTTAAATGTCTCATACTGTAAACAGAGATGATTATTTTCGAGAAATCAAAAATTGTGTATACAAGGCTTGATTTGACTTTGTTTAGACTGTGAAATCATTCATGGCCGAGTGGTCTCTGACACATCACATCAGATCAGTTGGTGGCTTCCCCTATATTGTTAGTGGTTGCAGGTTTAAATTCTGCAGAATGACGCACATTTTCCTCATAAAATTTCTCTAACAATTAGTGTGTGTGTGTGTGTGTGTGTATATATATATATATATATAATTAGTCATCCACATACAAGCCTATTTCGCTGTATCATAGCTCAGTGTGGCTAGACACATCTGCTTGCTTCTGGCTGGGATCCAAACTTGACCGATTTGGTGTCAGTTGAAGTCGCCACTTCCTAAGCTATAGGCACATGGAATCAGAGGGGAAATTTTAACATGTTGTATATAAGCAGTGTATACAAATGCCAGTCACCAAAAGAACTCAATTCATTTCTGAAGAGTAATGCATATACTGTTTAATTAACAACTGAATATCTATTCAAATATGAGTAACAAGTAAAAAAAAAAAAAAGTTCTAACAAATTATATCAAGTGTTGATTCCTTTCTTTAATCTCCAGAAGTTTCTTTAATATATATTTCATTAAATATGGTGACAAGGAAGATTCAATTAATTGTTTTTACTAAGTTTTTCCAGTACCCTTACATTTTTCTGCTTTGTTAGGATGCTGGAAACATTTAGTTTAAAAAAAAAAAGCTTTGTTGGCTATATTTGATGAGGCGAGTATGTATGTATGCATGTATGTATGTATGTATGCAATGCATTCAACTATTAGGGTAGTAAGTCACTGTGAAATTATTTTTTCTTTTTTTTCTTCAAAAGTAAAGGGTTTATGGTACTTTGGTGTTTCCTTTTTCTTCTCCTTTGGTGGTTGTCTTCTGTCATCTGCAGGGCTTCAGAATATGCTGACTGCACCACTACATGCATATTTACCATGGGTGTCAACCTGTGATTCCTAAGGACAAGGTCCTGGTAGTTGAGAGCTTCAGGCATTAGGTAGAATACTTCTGAATTCCAGCACACTACTTGGGCTAGATGGGCAGTCAGAAGTCTGATCTGATCAATCAACTAGTCATGTCTAATCTAAGCAAGGATGATGAAAGAAATAAAATGTATATAATATGGCAACAAAGAAAAATGAAAAGACCCCTATCTGAAGAAAGTTCTGAGAATGAATCAGAATTGTATCTTTATTTCCTTCAATATATAGTAATAGTTTTATAATAGGAGTTTCTTCAACTGACTATCACCATTTACAACTGAAAAGAATAAACTCTCAAACTGTTCCTATAACTGTTAAAAGATTAAACAATGCAATAATAATAATTCATGTAAGAAAAAATATGTATGCGGAAAAAATCCTCAAACTTTGTGTCCAATATTAATTCTAAAAGCAAAACAGAAATGGTGTAGAATATGATATTTTTTTAAATTTTTTTTTTAATCATATCACCCCAAGCAAGGCGAAAACGCCACTGATGCGCAGGGGGCTACGTAAGAGTGAAAAGATTGGAAAAGAGAAAAACCGGAAACCACATCCTAAACAGGAAACAAGGGATGAGCCTCTTCACCTTTTCAATAGATGTGGGTGGAGTGTGAACCGGGCAATAGTTTAGTCTATCTAATCCAGTGATTTGTGAAAAAATAAAATTACTCGATTGAGACATTTATGTCGAAGCAGTATCAAAGAGGGTATTGCAAATTTATTAGCACAAAAAACTTCTCTCAAAACTCTTCCTCGAAAAATATCAGTAAACTATTTCAGAATATTGGAGTAGATAGACTAAACTATCGCCTGGTTCACAGTCCACCCACATTTATTGAACAGGTGAAGAGGCTCATCCCTTGTTTCCTGTTTAGGATGCGGTTTCCAGTTTTCCCTTTTTCAATCTTTTCACTTTTATTTTTTTTTGCAATTGGAGTAGATAGACTAAACTATTGCCCGGTTCACACTCCACCCACATCTACTGAACAGGTGAAGAGGCGCATACCTTGTTCCCTGTTTAGGATGTGGTTTCCGGCTTTCTCTTTTCCATTCTTTTTACCCTTACGTAGCCCCCTGCGCATCAGTGGCGTTATCGCCTTGCTTGGGGTGATATGATTAAAAAAAAAAAAAAAATATCAAAATAAATGAAGAGAAGATAAAATTGAATTTCTGCTCTCACAATAAAGAAAATTACAACCAGGCTCTTACTTTACTAAAATTATTAAATTCTATAAAAAAAAAAAAAAAATCACACAACTCAGCATTTGGCCCAGATGAAATTCACTGTGAATTTCTAAAATAACCTACCAAATATATCCTTGAATT
>JBBBDQ010029508.1:232500-450000 GCA_037127315.1 Ascarosepion bandense | reverse complement strand
TTGATACTAGGTTTACTTATGGATAGTTCTAAACTTTTAGTCTGGTCCAAGGCCACAAGTATTGAGCATTTAGAAAGTATTGAGTCATTTCTAGTAGTAATGATTGATATGACTATCTTTAAGTTCCGTCCAAAGAACTGATGACTTGCACAAGGGTTAAAGTGTTTTTGGCAGACCTGTACGACATTACCACCACCTGTAAATTTGTTGATTATCATTTTTTACTTTTTTCTTTGTGTTTTTATTGACTAGTATATAGTTTCCGATTTTTAAATTGAATTTTGAAAAGATTTAATATTTGAAGATTTTTAGGGGGTGAACAGTTTCTCATACAACGTTATAGTAAATCGATCATCCATTTTGGAAACACTTGCTTTGAGTTGTTGCCCTTTTTCCAATTTTTCCAAAACCTGTAGGAAATTAATGAAAAAAATCGTTCCGAAAATAAGTTTTATTCAAAATTTTTTTTTAGAATAGGAATTATTTTAAAGATTCTCTGTCAAAATTTTTTTTTAATAATTTACATGTCATATTTTTCATTCCAATTTTTATTACAAGAGGAATTATTTTAAAGAAACTCTGTCGAAAACTTTTTTATGTTTGAAATAACTTATTTTTCATTGATATGAAGTAGGGATAATTACAAATTTTCTGTGGGTTGTCAATCTTCAAATTGTAAGCTTTTCTATACATGGTCTCAGTGACCCCAACGCGAGTGTTTCCAAAATGGAGGATCGATTTACTATAAGGTTTTATGAGAAACTAAGCACCTCCTAAAAATCTTAAATGAATTTTTTTCAAAATTTTTCTTGATAATTGGAAAGTTTAGGGTCAAATCGATGATATTGTGCAGAAAAAAGTAAAAAAAAAAACAACAAATTTACAGGTGGTGATAATGTTGTACATGTCTGCTGTGGTTTTTTTTTTTTTTTTTCTTCCTTCTCCTCTCATACTAAATTTCATACCTACAAAGGTTGAATGCTCTCAAGTTAAAGAGTTACTGTTAAAATGGTTATGGTGAATGAGTTGCCTAGTGTAAGAGATGGTAAGCAATGAAGAAGGTCATGATGAGGATTGATCCTTAACATGAAAAGGTTAAGATTGTAGGATTTAAGGATTTTATCTAGAACTTTCTTTTTCTAATTGGAATATGGAAGAAATTTGGGTGATTAATCTCTGTAAACTTAGTGTTCCCTAGCTGTAAAGAATAGAACTCGTGATCCTTTGCCATGATGGACCTAGTGTGGTATGAATATACTACTACACAAGTTAATGCTACAGTAAGCACTTGAATTTTAACAAATTTTCCTTTTAGGTTTTAGTTTTATCTCTTTCTAGAATTTTTATTTGTGTAAATGTTATTGTTTTTGTTTAAAAACTATAAAAATTGCCTTCAAAATATATCAAATAGCTTAACTGATTTTTATTTTAAATTGAAAAAAATTTTTCCAAAATTTTCTTTAATTTCAGTAACAGAAAAAAGTGTAACTGTTTTATTTAGTGTTTTTCATGGAAAAAACAAAATTCTGTTGATTTGAAGAATAATTTTTACTTATTTCAGGCCCACCCCCTGGTATGCGTGGACCACCTCCAAGGCAGTGAGTTAGCAGTTGACCAAACATCATAATTATTTTTTTTTTTTTTTTTTTTTTTTTTTTAAATTCATCTTCATTGATATTCATTCAAGGCACACATTTTTTTTTAACTTTTCTCTTTTTGGACTGACAAATAAAAAAAATATATATATAAAAAAATCTTTTCTTTCTTCAGTCATTTCACCTCAAGCAAGGTAATAAAGCCACTAAGATGCAATGGGTTACTGAGTGAAAAAAAAAATGAGAAAAAGCAAACATTAGTAAGAGAGAACAGTAAAATTAACAAGCCATTTCTTAACCCAGATTGTAGGTAATTTATTTATTGTTTTTGTTAAAGAAAATTATGTGCTATGTTGGTCTAACATAGAACCCTTGGGCATCTGCATTAATGCAAAATGATATAAAGCCATAACTTTTGAATATGTGACTATGACTATACTAAACCCTGTCAAACACTTTAGATGTCCAAAACCTCTTTTCCAATCTTCTTGCTTTTTTTTTTTTTTTTCAATTGGAGTAGATAGATCTATCTATCACCCGGTTCACACTCCACCCACGTCTATTGAACAGGTTAAGAGGCTCATCCCTTGTTCCCTGTTTAGGATGTGGTTTTTGGCTTTCTCTTTTCCAATCCTTTCACTATTACGTAGCCCCCTGCACATCAGTGGCGTTACCGTCTTGCTCGGGGTGATACAATTAAAAAAAACCAGCCAGAGCTTCACCATTCTTATTTAATTTTCTTTGTTTAATTTACAAAAAAATTAATTTTTTTTTTTTTTTTTGTCCACTCTCCTTTGAAGTGTATCTGCTTAAAACTGGTGTATTTTTAAAAATAATAAGTATATTTTATTATAATTTTTACTTCCTCCCATTTATTTTAAGATAACAGAAGCAAATTAATGTGCATTTATTTTTTAACACTGATACTTTTGTTGATTGCTGTAAAATACTTAGTTTTTAAAAACCCAAAGACAATATGTTGTTTGAGGTTTGATTTCATTGGTCAGGTGTGTCACTATATATAATATATATATATATATATATATATATATATATATATATATATAAATCTCATATATAAATGTCAAATGCACACAGCCAAACAGGAATTACAACTAATCAACATTGAAATTGTACATATTAAAGGAATCTTACATTCTACCACAAGTGAAAAATTCAAGGAAATATTGGATTTATTATACAATACAACACAAAAGGAACATGAATCCCATAAACAAGTCATCCAAAAAAAGCTAAACAAATTATATAAAGGAAAAATACTTTTACCAAACATCAATGACAACTTCATTAACCTATCGGATTACCAACTCACTCCAGATGAAATAGAATTCCTTAATCTCGGACCAAATTTTCATGTCACGTAGAAACCTAATTCAATGTTTAAACAAATGGAAATTGAAGCTTTATACCAACAAATACTTCAACTCGAACAGGACAACTATATTACTACACAGGTAGGCTTAAAAGATTTACTCAAAGCTGAATCAATCAAACACCGTTACCATAAAAATCCTAATGATATTATAAATACGCCTCTCATAAAAGCAGCCACACATCTAAAAAATAACAAAAATATTGTTATCCGACGTGCCGATAAAACCAATGCATTTGTTATTTTAAACAAACAGGAATATCACCCCAAATTACAGGCCATTCTGGACGATCACAAATTTAAAAAATTAACTAGTAATATCACCACCCAACTTAAAAAACATTAATAAACTTATTACTGCAAACAATGCTGAAATAGGATCCTATAAACTTCAAAAAATTGTAGGTGACTCAGCTCGGTTACCTTTATGGAAATGTAAAATTCCATAAAGATCATCCCCTCCGACCTATCATTTCTCAAATACCCACACCAATATTATAACCTTTCCAAAACACTTAACTAATTACTCCCTACCTTCCTGGTAAATATAGTATTAATTCCACGGACAAATTTTTACAGATTCGCCATTCCGTAAAACCTAAGAATCAAATAATTGCATCTTTAGATGTCCGAAACTCATTCACTAATGTTCCCGTCTATGAAACGATTGACATCATTATCCGTGATGTATACAATCATGTTACTCTTCCATCAATCAAAATTAAACCCACTATATTAAAAAAAACTATTATTAGCATGCACCACACAAGTACCCTTTCACAATCCCTTAGGCAATATTTATACTCAAATAGATGGTATTGCGATGTGATCTCCTTTAGGTCCCCTCTTTTCTAATTATTATATGGCAAATTTATAAAATAAAATAATGACAACAATAAACCCTCTATATATGTAAGATACCTAGATGACATCTTTGTTTTAGTTAAGAATATCGGTCAAATTACACATCTTAAAAATAAATTTGAAAGTCGCTTCGTCCTCAAATTTACATTAGAACTTAATATTAATAACAAAATTCCATTCCTTGATGTATTCATTGATTCTAGCACACATAGATTTACTACTTCTCTATATAGGAAACCAACTAGCATAAACTTGTCTTCTTAATTATAACAGTGAATGCCCCCAACAATATAAGTTAGCTGTTATAAAAAAAACTAATTCAGTGCACACAAATGATATTTTCTTCCAAATCTATATTTTATAAAGAATTACACAACATTAAGCAAACACTTGTCAATAATGGATTTCCTAACTCCGTTATTTATCAACAAATTAAAATGTATCTCAACAAAGTTAACAATAGCTCTAACAATATTGATAATATTAATAATAATGGTTTACATCAAAATAAACATAACACTATTAACTTATACTATTGCAACCAAATACATAATAATTACAAACAAGATGAAAAAAAAACTCTCAAAAACATAATACGTAGAAATGTTAAACCAGTGGATAGTAATAATCAAATTAAACTCATTATATATTATAAAATATTCAAAACAATTGACTTCATAGTGCTTGTATGGTTATTAGAGACTAAACTAAATTCTCTACAAAAAACCAATGTAGTGTACCAATTTACATGCCCATTCAGAGATTGCATCTCTGGTACTAATAAAAAACCCAGTACATATATTGGTTTTACTACAACCACGCTCTCCCGTAGACTTACATGTCATCTTTCTGATCAGAGGGCAATTAAACAGCATTTCTCTGAAAAACATAAACATGTAGGTAATATCAGACAGATTTTGGTCAACAATACAATAATCCTTACTCATACACACAGTAAAAAGAACCTTCAGATATTGGAGGCCATGTACATTAAATCCAAACAACCCACACTTAATAAAATCACCTTTAAATCCGATCATAACATGTTACATTGCATTTGAATACATGGTTCTGTTGTCATTTCACGCTATCACGTGGTGTGACGTCATATAATCACATTGCAAATTTGCGAACTGTTTGTTATTTTTGGTAACTATTGCCGTTGCCTAGCGGAGTTTTGTCAACACAAAATAAAATCGTCGGTGAGGTTGGATGTTACTATATTACTGTCTTAATAACCTCTCTGAAGATGGCTCATGTGAGCCGAAAGCTTAGAACCAAATTAATAAAAAAATTATCCAAATGTTGGAGAATTTGTCTTTATTTTCACCTGAAATTAAAGCCAAAATACGACATTTAGAACACTTATGATTAAACATAATAGATATTCATTGTCTCTTATATTTAACAGCATATGTTTAGAAAAAAAAATATATATATATATACACACACACACTGGAACCTGCCGTATACGACCACCTGTTGTCAACGACTTTTTTTTTTCTATTTACGGGCGATTTGCTAATATTAACTGATCCTTAGTGAGCTACCACCTTCAGAACACAACCAGTGACTAACATCGAAGAGTGAAAATCACTGATCAAGCGACCACTTTAAAAAAAATCCATTTTGGTTGTATACTGTGAACTTCTAAATTGGGAGAAACGAAATGAGTAGTCTATTTCATTTTGATTGGATCTAAGCCAGGAACACTTCCTCATTGTTTTGTTATTGTAGTGTTGTATCAAACTGTTATTTCTTGTTGAAATGTACATTACCTTAGTTCACCTCACTGTCAAACATCGGCTGTTTTGTACAACATGTATTGCATTTAACATGTTTAAGGGATTTATAAAACCGGGACACAACAGCAGTTTGAAAAAAAATCCCTGAGGAGTGAGGACATCATAATGGTGCCGTCACAAAACTTCAAAGTCAACATGATTCTGCTCAGCTAAGTGACAAACTTTTTCACATTAATCTGATTAATACTCTATCTACATCCTTGATATCAAGCACTTTATGACAAAAAAACCTGCTTGCCAAAATATCTTCACCAGGAAACCACTGAAAAAAAATACTGGCCCTAAGCATCATCACAACTCTCACACGCACACATGTACATACAGAATTGTCTCACCCCAAGCAAAGCAGTACTGCCACTGGTGGGCAATGGGTTACATAATAGGAGAGTGAAGAGAGGAGAATAGGTAAGAGAAAGACGGGTACATTGGTGTAAAGAGAGCTGCGTGAGAGTAAAGTGAGAAGAATGATGGGAATCAATGACAGTTGACGTTGCATTTAAACTCTTGGAGATTGTAGCTATCATGGAAGCAAAAATATGAATGGGAGTTCCACAGGCTAGAAGTGCAAGAAAAGCTATTAGAGTAGAATTTGTGGTTACACTTGATTGTTTTCACAGTAAAAGGGTGGGACCTTGTTGCCAGTCTAGTAGCTCGAGTTATATTCGCATAGGTGTGGGGTACCAAGGAGCTGAGCTCGTCGGAGCAGAATCCGTGAACGTATTCGTGGAAGAGACAGAAGAAAGTAACATCTCGTCGGTGAGGGAGAGATCTTGCAGTCGGGCCGCCAAGTCAGGATCGACTACATTGCAGATTATTCTTTAGATCCTCTTGAGAACCCGAGGGTGAACAGCAGAGGCGCCCGACCAGATACGAGAGATATGCAATGCACGGACGGATGGTAGATTTGTAAATGTACATGATGGATTCAAAAGAGAAAAACTTCTTGGTCCGACACAGGGACCCGACCATCTTAGCAGTAGATTTAACTATTAATTTAATATAGTCGTTCCACTTAAGGTTAGCTGAGAGAGTGAGGCCTAGGAGGCACAGTGTGTTGCTCTCAGCGAGACTAGCGTAATCCTTGCTGATGGCGGGTAGGAAAGAATTGTCTGGTGGTTAAAGGATAGCGGCTTCGTTTTAGAAGCATTAAAGTTTTAATTTCTTACCCCAGTCTACCACTAATTGGAGGATCTTTTCAAGAGCAGCAGCAAGTTTTTTGTCAGCATCGACAAATTTCTTAGCGAGGCGGGGGTAAATGGTGGTGTCGGCAGCATAGATGCCTACTTGAGATCTGATTACATCAGGGAGATCGTTGATGAAAATCAGAAAAAGCGCAGGACCTAGGATAAAGCCTTGCGGGAGACCTGCGTTCGTCTGATAGGATCTGGAAGCATGTCCGTTCAGTATGATCTTCATTACGCGATTCGATAGGAACGATTTGATTAAGTCAAACAAGCGTCCAGATATACCATAGCCCTGTAGCTTGCGCAGAAGGCCAGTGTTGCACACTTTGTCAAATGCTTTGGCGATATCCAGGGCAACAGCTGGAGCTTCGCCGTTCTTATCAAGAGCCTGGTATATACTCAGTGATGGTCATTAGCATGTCAGCTGTAGACTTGGCGAAGCGGAAGTAATACTGTTTATCGAAGAACAGGCATTGAGCTATGAGATGTTGAGCCACTTCAGCATTGATGATGGCCTCGAACACTGCCAAAAATCGATAGGAGGCTGATAAGGCTATAATTGGAGAGGTCAGAGGGTGCTCTTGAGTTCTTGAAAACAGGAAGCACAGATGAGGACTTCCAGCAGGCAGGAAAGCAAGAAGCAGACAGAGTAGTTGTAGAGTTTGGACAGGACAGAGGATAGTTCAGGGGCCATATTTCTTTAAGACGATGACTGGGAGTCTGTCACCTCCGTTCGTATTATGGGGATCAAGTTTTGAAATTATTTTAGAGACTAGCGAGGTAATGTAAACGTCGCTTAGTTGAGCCTCATTTCTAGGTGGGAAATATGGTGCGGATATTCCGGACGAAAAGCAAAAGCACTCAGCCTTGTCCGTTGGAGCTGTGAGGACCTTATCTCTATTGATTAAAGGAGAGATGGAAGGTTTGCTGCTGTTTACCACACTTTTGCTCAACTGCCTGTAGTCTTTGGAGCCAAACATGCTCGCTGCTATAAGCTGCTTCATTCTGTCCGCAACACACAGCTTAGCGTCATTGAGGATCCTCTTACACTCATTGCGAGCAGAGGCAAATAAGCGCTAATTATCGTCAGACGCTTGGCTTCGATAAAGCCAGGAGTAGTGATTCTTGTGGATTATGGCGGCCGAGCAGGCAGGGGAGAACCAGGGGTGAGGCGAATGGGGTTTAAGGTGGAACTTCCTGGCTGGGATGAAAGCATCGATGCCAGCTTTCACCCGGAAGTAGACCTCAGAAGCGCAGTCTTTAACGAGGATACTAAATACCCTCTTCCAAGGGACGCCGCACAGAAAATCTTGTAGTGCTTCCTAGTCTGCTCTTTAATAGCAGTAAGCGATTCTGCTGGTCGGAGGTTCCTGATACATACGTACATACACACACACACACACACACACACACACACACACACACACACGTGTGTGTGTGTGATACAATACAAATAAAACTTGTCAGCTGAATTATCATAAAGCTCTCAGGGATAGGCTGTTGTTTCTTTATGCCAAAGAAATAGTAACCTTTCCACCTCAATAATAAGACTGCTACGCTGCTTAGTAATAACAGTGGATTTAATTGGCACAGGTCTTTTCACATGTCCACAGAAGACGCGATCTTTATCCTACAGTCGAATGGCCAAGCAACTGGCCAATGTTTGTAGCTTTTTCTGCCTTTTCAGAACGTTTGACAATGTCTAATTTCACTTCCCTGACGATGGCTTTTTTTTTATTCGAAGCACTCATACCTGAAGAGGTTACACCATGCTTGGGAGCTATAATGAAGGGCAATAATTTTCCACAAACACAAACGAAAGAGAGTGAATGCACAACAATTCAAACATGGCGTACAACTAGCTGTACTGACATACACCGTATGATAATGTATTCTTTTACTATGCCGTTTGTCTTATGCACATGGTATAAGTCGAAAGGAGGATAAATAGAGATTGCATTGTAACCGTAAATTGTTGTTTAACATGACGTGGCTTCTTTTCTGCAAATATTTTCATGGTAATTACTCTGACCAGCTTTTTTTCCTGGTGCCCAGTCCACATGAATTTAATGAATGCTATTAGATCGGTCCACCTGTTGTACTGTTGAAATAGATCAATGTAACACGCACTTCTACTCTAATAGTTTCTTTTCTCACACTTCCCGCCTATGGAATTTCCTTTTATTTATTTGTTTCCCTGATAGCTACAGTTTCCAAACATTTAAATTCAATGTCGATTCCTATCTTCTGTCTTCTTGAATCCCATTCAAGGCCCGCTCAACATAGTTGCAGTATAAACCACAGGTGGGCTCTTTGGGTGTTGAACACACGCAAGTGAGCCTGAGCGAGCGTCTTCAATGGTGATTAGCTAGCCGCCCCGGTAGACAGGTATCTTCATATAATAAGCAGTACTGAGAAATTGTTCAAACATAATGATTAATATTTTAATATTACAATTTAATTTATAATCTTTTCTTAGAAAATGCATACATCTTTTGTATTTCGATATTTTTTAATAAATGCAAATTTTTGTATCTAATTAAATCCTCTAACTTTTCTTTTTAACAGAAACAATTTTCCTTTGAAGACCTTAAAAAATAAACATGCAAAAAAAAAAAAAAAAAAAAAAAATCCAAATTTTCAAAAATATTCAAATATATATTTTCATTGTCGGCTTATATTATATTTTTTGTATATTGTATATTTTTTATAACCGTTTAATTTTTCTTTTAACACTGCTGTAATTAATTTGATAACGTAATACTTGATAGAGGATGTGCGTTGTGGCGCAGTGGATATCGGCTCGGAACGAGAAATCGGGGAACCGAGTTCGAATTCCAGCTGAATTAATTGCATTCACTTACGCGCAAATACCCTTGGGAAAGGTATTAATCCGTCTCTTCCTTCCAGTTATGGGTTAAATAATAGGACAGATTGGGTTCTATAGCCTTGGTCGGCAACCAGTCTACCGCAGAAAGCAATGGCAACCTACTGCGGGATAATCTTCTGCCCAGTCAGTCATGTCTCTTTCTAGACATGATCGCCCAAAGCGTGCATCGCGCATGGCACTTAACTGAATACTTGACAAACAACATAGTTGCCTATTTTTAAAAATTAATCAGTAACTATAAAACTATCAATTTTCAATTACTGTGTTTTAACGCAATATTTTACCGAACTAATCGAATTTTGCTATAATCTTTTTTAGCACACTAATCGAGGAATCTCTCTCTCTCTCTCCCATAGATACATACATACATCTACTCCAAGTATTATTTTGTGGTATAGCTGTGTTTAAACAGTGTGAATGAAGTTTGCTGGCATGTGAGAGACTTAAAGAAAATGTTCTCTATCACAAGGTTAAAACCTGAGACTCTCCTTTCTCGGAGAAACTCCCGTGCTTTAGACTGCACAGCCAAAGAAAGCAGCTTACGGCCACATCACATTGATGATCGCACAGGAACCAGTGCTTTAAAGTTAACTTAAGTCGAGCCCGGTCATTACCTAGATTGGTGGCTACTTGGGAATACCAGGTGCTTTGGTACTAGCAAAATAGGTTTCTCAAGTGCACTGTTATTGCTCTTTCAATTGTTGATTATGGCTTCCTTTCTAACATTTTTTTTCCAAGTAATGTGGAACGTCAATATCCCGATGTCATAAATTATCTTCGATTTACTTATGATATCTATTTAGTGGTTGCTGCTAATTTTTAATGATGTGGTTGCTACTATTTGGTACAGTTCTTTGTGACGGTGTAGTGCCTGTCCATGAGGTTTAAAGTATGACATTCCTCTCGAAGACCAATAGGCTTAATTTGATCAAATCTATTCGTCCACCATTAATCTTAGAAAGCAGTTATATACAGCTGACAGTTTAGATATTTCTGAACGAATTTGAGGCTATGCATGTCCTCCATATGAAAGTCAATACTATTTAAGAACTTTCTTTGCCAAGACCCTCAGGCATTACTCGCTCAAAGGCTTTTATCACCATTGATTTTAGAAAGCAGTTATATACAGCTGAC
This sequence comes from Ascarosepion bandense, assembly GCA_037127315.1. Lineage (NCBI taxonomy): Eukaryota > Metazoa > Mollusca > Cephalopoda > Sepiida > Sepiidae > Ascarosepion > Ascarosepion bandense. The sequence goes on along the minus strand of JBBBDQ010029508.1, from coordinate 439,135 downwards.
AGTTTAGATATTTCTGAAAAAGTTTGGCATTATGCATGACATCCATAGAAAGGTCGAGTCCATTTAAGAACATTTTTCTTTCTTTAATTTTTCTCTTTTATTTTTTATGATCATTTCACCCCAAGCAAGGCAGGACCGACACTGGTGAGTAGAGGGTTACAGCAAGAGAAAAACAAGGTACAGATGATATCGAAGAAAGGATAATAGATAGATCGAGATCAAGAAGATGGCAATTGACGTTGCATTTAAACTTTTGGAAATTATAGCTATCAGGGAAGCAAGCAAACGGAAGGTAGTTCCACAAACCGGAAAAACAAGACAAGAAACTTGTATATAGTAGAAGAGGCGGTTACATTTAACTCTTTCGACGGTAAAAGAGTGGGATCTTGATGACAATTCTGGTAGCACGTGTAAATACATGCGGTCAGGGAGCCAGGAAGAACAAGCTCACCAGAACAGTTGCTATGAAAAGACAGAGGGAAGCCACATCACGTCGGTGAGAAAGTGACTGAAGAAGAGCTGCCAAGTCAGGATCGATTATATTGCAGATTATTCTTTGGATTTTGTTGAGAACCTCAAGATGAATAGCAGGAGCTAGGGAGCGATAGAAGACTTACTCTTATTTAATACGCTATTACAGAGTCGCTAGTAGTCACGTGAATCAAACTTGTTAGAGGCTATCTGGTGCCTAACTCCATCAGCAAATACTTAGCCTGTTTGGAGACACGTTTTATAATTGTTTCGCGTTGTCACAAATAGGCGTCTGTTTTGACCAGATTCCTATGGGCTATAGCGGCTGAACAGGTTGGTGTTGACCAAGGAGATTGTGGTTTTGACCTCTTATTTGTGCGAAGATACAAATGTCGGTTTTAATCTAAAAGAAACCTATGTGGCACGATTCTCGATACAAAGGTTAAGAATATTAATCCAAGGGGTGTTTCGAAGAAAGTCATGAAATTAATCCCAATCAGTATGTTGGTAACAAAGAATTCTTGTGAATAGGAGGTTCAGTGACCTCCCACACCAGCCCCTCTAAGTCTCATCTTTGCGTATATGTGTGTTGCGGGCGTTAACTGGTCGTAATTTAGCCGCACCTGAGACTGCAGTCGGTCGCCTGCCGTTCCGTCTAAGTGTGATCAAAGGTGTTGATGATCCGTCGAAATCCGTCATTCACTCTGCCACGTTGTGATTTCTGATCTCAAGGCGAGCTGAGGACTCGGAGGACGGTCGTCTTGTATTGCACTCGGCGACAATTGCAAATGAAGAGGCGGGGTTGGTGCACAATTCAGTAGAGTCTCGTCTGGGGAAAAGTAGACATTCAGTTTTTGTCCGAGCTATAGGGCTCGGATTACCCACATTAAAAAGGCCTTGTGCCACAGTTTGTCTTAAGTGGGGTGTCAGCTAAATACCGATATTGCCGTCTAGCAGATTACCATTAGCAGTGGTTATCTACGTCATGCAGCCGGCGAGTATTGTATTTTGTTGATGTTATAAAGATTATTATTTCATTTTCCAACCTCCGTTTTAGTTATTTCTCATTCTGTAACCTTTTTAGGTTACAACAGAGACATTAAGAGAAGCTTTAGTAAAATCGGGAACATTGCAAAAAATAGACAAAGAAAAAAGAATGGATGACAAAATTCTCGACATGATGAAAAGGAGACAAAAATTAAAAACAAAACAATGCCAAGGTACGACACAGAATATAGGACTCTGTTAAAAAAGAAACAAGTGCAGGCAGCCTAAAGAGGAATGGCTCAGTGAAAAAATACGCAGAAATAGAAAGAATAAGTATCACAGATGAAGCAGATATGCATCAAAATTAAGAGACCTTTGTGGTGCAGTGAATATCGGCTCGGAACGAGAAATCGCGGAGCCGAGTTCGAATTCCAGTTGAATCCCTTGCATTCACCTACGCGCAAATACCCTTGGCAAAGGTATTAATCCGTCTCTTCCTTCCAGTTACGGGTTAAATAATAGGACAGATTGGGTTCTATAGCTTTAGTCGGCAACCAGTCTATCGCAGGAAGCAATGGTAAACTACTGCGGGATAATCTTCTGCCCAGTCAGTCATGTCTCTTTCGAGACATGATCGTCCAAAGCGTGTACCACTTATGGCCCTCAACTGACTGAAGCATATAAAAATAGGTGTAGAAGGGGTGTAAGACAAGGGTGTATATTCTCACCGGATTTAACCAACCTATGCAGGGATGCAATTCTGAGAGAATTACAAGTTCTACCAGTATTCATTATTGGCGGGCACAATTTTAACAATATACGATATGCAGACGATACAGAGTTGATAACAGACGCAGAAAGAAAACTACAAAATCTCCGATAGAAGGTAGCAAAAGAAAGCGTGAAGAAAGGACTAATTGCAAAAAGGCAGTGTACGGGTTGTTAGCTAAAAAAAAAAGCAAAAAGAAAGAAGAAAAAAAAAAGCAGTCTAACATGCAAATAATAAACTGGAGATATTGAAATCAAACAAGTACAACAATTACAGTATCTGGGAAGTGTTTTTACCAAGGACAGTAAGTGCGACACTGAAATCAGAAGGCACATTGGGATAACGAAATATGCCTTCTAAAAGCTAAGCAATACTTTTTTTTTTATAATCATATCGCCCCAAGCAAGGCATTTTATTGCCACTGTTTTGCAGGGGGTTACATAGAAGGGAAGTTATGAGAAAGTGTGACTGGTTATACGGGGTGCCATGAAGTGGGTAAAAGAAGAATGACTGTGGTCATGAAGTGAGGGATCAGTCTATATATTGATTGTGATGTAGAATTGATCACCAACTTTATATCCATATTATAATAGTATAGAATTTTTTTTTATAATCATATCGCCCGAAGCAAGGCATTTTATTGCCACTGTTTTGCAGGGGTTACATAGGAAGAAAGTTATGAGAAAGTGTCGCAGGTTATACAGGGTGCCATGAAGTGGGTAAAAGAAGAATGAATGTGGTCATAAAATGAGGGATCAGTCTATATATTGATTGTAATGTATAATTTACCCCCCCCCCACACACACACTTTATATCCATATTAAAATTGTATAGAATTTTTTTTTATCATACCGCCCCAAGCAAGGCATTTTATTGCCACTGTTTTGCAGGGGGTTACATAGGAGGGAAGTTATGAGAAAGAGTGACAGGTTATAGGAGGTGTCAGGAAGTGAGTAAGAGAAGGATGAGAATACTGATGAGAGTGGAATGGACGGAGAAAGGAGCATGAGAGAGAGAGAGAGAGGATGCAGGTTAGTGAGGTAGGAGATGACTATTGACTTTACATTTAAATTCTTGGATATTGCAGCTGTCGGTAAAGCAAGTAAATGGAAGGGAATTCCACAGACGGGAAGTGCGAGAAAAGAAGCTGATAAAGCAGAGTTTGTGTTTACAATTTATTGGTTTCACAGTAAAATGGTGGGACCTGGTTGCTAATCTTGTGGCTCGAGTAAATTTATATATAGGGTCACCAGTGAGCTAAGTTTATCGGAGCAGAAACCGTGAAAGTATTTGTAGAAGAGACACATGGAAGCCATATTGCACCGGTGAGAAAGTGACTGTATCCGAGCTACTAAGTCGGGATTTATCACATTACAGATTCTCCGTTGGATTTTGTCAAGGACACGTAGGTGGATAGCAGGATCACCCGACCAGATATTAAGAAACAGAAAAAATCCATTAGAAACAACGAAAACAGTACTGAACTGTTACGTAATATCAGTCCTCTAATATGACAGTGAATGCTGGACAATCTCATGACAGATAAATAAGAGACTTAAAGCAATAGAGTTGTGTTTTGCAATGGAGTTGTGTTTTACAGACGGATGCTGTTTTACAGACGGATGCATCAAACATGAGCAACGACAAAGTTTTAGAGAAAATTAAAACAAAAAAGGAAACTTATAATTAACATCAGGAAGAGATACTTTAAATTTCTTGGGAACAAAATGAGGAAAGAGGGTTTGGAAAATATGATACTCACAGGATAGATTGAAAGCAATAGGGACAGAGGAAAACGCATAACCTACCTGACGAGTTTGAGTGAATGAATGTCGGAGCAGGGTTTGGGAGAGATAACAAAGAGACAAAATTTATTAAGCGCTACAAAAGGCAGGAAATTATGGAGAGCCATGATCACCAATGCCTTGAAGAGGCACGGCATATAGAAGAAGATCCGGTGCTGTGACCAGAAATATTTATCCTTTCGTCTTGAGGCCGTTAAGGTCTGCTTGCCTCCGAGTAGATCTGTTTTTTTCTTTATTAGTTCCTATATTGTATTGTGTTACTAAGGTTTCACGATGGAATATATAGTATTAACGATCTTTACAAAACATGGTGTTCTAAAAATGAGTCAAATAATCAGTTAAGTACCATACGTAATACACGCTTGGGTGATCATGTCTCGAAAGAGGCATGACTGACTGAGCAGAAGATTTGCCTGCAGTCAGTCAATTAGTCAGTTAAGTGCCATACGTGATACACACTTGGGCGATCATGTCTGGGCAGAAGATTATCCCGCAGTAGGTTGCCATTGCTTTCTGCGGTAGACTGATTGCCAGCCAAGGCAACAGAACTCAAACTGTCCTACTATTTAACCCATAGCTGGAGGGAGAAACGACAGATTCATACCTTTCCCAATGGTATTTAAGCGGAAATTAATGCAACGAATTCAACTGGAAAACAATCAAATGTAACCACAACTTCTACTCTAATAGCTTCTTTTCTCGCATTTCCCGCCTTTGAAACTTTACAAAACATTGATTGATTAACGAGAAAATTTTAAGGAAAATGATATAATGAGGAAAGAGACCTTGGAGAGTTTAACACCGACAAGGCACACTGAACACAAGAGGGTCAGAAGGAAATAGCGAGTATCTTACCGAACTAGTTTGTGTAAATGGATGGCAGAATAGAGATAGCAAAGAGACAAGCATTAGTGATACATTTGATTTTTTTTTTTAATCGTATCACCCCGACCAAGACGGTAACGCCACTGATGTGCAGGGGGCTACGTAATAGTGAAAGGGTTGGAAAAGAGAAAGCCAGAAACCACATCCTAAACAGGGAACAAGGGATGAGCCTCTTAACCTGTTCAATAGACGTGGGTGGAGTGTGAACTGGGCGATAGATAGATCTATAGGAAGTAATGGAGAGCCATGTCAACCTACTTAACAAGAAGTGTAAATGGATGACAGAACAGGGACGGGGAATAGCAAAGAGACAGGCATTGCTTAGAGATACAAAGACTAGGAAGTTAGGGAGAGCCACGATCACCTACGTTCCGAAGAGACACGTAAAACAGAAAAAGAAGCTCAGGTTTAAGAAATACTAGCAGTATAGCCCGGCGTTGCTCGGATGTAATGAAAGCTTTAAAACTAATTCATGGTCCTGGAGCTCAAACTCTTTGGACGTTGGCACGAAAGACTAAAAAGCAATAGTTGTTTCCAGTTAAAGCGAAACCGTAGACTGAAAGAAAAATGAATGGATGTAAGTCAAATTTTGATTTCCTGGTATCGATATCAAATAAGGTTTTTTAGTCGTAAACTGAATTTTGAAGGCTAAATAAGTTCTTTGAGTAAATGGTACCATGGCTGAGACTAAGAACTACAATTATACCTACTTAGAGCCAAACCCAAAGCAAAAACTAAAATAAAAGGGCTGAAAAAACATACAAACATACAAAGATACAGGCAGATAAACAGACACACACACACAAACATCTTACCTTTTATATATATATATATATTATCGATTTTCTGCTCTATTGTAAGAACTGCAAACTTGAAACTTCTGAATATCGTTTCTTATGTCTTTGTCTATGAGAGTATCAAATTTGATTAAAGTCCTTTTATAACCCGATTTTTTCGATTATCGATTTTCGATATTTATCGGGGGTACCTCGACACAAAACCTAGTTAAGAACATTCGCAGACGCTTATAGTACAACTGTGTAAATTTTAAAGAAATTCAGTTCAGCCGTTTCGGAGTCTATAGGTAATGGACACACACACACAGAGATAAAGTTCCATTTATAAATAAGTTTAGATTGAACTTACAAAACAAACGAAATAATATGCTTTTTTTTAAATAATCATTTCACCTCAAGCTAGGCAGTACTACCACTGGTGCGCAGGGGGTTGCACGAGAAGAGAGTGAAGAGAATGAGGAAGAGGTCACAGGGGGTATCAGAGAATGGCTAAGAGAAGGATGGGAATACCTGGATGAAGAGAGCTGCGTAAGAATAGAGCAGAATGAGAGAGCAGAAAGATACAGGGGGTGTCGACGAAACGATGGGAATCAAGGAGATAACAGAGGGCAATTGACGTTACATTTAAACTCTTGGAGATTGTAGCTGTCAGGGAAGGAAGTATACGGAGGATAGTTTCACAGGCGGGAAATGCGAGAAAAGAAGCTGTTGGAGTAGAAGTTGTGGTTACATTTGATTGTTTTCCAGTTGAATTCGTTGCATTCATTTCCGCTTAAATACTATTGGGAAAGGTATGAATCTGTCGCTTCTCCCTCCAGCTATGGATTAAATAGTAGGACAGTTTGAGTTCTGTTGCCTTGGCTGGCAACCAGTCTACTGCAGAAAGTAATGGCAAACTAGTTCGGGAAAAATCTTCTGCCCAGACATGATCGTCCAAGTGTGTATCACGTATGGCACTTAACTGACTGACTGACTGCAGGCAAATCTTCTGCTCAGTCAGTCATGTCTCTTTCGAGACATGATCACCCAAGCGTGTATTACGTATGGTACTTGACTGATTATTTGACTCATTTTTAGAACACCATAGCTAAATATCCTTCGTCAAACCGATACATGTTCCTAGAGAAAAGAAACCAGAATAAAACATTTAGTTTATGTTCTTTTATATCGAGTTTCTCATTAAATTCGCCTTAGAAAATGATATGAATAACAACAATAATAATAATAATAATAATAATATTATTATCATTAATAATAATAATAAATACAAGTGTTAGCGGCCCATGGGGGAAACAAACTTGTTATACACGGCATTTGAAAAAATACTCATCGTCATGGTATCGTGAGAATGTTGAATAAGATATTCTTCTTATTGTTTTTGCTTAAAAAATATTCAAATTAACCCTAATCGGAAAATGATAACTGAACGTAAATGACATTTAATTAGTAGTTTCAGGCGAGGAAAATTTTTAATTTTCAGCAAATGGGAAAATAAGTCTTGTGCATATGATATTAGGAAAAGAAAAGTATAAGTAAAATTCCATGAAATACGTACTGACGTCTTATGTATTGTAAGTAAAGAAAAATAATTAATTTATCTGTGAGCGATCTTCTAACAATCTGCGTTCGAATCGGGGCATTGTATTTCGACCTCTTTTCCCAATGTCTCAGTAAAAATTTTAAATTAGATAGACACACTTTCAAAATTTCCTTTTAGCGTTAAGACTATTTGGCATTTTTTTTTGTTTTTAAGATTTAACGTCACGAGGGGAAAATCTGAGTCCTGAACTGCATATAAGACCCTTCTCTAATTAACGACAAAAATAGATTTAAAGGAGTTCCACACGCTATTTCTTTCTTTTTCTCACGTTCTGTCTAGCAGATAGATGTACATAGGTGTGTAAGCAAAAGTTATTAGACATAATATATATATATATATATATATATATATATATATATATATATACTAGCAGTATAGCCCGACATTGTTCGGGTGTAATGGAAGCTTTAAAACTAATCCATGGTCCTGGAGCTCAGACTTAGCCTAAAGAATATTTGTGTGAAGTTTGGTAAGAATCGGATAAAAATTGTGGATTTGTATAAAGAACATACAGACAGATAAACAGACACACACACAAACATCTTGCCTTATAAATATATATATATATATATATATATATATATATATATATATATATATATATATAATCGATTGTCTGCACTATTGTAAGAACTGCAATCTTGAAACTTCTGAAAATCGTTTCTTATATCTTTGTCTATGGAGTGTATCAAATTTGATTAAAATCGGATCACTCCTTCTATAACCCGATTTCATCGATTATCAATTTTCATTATTTCATTACCTCGACACAAAACCTAGCTAAGAACACTCGCAGACGCTTATAGTACAACTGTGTAAATTTTAAAGAAAATCGGTTCAGCTGTTTCGGAATCTATAGGTAACGGGCACACACAGACACACACATAGACGCACACAGACAAAGTTCCATGTATAAAGAAGTTTAGGAAATCCTCAATACCTCCTTTAATCCATGGATTTGACGTTCTCACGTCATCTGCTGAGAAAGCTGAGTGCTTTGCCCGCAGATTCTCATCCAACTCCACACTCGACTCGTCCGGAGTGCACCCACCCGACTTCCCTATTAGAACTGAGGCCAAACTGCATGACGTATATATTACCCCGACAATAGTATCCAGAGTAATTTCAAAACTCGACCCCCATAAGGCGTGTGGAGACGACGGAATCCCGGTGATAGTCCTTAAGAGGTGTGCCCCTGAACTTTCCCCTGTCCTCTCTAAACTGTTTAACTACTGCCTTTCTGCTTCCTGCTTTCCTGCATGCTGGAAATTCTCCTCAGTCGTTCCTGTCTTTAAGAACTGTGGTGAACCCTCGGACCCATCCAACTATCGCCCGATCAGTCTTCTACCAATATTCGGGAAAGTGTTCGAGGCTATAATAAATGCTGAAATAGTTCATCATCTCACCGCCCACAAACTGTTCTCCGACAGGCAATATGGATTCCGATTTGACAGGTCCACAGCCGACCTGCTAACTACTGTAACGGAGTACATGCTACAGGCCCTTGATGAGTCTGACGAGGCTCGCGCGGTTGCTCTGGATATCTCCAAGGCTTTCGACAGGGTTTGGCACCCTGGCCTCCTATGCAAACTACGCGGTTATGGTATTACCGGTCGCCTGCTTGACCTAATCCAATCTTTCTTAAATAACCGCAAAATGAAGGTCGTTCTGAATGGGCGTGCCTCTTCGTCCTACAGCACGAATGCTGGTGTCCCACAAGGCTCTATCCTGGGCCCAACGCTCTTCCTTATTTTCATCAACGACCTCCCAGATGAGATCAGGTCCCAAGTAGGCATCTACGCAGATGACACTACAATATACTCCCGCTCCAGTAAGAAACCTGTCGTGGCGGACAGACATAATCTCGCTGCTGACCTTGAGCGGGATCTACACTCTGTGGTGAACTGGGGCAAGAAGTGGCTTGTCACCTTCAATTCCTCGAAGACCAAGCTGTTGTCTGTCAACCATTACAGGCAACCTCTTCTGCCTCCCATAAGCATGGACCAGATGATTCTCCCGGAGAGTAATACACTACGCCTCCTCGGACTTACCCTGTCCTCAGACCTCAAATGGAAGCACTATATTGAATCCATAGCAAAATCTACTGCTAAGAAGATTGGGTCACTATGTCGATCCAGGATGTTTTTTCCACCTGAATCCATCCTGCATATATACAAGTCAACCATCCGTCCGTGCATGGAGTACTGCTGCCATTTATGGTCAGGTGCCCCTGCCGTTCTCCTCAGTGTTCTTGACAAGCTCCAAAGGAGAGTCTGTAATGTGATAGGTACTGATCTGGCGACTCGTCTGCAGCCACTTTCCCATCGTCGAAATGTGGCCTCCCTCTGTCTCTTCTATAAATACTTTCATGGCTTCTGCTCGGATGAGCTTAAGTCACTGATGCCTCCTCAACAGGTGTTTACCCGTTCAACCAGACTGGCAACTGGGTCCCACCCATTCACAGTCAGGTTAGCCAAACGCAGACGACAATTCTACTCCTGCAGCTTCCTCTCTCGCACCTCCCGCCTGTGGAACTCACTCCCGTATTCTTGCTTTCCTGACGGCTACGACCTCCAGAAATTTAAAAGCAAAGTTAATACTCACCTACTAACCACTGGCCTCTAGCTCTCTCCCCTCCCCTGTATAACCTTCCCTTTCTCTCCGCCCATGTACCTGTCATTGCACCTGCTTTCTCAGTTTTCTATTGTTCCTTTCTAACTAGCTTGTACTCCTCACTCTTTTCTAATTAATCTTTCTACATTTATGTAACCCCTGCACATCAGTGGCGTTTCTGCCTTGCTCGGGGTGAAATGATTAAAAAAAAAAAAATATATATATATATATATATATATATATATATATATATATATATATATATATATTCTAAACATATACTGTTAAATATAAGAGACAATGAATGTCTATTATGTTTAATCATGAATCCTTCTAAACATCGTATTTTGACTTTAATTTCAGGTGAAAATGAAGACAAAAATTTTCCAACATTTGGATAATTTTTTATTAAGTTGGTTCTAAGCTTTCGGCTCACATGAGCTATCTCCAGAGAGGTTACAAGGACGTTAACACAAAAACATCCACCATCAGAGACGATTTTATCTTGTGTTGACATAAAATTCCGCTAAGCAACGGCAGCAGTTACCAAAAATAGCAAACTCTCTGGAGATGGCTCATGTGAGCCGGAAGCTTAGAACCAACTTAATAAAAACATTATCCAAATGTTGAAGAATTTTTGTTTTTATTTTCAACTGAAATTAAAGCCAAAATACGATGCTTAGAACGGATCATGATTAAACATAATAGACATTCATTGTCTCTTATGCTTAACAGTATATGTTTAGAAAATTATCTGCTGACTCGATACACTATATATATATATATATATATATATATATACATATTATTTTTATTATTAATGCAGGTTTCATTGAATAATATAGACAAGTTTTGTCTATTAATTTTGTGTAGGATCCGTTCGTACCGTCTGATATACTTGATGGTGATATCGTTGAAAGACAACAAAAAATCACAGTAATTGTTGATTTTTTTATCGGGTCTAAGCTTTCGGCTCACATAAGTCATTATCAAAGAATAAATATTAACACACAGTAAACATAGAACATTTAAGTTATTAACAATAAAGAGAATTAAATTGAAGAGACAAGTCCATCCCTACCGTGGCGGATGGCCGCAGACAGTGCCAAAATGATGGCGTTGCGGTCCCTGATCCGATTACAGGCATTTGAGTATGTTAGTTGAGGTATCAAAATTGATCGTATTCAAACCAGGTTTAAGTTGTTTAATGTAGATAGCTTCCAGGATTTTGAGTTTCTGTTTATTATTTTATTGTCTAAGTATATATGTGTTATCAACGAGCGTTTTTCTGAGAAGTGTGCGTTGATAACCGTGTTGTTTTAAATGTCGGAATATATTTGAATTGTCATTTAAGTGCAACGTAAGACGCCGTGAGAGCGAATTTGTAGTATGGCCAATGTAGATATTATTTTATTATTATAGATAGTTATAATAAAAAAGTGACTAACCATTGCCTGATGAAATACAATTAATCGTACTGAAACATGATAGCTTTTGTGTGGCGATGTAAAATGTTTTATTAAACCTATCTATATAAGAAAAATTCTTCTTTTTCATGTGCCGTGTCCTTTCAGAACGTAGGCGATCATGGACTTCTATTTGGTCTCTTGTCGCTCTCAATATTATTCTCTTGGCATTTCCGAACCCCGCTCCGCCATTCATTTGCTCAGACCTATCAAGTAGGTCTCGCGCTGCTTTCTCCTGTCTTCCTTTCCCCTATCCGTCCTGTGAGTATTAAATTCTCCAGGCCCTCCTTCCTCATTAGATGTCCCATTGTCTCTTCCTTATGTTAAGTATGAGTTTTCTTCTCGTTTGCATCCTCTCCAAAACCTCAGCGTTACACACGTGCTTGGTCCATGGTATCCTCAGCATCCTTCTGTAAAACCACATTCCTGCTGCCTGAAGCCACTCCTTCATCTTTGATGGGATCGTCCAGTATTCACTACCATACAGAAGGACAGATATCACATAGCAATCCAGCACTCTCTTCTTTGTTTCTAATGAGATTTTCCTGTCTTTCATCACACGTGCTCTGTCCATGGTATCCTCAGCATCCTTCTGTAAAACCACATTCCTGCTGCCTCAAGCCTCTCCTTCATTCTTGATGAGATCGTCCAACATTCACTTCCATACAGAAGGACAGATATCACATAGCAGTCCAGCATTCTTTTTTGTTTGTTTCCAATTAAATTTTCCTATCTCTCAGTACTCTGTTTAGCTTCTGATATGCGTCCTTGGCCATTCCAATGCGTCTCTGGATCTCCTTGTTGCACTTTCCATCCTCTGTCAGAACACTTCCCAGGTATTTAAATTTCTTTCTTTATTTATTTTAGTTTCTCCGATTTGTAGTTGGCATATTGAGCTCTTATTTTTGCTGATGTTTATACATTCAGTTTTCTTGGAGTTTATGCTCAGTCCCTTCTTCACGCTTTCTTTTGCTACCATCTGTACAAGTTCCTGCATTTTCTATTCCGTGTATACTATCAGCACCGTGTCAACTACGTATCTTATATTGTTGAGGTTGTGTCCGCAAATGACGAATCCTTGCAAGGTTTTTATTTCTTTCATAATTGCTTCGCTGAGCAGATTGAATAGATCCAGTGAGAAAACACATCCTTTTCTTACGCCCCTTTCTATTTTTGTATGCCTGCTGAATTCACTTACTATTCGTACACAAGCGGGTTTGATCCTAGGTATGACGGTAAACTGCATCTGGCAGCACGGCCTCTGATTGGGAGGTTGTGAGGAGCATGGAACCACCTCTTGATGTTGTTCCCAAGTCCACCCTAACCCGGAGTAGTAGCAACTGATAGAATCCCAGCTATGGTCAAATAGTTAACTCTCAAACTGGGATCAAAACACTATGAAAGTATAAAAATAGACTTTTATATATATATATATATATATATATATATATATTTTAATCGTGTCACCCCAAGCAAGGCATTCCACTGCCACTATAGCGCAGGGGGTTACATAGAGGGATTGGGTATAGGAAATATCAGAAGGAGGGTGATAGACGACTTAGGATGTACACAGGGAGAGAGTTGGAGAGAGTGGGTGTGAGTTAGTGTGTTAGGAGGTGTCTATTGACCTTACATTTAAACTCCTGGAGGTTGTAGCCGTCGGGGAAGCAAGCATGCGGTAGGGAATTCCACAGGCGCGAAGTGCGAGGAAAGAAGCTGTTGGAGTAGAAATTGCGGTTACATTTCATCGGTTTCACTGTAAAAGGGTGGGACCTAGTTGCCAATCTAGCATCTCGTGCAAATTCACATCTGGGGGGCACCAGTGATATAAGTTCGTCAGAGCTGAAGCCATGAAAGTATTTCTAGAAGAGGCACAGGGAAGCCACGTCACGCCGGTGAGAGAGATACTGCAGGCGGTCAGCCAAATCGGTATCAATCACATTACAGATTCTTCGCTGTATTTTGTCAAGAACCCCGAGGAGAATAGAAGGGGCACCCGACCAGATGTGGCAGCAGTACTCAATACACGGGCGGATGGTGGATTTATATAATTGCAGGATATATTCAGGCGGAAATTTAACGAGCCATTTCTTACCCCAATCCACCACGGATTGGAGGTCCTTCTCAAGCTCGGCAGCGAGGGTCGCCTTGTCACCTACACCAGATTTTTGATCGAGGCGAGAGTAAACTGTGGTATCATCGGCGTACATGCCTACTTGTGATCTTATGGTATCGGGGAGATCATTGATATAGATTAGAAAGAGCGTAGGACCTAGGATAGAGCCTTGGGGTACACCCGCGTTTGTAGGGTAGTTCTGGGATGCATGTCCGTTTAATACCACTTTCAGTGTGCGGTTAGAGAGGAATGACCGGATTAAGTCCAACAAAAGTCCAGTTATGCCATAGCTTCGCAGTTTCCGTAGAAGGCCGGCATGCCATACTCTGTCGAATGCTTTAGATATATCCAAGGCGACGGTTTGGGCTTCACCATTCTTGTCGAGAGCCTGGTATATATACTCGGTGATGGTCGTTAGCATGTCAGCAGTGGACCTGGTGAAGCGGAAGCCAGACTGTTTGTCTGAGAGGTGCCCATAAAATGGCGAGTGTCCTAAAAATAGAAAAAGATAGACACACTGCGCCAAGAATTCAAAATTGGGTGGCAAAATAAGGAACCGTTTCTTCTGGTAGGAGTAAGAGTAGGAGTAAGAAGTAGGAGTTAAGGACAGTAGTTTTGTGTAGGAGATTTAAAAAGAGGAAGACGCTAGTCAGTTGACCACTAAAGTCCAGAAGGGATAGGCTCGTTTACTACTAGCATCCCACAGCGAAGAGAATTTAGCTAGTTTGCTCCTGTATCCACACAAAATTTAAAGGTTGTAACTTGATGTGAAAACCTAAAGTTTTATACTAAAAATAAACATCATTAATTCAAGTTTGTGTTATCTTCTAATTATACCAAAACGAAGCAACACAACATACATAAATATAGACTTTTATAGAAAAATGTGCATTTTCTAAGGAAAAATATTACCAGCAATACATTTTTGAAGGAAGAAAATTATTACCATAACACATTTTTGAAAAAAAAAAATATTGCTATAATACATATTTGAAGGAAAAAAATTATTATAAGCAATTTTTGAATACAAAATTAGAACACATCTTCAATTTTCTAAAATAAGAAATTTTGAAAAAATTTTAATCCAAATCTGACTAAATCAACCTTCTCACTATAACCGAACATTAAAAAAAACAACAACAAAAAAAACAAACAACTTAAAACCCCATCTTTTTGGCATTAAATAACCCACAGAGGTTGATATGCCGTTAAACAAAACTCAAACTCAAACTATCTCTTATCGGGAACATCTTTACTTATAAATATAGCATATCTTACAATATAGTTAGCGTATACATATAATGTGTGTGTTCTTGTGCGTATGTGTGTGTATGTAAGTTCGTGGGTGCGTGAAACTGAACTAGATATTCTAGTGTTTTATGTCCATGGCTGTTGCGACGCCAATTGAAAGATAACGAATTATGAGCAATACATTTTTCAATACAAAACTAGAAGACATCTTCAGTTTTCTAAAAGCAAAAAAGAAAAAGAATTTTTCATCAAAATCTGACTAAATCAACCTTCTCACTATAAACGAACATTAAAAAACACACCTTAAAACCCCACCTTTTTGGCATTAAATAACCCACAGAGGTGTTGATATGCCATTAAACAAAACTCAAACTATCTCTGATAGGCAACATCTATACTTATAACATATCTTAAAATATAGTTAGCGTATACATATAATGTGTGTGTTCTTGTGCGTATGTAAGTTCGTGGGTATGTGAAACTGAACTAAAGATTCTAGTGTTTTATGTCCACGGCTGTTGTGAGGCCACAACAACAAAAAAAAAAATCTAGAATTGAAAGATAACGAATTATCAGCAATACATTTTTCAATACAAAACTAGAAGACATCTTCAGTTTTCTAAAAGCAAAAAAGAAAAAAGAATTTTTCATCAAAATCTGACTAAATCAACCTTCTCAATATAAACGAACATTAAAAAACAAAACAAAACAAAAAAAAAAACTACCTTAAAACCCCACCTTTTTGGCATTAAATAACCCACAGAGGTTGATATGCCGATAAACAAAACTCAAAATCAAACTCAAACAAGCGGTTTGCTGCCAATATAGATTCATGATTATCCTAACGTCATTTCCGAAAATGTCGAGGTTGTCGAGCATCTTCATCAAGTCTTTATGGCGTACTTTGTCGAACACCTTTGCATAGGCTATAAAACATTTGCATTTGTATTACTCTTTCGGATATCATTCTGAGCATGAATATCGCATTCCTCGTTCTGGTATCTTTAACGAACCCACATTGTTCTTGTCCTATCTCTGGGCGCTCTCTTCATCAGAATCCGGATGTTGTTTTCTTGTGTGGCTCATTAAACCGATTTGTAAAGATTTTTTGTTTTACATGTGTTTCACCCCCTTACTTAATTTTATAAAAACTTTAGAAATTTAACGTGATAATTTTAGTGACTATATAAAAAGCAGAATTCTTGGAAGAATTTAAAACGCTGATTTTTTTTTTCAAAACTGGACTCTGTCTTACTGAAAATCTTATCTGAATCGAAAAATTAAAAACTGCAATAAAATTAAAACATTATTTAATTAAAAAAAAATCAATTGCTTTCATGAACAATATATATTGAAGACAATATTGTTTGAAGAAAAAGAAATTTTGATAAAAATGAATTTTTAGAAAATTTATTTTCATTTTTTTACAACTTTAAATTGAATAATTTGTACAGATTTTAAATCTTTTAAAATTCAGTTTCAATAGTAAAAACCATTGAAGTATTTTATTAAGTAAAACTATATTTACTAATCATATGTTTTAAAAAGAATTTTGATTATTTTTAGTTTAAAAATCATAATTTTTTTAAGCATGCGTGTTCGCACTTAACATCATTATGAAAAGATCAGGTATTTTAAGAGTTGTCTTCCCTTACAAAAAAAAAAAAAAAAAAGAAACAAACTCTCAAATAAAATGTATCGTCTGCTAACAATTCTGTTTCACCAAACTTGTCAACATATTAGGCGGTTGAGAAATCGATGAAGACGTCAGAAAAACAAAATCTCGTGCTTAAGAAATGATTATACACAATATTGTATGATATAAATAATATTTGTTTCAAATCAGATTAATTTAAACTTTAAATTTGCTAATTTTTCTCAAATAACGTTTTAGTGATATTTTTTTCTCGCATGTCTTTTAAAAAAGAGAATGAACTATTGTTTACAAATGTATCAAAATGGCCAATTTTATCGATTTTACTGAAAAAAAAAATCGATTCCGATCAGTATAATTTCTTTTTGAAATGCACCACAGAGTATTTTGCTTACTGGAAATAGTAAAATTTAAATTCTTTACCTTTCAATTAAACTTAAAATGAAAGCTTTAAAATTAAAAAGCTTTTTCGTTAAAAAAATAATTTTAAATCTTACGTATACCGAATTAGTAGAGGTAACAATTTAAATATATTAGTTTTAAGAATTGTAGTAATGTGCGTTGTGGTGCATTGGATATCGGCTCGGAACGAGAAATCGGGGAGCTGAGTTCGAATTCCATTTGAATTCATTGCATTCACTTACGCGCAAATACCCTTGGGAAAGATATTAATCCGTCTCTTCCTTCCAGTTATGGGTTAAATAACAGGGCAGATTGGCAACCAGTCTACGCAGAAAGCAATGGCAACCTACTGCGGGATAATCTTCTGCCCAGTCAGCCATGTCTCTTTCGAGACATGGTCGCCCAAGCGTGTATCACGTATGGCACTTAACTGACTGACTGAATATAATAATTGAAAATATGATTAAGACTTCTTCTGTTCATAAAGTGGGGGATCAGTTTTATATTGTCATGAAGTAATAAAATGATAACCCACTAATTACTATTTAATAATATAATACATCTCTTCCCTCTCTAGCTATGAGTCAAATAACAGGACAGATTGGGTTCTATAGCCTTGGTCGGCAACCAGTCTACCGCAGAAAGCAATGGCAACCGACTGCAAGATAATCTTCTGCCCAGTCAGTCATGTCTCTTTCGAGACATGATCGCCCAAGCGTGTATCCCGTATGGCACTCAACTGACTGAGTAATTGCGACAGTAATAGTAATAGATAAGCAATTTGCTTAAAGAAGAACAATGACAAAACAAAATAATGATAATTGCAAGTAAAAAGGAAACGAAGATTAAAAAACTTGAAATTAGGAAAGAAGATGACGACAACGAAGAATGACGATCATAAGACAAAGAAGATGAAGAATGAGAACCTGAAACGACTACGAAGAATGGTAGTAGTAGTAGTAGTAATAGTAATAATGAGAAGAAGAAAAAGGAGATGAAGAAAATGACGTTGATGTTAACCAAAAAGACGACGATGACGAAAGATAATAATAATAATAATAATAATAATAATAATAATAATAATGTTGATGAGTTAAATAAGATTTCAAGCGGAGAGACGAACGTTATTAAGAAGATGAATAAGTCGAGAATTGCCGGTAAAAGAGTAAAAAAATTAAGGCGAACTACACGCATTTGTATGTGTGCGTCTATTTGAACGTGAGTGCCCGTCCGTGTGTGTGTGTGTGTGCGTGCGTGTGTGCGCGTGATAAAGGGATAGTATGAGTGTACATATATACATTAATTCTCGCAAGAATATATACAGAGAAATACTCATATATTCTTGCATATATATATATATATATATATATATATATATATATATATATATATACTATTCTCTTGCATAATGGAAATACAAATAATACGTATGTCTTATCATTACCGTTTCACACTCGATTGTCAATATATCTCTAATAAGTTTTGTTTCGCAATTTTTTTTGATTCCCACAAGCGAACAAAAATGTTTTCGTAGACTTTCTTGTTTCTTTCTTTCATTTCCAGCCAGTCGTGTTTGTTTGTCTTTTTCGAGGACAAAACCATTTTCCTTGCTCTTTCTGTCTTTTCTTCCTTTATCTTTTTTTTTTTTTAATCAATCACAAAAATTCGACGCTTGGTATTGATTAGCTGGAAGAGTCTAGAACGAAAATCGATAAATTCTTTAACCTGGGACTGATAAACGGGTCTGTGAGGCCTTTGACTACGCAACTGCTTTCCGTTGGGGTAGAGATAACTTAAAAAAAAAACATCTGAAGAAATTACCGCCACGGAGTTCCTTTATTATTTTAATGACTTATTTTGCTGTGAATATAATCCAGCGTATGTCTTTAGTGAGTTGATATATATCGTGACTTACGGTGTTAGGGAAAATTTTGTCTTTTCACTACTCCGTCATTGATATCACAAACGCTGAATGAATGAATTTTCTTTTTTCGTATTACAAATACCAAAAGTGGTGGAGATTCTACCATTTATTTTTGTAATTATGTAAGCACACAACGAACCTCTTTTACAGCTTACAAATGACCCTGTGTTGGATCTCTATTCTCGTCTGCTCGGTGTGCTCAAAAACTGGGAAAGATCCATTGCACGTTCATAATAAGACAAAAAGATAGATTAAATATAATGGCGAGAAATGAAAAAAAAAAAAAAGCATGAATCCTGTTTCCCGTATTTTATTTCAGTTGCTTATTTCACGGGTTCCTTTGTACGGTCTGGGTGTATAGGGGTGTAATGGGTAACCACTAAAATGATAAATCGGAGTGTCTAGTTCGAATCTCAGTCGGATCTGTTACATTCAATTACCTGCAAATACAAGCGATGGGTTAAACGTCAAGACTAATATTGTGTCTGAAAATGCATATGTGCGTTTATATGGTAAAATAAACTTAAAACAGCAACCAGCGACTGAATTGTGGCTCTCCCAGCTGGTATTCCAATAAAGTCTTTCCTTCTTGAGCTCTGTCTCAAAATCTCACTAACAGACGTTTCAGCCCCCAACTGTGAACGTTCTTTTTCTTGTCCTCTCCACTGGGAAAAATTCGTTGCTTTTATACCTGTCCATGTACCCATAATCCATTTGCGTCTTCTTGTTATCCCATAATGCATTGCATATTTTTAGTGTATAAAAATGCAATGCAAGTACCCCCTCATTCTTTTACATTATCTGGCCGAGGACGGATTACGTCAGAGCGGTAAGTGCTTTTTCTTTTTCCTTCATTTTAGCTGCAGTAGCTTTACATGCTAAACAAATACGGGCTCTCGTTTGGCGGGGACAAGGCAAGTCGCAAACAGTAGTGCTAGTCCCATGTTGTATCTCATGTCTGCTACAGTTTATGTCTGGAAAATCATTATATGCAGCTCTAACTGGTAAGATCGGAACTACGTTTCCCTGTCAACAGGTGACCCAGAACTAACTTCAGTCCCAACTGTGATTGTTTATACAAACCTACAGAGTATACGGTCACATCACATTGAAACATCGGTTTTCGTATGATCATCGAAGTTAAGTAACGCTGAGATTAGTAGCTATTTGGGAATACCAGCTTCTAAGCTCAAACATGGGGGAGGGTAACGGCTTGGTATTGAAAATCTCAATTCTAGTTGGGTTCGTTATATTTGCTTACGCGCAAATATCTTTGGAAAAGGTATGAATCCATCTCATTTCCCTCCAGCTATGGGTTAATTTGTAAAACTTGTATCACTGAATTATTATCCCCAGAAATTCTTACAGTCAAAACATATTTTATTGCATTAAATAACCAGCAAAAGGTTGATAAGCCGTAAAAATCAAATCATTCAATATATAAACCTGCAGAGGAGATCCTTAACATGCGGTGAAGTGTCACTTGATTCCAAAATATTTTGATCTAGTGGATAGCTTCCTTGAAGACACTACCTCGTAGACACCATTGCTGGTCATAAAATATAAACACACATTTAAAACTAAGATAACATTTTATCTCTAAGGTTGTAACTGGTCGAGGATTTTTTTTAGACAACAGTCTAGTATGTGTCATGTTTTTTTAGGATCATGTAGGGATCATGAGTCTGTAGAACTTCTTTTTCTTTGTAGCTCTTAGAAAACCTTGTCTTTCAGCAACCCCTCCCAATCCATGTTCTGATATCCATTTATACAAGTTTAACTAGGTTATTACTCTGTCTCTCTTGCTTTCATTATGTCACGTGAGCATCAAATTCTGATTCTAAATACAAGCGTCCTTTTCGTTTTCATTTTCCTTAAAACATTCCAGCCAAATTTAATCTGCAAAAATTTAAGTGTCAGTCGCTATCTGCTGTCCTTTTGATTTCTCTTCTTTTGTTGCCGCTTATTATTAATGGTTCTTCCACACCCAACAAGCCCTTGTGTCATGAATTTTCGGTTTTTGCATGGGGAAACCGATAAAAAATATTGTATTCGTTTTGTAAATGACCTAGCATAAATTTATAGTTAATAATTATCTAGCCATTTCAACTATAAAATAACGGCATCTTGCAAGATGCCGTTATTTTATAGTTGAAATGGCTAGATGTAACCTTCCCTAAAAATAATTTCATGGTACGGTTTTTCCTTTGCATTTCAACTGTAATATAACGAGACCTTGCCACCAATCTCGTACTACGCTTAAATTCATAAAGTCTAGGTACCATAGAACTGAGTTCATCAGAACAATTACCATGAAAGTATTTTTAGGGAAGGTTACATCTAGCCATTTCAAGATAAAATAACGGCATCTTGCCACTAATCTCGTACTACGCTTAAATTCATAAAGTCTAGATACCATAGAACTGAGTTCATCAGAACAATTACCATGAAAGTGTTTTTAGGGAAGGTTACATCTAGCCATTTCAACTGTAAAATAACGAGACCTTGCCACCAATCTCGTACTACGCTTAAATTCATAAAGTCTAGATACCATAAAACTGAGTTCATCAGAACAATTACCATGAAAGTAATTATAGAAAATGCACAGGGAAGCTATGTTAAGGCACTGTGAAAGTGATGAGTCCGATTTAAAAACAAATGTTACAGTCTTTTAATAAATTTCCTAGCATAAGTTTATTGGCATAATTATTCTTGGGAAGTGTAGAGAGGTGGTTTTGTCGTTGTGTTCTTCTCCACAGTGAATTTGTTCAGACACCACCACTAATTAGCTGGCTATCTGGATCTTTTGAGATCGTTCGCTCTTCGGTAGGTGTTATTTTTCATCTTACAGGGTTGCTCATTGTTGTGGATCTTCGTCGCCATTTTGTTGTGGAGTTGTTGCGAAACATCGCCGCAAAGTTGTAGTGACCGGTTTGGTCGGAAGTAAGACAGTACACAAGCGGTATGTTCAAAACAGTGTATTAGTATAAACAAGAACCCATATATTCAAAGAAAGTGTTAATAAGTAATAGAGAAATATGTAACTCCGAAGGTATTATTACGCTGCCTGACTAGTAGCTGTCGTTAAATGCTTCCGTTAACTCTTCTCGTTAACTGCTGTACTTGACTGGTCTTGATTAACTGCTCGTAACTGCTCCTGATTAACTGCCAACTTGACTGCTCTCTAGAAGTTACACAGGTAATTTATATATATGAAAAAGAAGAGTTTATTCCTCGTAGGAGGGTACCGTAACACTCATACCCCCACAAAAAAAAACAAAAAAAAACAAAACAAAAAAAACAAAACAAAAAATAACAAAAAACAAAAACAAAAAAAAAAACCCAGCAAAATGCTTCGATAAAATGAGAAAAGTATCAAGAAATAGGAATATTTCATTAGAGACAAAGAAAAACGCAGTGAGCTGTAATATAACATTTTTATACGGCAGTGAATGCTGGATAAGCATCTTCACGGATAAAGAAAAGATTTGAAGCTACAGATATGTGGTTTTTATCGACGAAGGCTTAGAATACTATAGACAGAACACGCGAACTAATAGAAAATTTGGAAAAAAATTAAGAACAACAAAGAATTTTATACTTACAATCAGAAAGAGACAGTTGAAATTTCTGGGACACGTAATGAGGAAAGAGGGCTTAGAGATTCTAACACTCACAAAAATACTGAAAGTAGGCGAAGCAAGGAAACACAGCATGCAACCTACTTAACCGGTTTCTGCGAATAGATAACAGAACATAAATATGGTAAAGCAAAAATAGAGAGGAATTTGTGTAGGGCTATTATCGCCAATGTCCTGGACGGACACAACACACAAGAGCGCTCATATGAAAGTATAGGTAACAAAAAATGTTAACGCATTTCAAGCTGCTTATATTTCTGCGATGAGACTGTTGTCCTCATCTTTATTGTCATATTCACGACGTTTCAGTCTTTTCACGCTCTTGACTTCGTCAGAATCTGTCTATAATTTTTGATATTTTAACTATTTACACTATTTACATTGTTCCGACTGTTATCTTCATTTTTATCATGACATTCACTACATTTCGGTCGTTGTAGGTTCCGACCTTCCTCAGGTGTTATACGAGGGTCATTCAATAAATAAGGTGAAGTTTTTGGTATAAGGACTTCTAATACAGATAGAAGCTTACTTTTTTTCCAGTGTAGTCTCCCAGCAGTGTCACACCCTTTTCCCATCTGTGCACAAGCTTCCGTATTACTTCAGCGTAAAAATCTTTGGACTGATGTCTCAGCCAATCGCTCACAGCACTTTTGACTTCATCGTCACTTTCAAACTTCGTGCCTCTCGGGAATGCTTTCAAGGGTCCAAACAGGTGAAAGTCTGAAGGGGCAAGGTCTAGGCTGTAAGGGGGATAAGGGAGAAGTCCCCAGCCCATTTCGTTGATGTTCTGCACCGTTTGGCACCCACCGGCAGCTGAACTTCGAGTTGGCAAGGTCATCATGGACAATTTTGTGTGCTGTCCCAACAGATAGGCTCAAAGTAATTGCAATGTCATCCATTGTCACCCTTCTGTCAGACTGAATGAGGCCATTGACTGATTCGATCACCTCAGGAGACCTCACTTCTGTAGGCCTCTCAGTCCTGTCTTCATTCTCAACACTGATTTCTGTCCTTCTTTAAACAATTTAGCCCACTTGTAGACATTTGTTTGGCTGAAACATGTAGCACCATACACAGTTGAAATTCTCCTATGAATTTCAACCGGTTTGCACCCTTCAGTAACCAAAAACTTGATAACTGACCTCTGTTCAATCCTTGAGCATGCTTCTTGGTCGGCCATCTTTGTTAATCTCCAAAACGCTCAAAGTCTTTTTTTTCAATCTGCAAAAAATTAAATCCCTTTGAAAAAGAAGTAAAGGAAAAAAAAGTAATCTTCTATCTGCATTAGAAGTCCTTATACCGAAAAATTCACCTTATTTATTGAATGACGCTTGTACGTTAGAATTTGGAACTCTTTATTTCGTACAACGACCGAAACGGCGTAAATATGACAATAAAGATGAGGACAACAGTATAAATGAATGAAATAAAAAGTTCAGTTCGAAATTCCAACGTATATCACCTGAAGAAGGCCGGAACATACAACAGCCAAAATGTCGTGTATATGACAATAAATATGAAACAACACTCGGAATGGACGACATTAAGTGTTTGGCTCGAAACTCCAGCTTATATCTCCTGAAGAAGACCGGGGCGTACAAAGGATGAAACGTCCAATGCAGATGAGGTAAACAACACGAATGAACGAAATATAGGGATCGGTTCGAAATTTCAACATATATTACCCGAAGAAGACCGGAGAGTCCAACGACCGAAACGTCATGAATATGACAAGATGAGGTCAACAATCCGAACAATGTAAATAGTGTAAACATTTCAAGTTATGTTATTTTTAGCTGTTTTTATTCATATGTAACGAAAGCTCGCTTAAATTTATGAGTGTCTCATGGAACAATTAATGTATGGATGACCAAAATCGACAAAAACAAGATAAACAGCATAACAGAAAACATATATCCACAACAATCATGTAATGAGCAATGCTCTCGCAGTTTAATAAGAGAGACATTCTAAGTTGAGCTATGTCTGACATGAACCATTTGCGAGATTTGAATGCACAACATTAGCAAATATTAGGCCGCGTTACTCGTAATCGCTTTATCCTAGACTTCCACAAATTAAAATTGACTTTACTCTGGTAGAAGGTCGCAGTATTGCTGCATCAAGTGAGGATCGATCACACTGCTTTTAATGCTACAAAGTGTGACACCGAGATCCGAAGTCGTATTGGGATAACCAAGGAAGCACTCCAAAACCTATGCAGAGTACTAAGAAATGGGAAAATTTTGCTAGAAATAAAGAAAAGAGTACTAAACTTCGATATGCTGGACGATCTCCTCAAAGATGAAGAGGAGACTTGAAGCAACAGAAATATTGTTCTACAGAAGGTATCCTTCTGTAGAACCGAGGATACCGAAGACCGGATATGTGACTAACGACGAAGTTTTAGAGAAAATATCATAGAAACAAAACAGAAACTAATACTTAACATCAGGAAGAGACAGTTGAGGTTTTTGAGGCACATAATGAGGAAGGAGGGCTTGGAAAATCTGATACTCAGAGGACAGATTGGAAGAAAGAGGGATAGAGGAAAACAACACATAACTTACTTAGTGTTGTGGCAAAACCTTCATCGCCAAGTTGTTGTGACCTGTTAGGGCCAGAAAGAAAGACACGGAAACAAGAAGGTAGGTTCATACAGTGTATTAGAATAACAGAACATATATGCAAATAAATGTTAGTAGTCAGAAAAAAGAAGTGTAATTTCGAACGGTATAGTTACGCTGCGTCTTGACTGCCTCTAGACTGTTACACGAGTGTCTCACCGGACTGTGTCCCCGAAAGTCACGCAGGTTAGTATTATATGAAGGCGGAAGAGTCCATTCACATCATAACACTTAGTGAGTTTGATTAAATAGATTGCGGAACAGAGTGTAGGAGAAATAACAGAAAACAAAGTTTATTAAAAGCTACAAATGACAGGAAGTAGTGGAAAGTCATGATCGCCTACATCCTTAGGAGACACGCGACATAAAAAGCAGAATATTCCCCTGAGGCGCGGCGATCCTTTTCTTTATTATATATGAAGTGCCATGACTTCTTGAAAAAGATAGTGTACTGGTTTCCCGTTACCGTCTCCAACAATTCCTTTTCTTTATTATCTATGAATTGCCATGACTTCTTGGGAAAGATAGTGGAGTGGTTCCTTGTTCCTTTCTCCACAGGTTGATTTTCTTTATTATCTATGAATTGCCATGACTTCTTGGGAAAGATAGTGGAGTGGTTCCTTGTTCCTTTCTCCACAGGTTGATTTTCTTTATTATCTATGAATTGCCATGACTTCTTGGGAAAGATAGTGGAGTGGTTTCTCGGTGCCTTCAATAAAGATTCTTTTTCTTTATTATCTGTGAATTGTCTTTATTTCTTGGGAAAGATGGTAGTGTGGTTTTCGTTGCATTTTCCATAGAGTCCTTTTCTTTATCATCTCTGAATTGCTATAACTTCTTGGGAAATAAAGAGTGATTTTTCGTTGCTTTTTCAAGAGATTCCATTTCATTTTTATTTGTGAATTGCCATGACTGCTTAGATTAGATAGTGGGTGGTATCCAGTTGCCTTCTTCACGGAACTTTTTTTTTTATTATGTGTTAACTGTCATGATGCTTGGGAAAAATAGTGGAGTAGTTTTCCGCTACCTTCGCTACAGATTCCTTTTCTTTATTATCTGTGAATTGTCAGATAATTTCGTTGCCTTCTCCATAGGGATCTTTCCTTTATTATATATGAATTGCCATGATTCTTGGGAAAGATAGTGGAGTGGTTTCTGTTGCATTCTACATCTCTGAATTGCTTTGACTTCTTAGGAAAGAAAGTAGAATGATTTTTCGTTGCCTTCTCCATAGGGATTTTTCCTTTAATATATATAAATTGCCATGATTCTTGGGAAAGATAGTGGAGTGGTTTCTGTTGCATTCTCCATAGAATCCTTTTCTTTATCATCTCTGAATTGCTTTGATTTCTTAGGAAAGAAAGTAGAATGATTTTTCGTTGCCTTCTCCATAGGGATCTTTCCTTTATTATATATGAATTGCCATGATTCTTGGGAAAGATAGTGGAGTGGTTTCTGTTGCATTCTCCATAGAATCCTTTTCTTTATCATCTCTGAATTGCTTTGACTTCTTAGGAAAGAAAGTAGAATGATTTTTCGTTGCCTTCTCCATAGGGATCTTTCCTTTATTATATATGAATTGCCATGATTCTTGGGAAGGATAGTGGAGTGGTTTCTGTTGCATTCTCCATAGAATCCTTTTCTTTATCATCTCTGAATTGCTTTGATTTCTTAGGAAAGAAAGTAGAATGATTTTTCGTTGCCTTCTCCATAGGGATCTTTCCTTTATTATATATGAATTGCCATGATTCTTGGGAAAGATAGTGGAGTGGTTTCTGTTGCATTCTCCATAGAATCCTTTTCTTTATCATCTCTGAATTGCTTTGACTTCTTAGGAAAGAAAGTAGAATGATTTTTCGTTGCCTTCTCCATAGGGATCTTTCCTTTATTATATATGAATTGCCATGATTCTTGGGAAAGATAGTGGAGTGGTTTCTGTTGCATTCTCCATAGAATCCTTTTCTTTATCATCTCTGAATTGCTTTGACTTCTTAGGAAAGAAAGTAGAATGATTTTTCGTTGCCTTCTCCATAGGGATCTTTCCTTTATTATATATGAATTGCCATGATTCTTGGGAAAGATAGTGGAGTGGTTTCTGTTGCATTCTCCATAGAATCCTTTTCTTTATCATCTCTGAATTGCTTTGACTTCTTAGGAAAGAAAGTAGAATGATTTTTCGTTGCCTTCTCCATAGGGATCTTTCCTTTATTATATATGAATTGCCATGATTCTTGGGAAAGATAGTGGAGTGGTTTCTGTTGCATTCTCCATAGAATCCTTTTCTTTATCATCTCTGAATTGCTTTGATTTCTTAGGAAAGAAAGTAGAATGATTTTTCGTTGCCTTCTCCATAGGGATCTTTCCTTTATTATATATGAATTGCCATGATTCTTGGGAAAGATAGTGGAGTGGTTTCTGTTGCATTCTCCATAGAATCCTTTTCTTTATCATCTCTGAATTGCTTTGATTTCTTAGGAAAGAAAGTAGAATGATTTTTCGTTGCCTTCTCCATAGGGATCTTTCCATTATTATATATAAATTGCCATGATTCTTGGGAAAGATAGTGGAGTGGTTTCTGTTGCATTCTCCATAGAATCCTTTTCTTTATCATCTCTGAATTGCTTTGACTTCTTAGGAAAGAAAGTAGAATGATTTTTCGTTGCCTTCTCCATAGGGATCTTTCCTTTATTATATATGAATTGCCATGATTCTTGGGAAAGATAGTGGAGTGGTTTTCCAGGTGTCCTCTCCATAGGTACCTTTTTTTATTATCTGTGAATTGCCATGACTTCTTGGAAAAGAAGTGTAGTTCTTACTTTTGGTTGATACAATGTTCATTAAATATCAATATTTATTATTAATTTTATATCATTTTATTAATGGTGCTTTTTAACATAACATTATTAGTAAATGCACATTTCATTCTTCTTCATCTATGTGCCGGGTCCCTTTAGAACATGGGCGATTATAGCTCTCCACAATTTCGTCTCTCGTGGGCCTTTTACTAAGAGTCCCGCCACCCGTTCTGCCATTCATTCACAGTAGTTACGCCTCTCTTGCTTTTCCCTATCTCTCTTGTCACATGTGAGTTAAGTCATATAAACCCTTTTCTTTATAGCGATTTTCTAAGCGTAGCTTAGATGTGGCACAAGGTCGAAAGTAAGGGACACCCAGTGAGGAAAGAACTCACTACTCAATTGTAACGATTCAGCACTTTTCATGATTCTGAGTATAAGCGTTCTTTCTGTTGCCATTTTCTCGTATTTACTCGCTTCGTCCATTAAATTCCTCAGTATACTCCTGTAGAACCACATTTCTGTCGTCTCAAGTTTTTTCTCATCCATGGGAAGATTATCCAGCATTCACTGCCATATAAGAGGATAGATAACACGTAGAAAGGCAACTTTTTTTCTTTGTTTCCACCGAAACTTTTGTGTTCCTTAGCCTCTGGAATACCTCTTTCTCTAGTCCAATATGTGTTCGGATTTCGGAGCCACATGTTTCATCCTCCGTTAAAACACTTCCCACATACATTTGCTTTTTAATTTTATTCCATCTATATTTTCGTTGAATAGCCCAGGGCTAAGAGACACTTTGGCGAATGATATATGCGTTATGTTTACACAATAAAATTATATATAAACATAAGGATAGAATAGCAACATTGGAAAAATAACATCCTTAAAAATGGCCAGTGAAGTGGCTGAAAGCGTTTGGAATGTCAAAAATTATGGCAAATTATTGCATTCCTTATCTCTAGTAAAAAGGAAACACGTAAGAATAATGGAAAAATTAAATAAGTGTCTATTTTTCTCTCTCTTTAATATTATTTCACTCTTTCTTCATCTCTGTATGGTCTTCTCTCGTTAGTCTCTTACTTTTTCTTTTTCCTCCTCTTTCTAACTTTCCCTCCTTAAAATTCTCTCACTCTTTTCCCCCATTCTCTTTTTTTCTCTCTTAATGTTTTCTACACTGTACTTAATATTCTTTCCTTAATATTCTCTCACTCATTTCTACCCCCTTTTTCGGTCTATTTGTATTTCTCTACTTAATATTTTTCTACTCTTTATCCCTCCCTTTCTCTGTCCTCCTTTTTTTCTTTTCAAATTCTCATTTTCTTTCTTTCTTTCTTTCTTCCTTTCTTCCTTTCTTTCTTTCTTTCTCGCTGCAAATCGCTGTTTCTTTGTTAATTCACTCTCTTTGTTAATCTTATGATTTTCTATCGCTCATTTTCTGCTTTCTTACTGTCTTTCACAATGTTTGTACTTTATATATATATATATATATATATATATATATATATATATATATATATATATATAATCACTTGTTTCTTATTCTTCATCAACATTCTTTCTTTCTGTACGTATATTCACCTCTCCGTTTAGGCATACATCATCAGTAATTTTATACATATGTGCCTACCTACAGAAAAAAAAAAAAATTTCCTCCCAAAAAACATGAATTGTTAAAAGCAGCTGATAATTTTTTTTACGGCCTTTCAGAATAAAGGGCTTTTTTGATGAACCAAGTTGAGAATGTCAAAGGAAGAAACCAAAATGGAAAGAAAAGAGTAATGGAAAATTACGACACAAAGGAATATCCGCATAAATAATGACAACGATCAAATTCGGATGTTACCGTAAAATACAAGGGGAGTAACAATCACAAACAAACTAGAAATTAGACTGATGTAAAACTTCTTTAAAACACAACACGCAGAGAAAGTATATGAAATTAGCATGAAGAAGAACGTTAAAGATAGCGTGGAAAAATATTCGCAAATAGAGGAAATAATTCGGAGTTAAAAAAATGCCGAGGACACATAGGTATTTATTAAGATAAAACAGGAAGGAACTATATGTGTGTGTGTATATATATATGTGTGTGTGTGTGTGTGTGTAAGCATTCATTCTTTTTACTCCTCGTGGCGGTCTCTTTGGTATGGTTCAAAGGGAGACAACTTGTTAAGATTTTGTTGATGGGACTTTTTTTTTTAATCTTACAGCTCTTTTTAAATAATTGATATCTTTTTCTTTTTATTGTCGTTAATTCAATGTTTTTGGTTTTCTTTTTTTTGTCTACTGTTTTTTTTTTAAATTTGCAATGTTTTTATTTTTGAACCTTTTGTCTAATCTTTTATCTAAGTGGACACACGACCCTTTCATCTTTCCTTTATCGATGTTGAGGACTGACATTCCTTTATTGTTAATTTTTGCGTACTAAAAACATCAATTTGAAAGTTCAAATTAGTGCTGTTAATGACGATTCAAGAAACAAAATTCCCGATCACTGTTCGAATGTTGGTCTCGAACGTTGATTTTATTTTTGTGCTAATAACCACATCATAAGTTATAGGCTATATACTTGTAGTACAATGGATATCAGCTCTGGATGAGAGAACGGACAGTCGATTTCGAATTCCAGTTGAATTTGAGTGCGTTCACTTACGCGCAAATGCCTTGGGAAGGGTATTAATCCATCTCTTCTTCCTCCAGCTATGGGTTGAATAGCAGGACAGATTGGCTTCTAAAGCATTGATTAGTAACCAGTCTAGCGCAGAAAGAAATGGCATCCAAAACGAAGCTGCTATCAATTAACCACCATAGACAACCGCACTTACCATCCATTAGCATGGAACAGGCTTGCACCCCAGAAAGTAAAACACTACGCCTGCTTGGCCTGACACTTTCAGCGGACCTCAAGTGGAATGACTATATTGAATCCATTGCTAAATTTGCTGTTATGAAAGTCGGTTCTCTGTGCAGGGCCCTGAAGTTCTTTCCGTCTGAATCTATCCTGCACATATATAAATCTACCATCCGCCCGTGTATTGAATACTGCTGCCACATCTGGTCAGGTGCCCCTGCTATTCTCCTCGGGATTCTTGACAAAATACAACGGAGAATCTGTAATGTGATCGATACCAACTTGGCTGACCGGCTGCAGTCACTCTCTCACCGGCGTGTCGTGGTTTCCCTGTGCCCTTTCTATAAATACTTTCACGGCTTCTGCTCCGATGAACTTAGATCACTGGTGCCCCCTAGGTGCACGAGATACTAGATTAGCAACTAGGTCCCACCCTTTTACAGTGAAACCGATAAAATGTAACCGCAATTTCTACTCCAACAGCTTCTGTTCTCGAACTTCCCGCCTGTGGAATTCCCTTCCACATACTTGCTTCCCCGACAGCTACAATCTCCAGGAGTTTAAATGTAAGGTCAAAAGACACCTCCTAACACACTAACTCGCAGCCATTCTCTCAAACACTCTTCCTATGTACCTCCTTACTCGTCTATCACCCTTCTTCTGACATTTCCTATAACTAATCACTTTCTCACCACCTTCTCCTATGTAACCCCCTGCGCTATAGTGGCAGTGGAATGCCTTGTTTGGAGTGAAATTATTAAAAAAAAAAACCCCTACTTCGGGATAATCTTCTACCTAGTCTAGTCAGTCGAAAGTATGGCACTTAACTGACTGACTAGTGCGACTACCATGCAAACAAACGATTAAAAAAAACTTTTCATAAAGACCAATGTGTTACTCTAGCAATGTCAGATTTTCAATGGATGTTCAACTAACCTCGTTTGCGTTAGACTAAGCTATTGTTAGTCATTACCAATTAGACACTCAGAAATCTAATTTTAAATTTGCCCAAGAGTTTAGCTTATTTTGGGCAATATTAAAATATCACTTTTCATATCGACCAATGTGTTTAAATGTAAGGTCAATAGACACCTCCTAACACACTAACTTGCACCCATTCTCTCCAACAGTCTTCCTATGTACCTCCTTACGCGTCTATCACCCTCCTTCTGACATTTCCTATACCCAATCGCTCTATGCAACCCCTTGCGCTATAGAGGCAGTGGAATGCCTTGCTTGGGCTGAAATTATTAAAAAAAACCTACTTCGGGATAATTTACCTAGTCAGTCATGTCTCGAAAGAGACATGATCTCCTCAGCGTGTATAAACTATGGCACTTAACTGACTGACTAGTGCGACTACCATGCAAACAAACGTGACACAAGGTCATCGTTTTTGAAGTGGGTTTATCAGCAGTGCCGTGGGAAGAAATTCCCTGGATTCCCTCGGCACTTCTTCATATCCTAAATTAAGACCTTCACCTCTTTTCTATATTGTCCTATATCCGGTCATAGTTTTAACAGACAACAGATAATAAGGCATAAAAATTCGAACGTGTAAAGGAATAGCAAAAGATGACTACAAAATGTAAATTTGATTCGTTTTTTACGGTTTATCAAACATTTACAGGTTATTGAAAGCCAGAAAATATTTTTGCTTCAGTGTCAAAAGTCTTACTAATTGACCCATAGCTGAAGGAAAAGAGTTGAATTCATACCTTTCCCAAGGTTATTTGTACGTAAGTCAATATAACGAACCCAACGGGAATTGAAACTCGGATTTCCGATTAAAAATTTCGAAACATTATCCCTTGCACCATCCGCAGATCCGAGCTTATATCACTTAGCATACTCAAGCGGTCACCCATCTAGGTATTGACTAGGAACAACGTTGTTTAACTTTGGTGATCGTTTGGGAACCTGTGTTTCAACGTTATGTGACGTAAGTCATATCATCCGTATATCCAAGCTTAAAGCACTTTGTATTCCCAAGCAGTCAATCATCTAGGTACTGACCAGACATGACATTGCTTAACCTCGGTGATCGTTCGAGAACCGATGTTTAACGTAATGTGGCCGTAAGCCATATGATCTGCAGATCTAAGCTTGCAGCGTTTGTTATACTCAAGTAGCCACGCATCTAAGTATTGACCAGGCTCACGTTGCTTAACTCACCGATGAAAAGAAAACTTGAAGCAACAGAGAAGTTCTACTACAGGAGGATGTTGAGAATACCAAGGAAAATAGATACAAAATAACACTAATACTCAGAATAAGAAAGAAACAAAAGACATTTACTGCGTATATAACGAGAAAAGAGGGCATGGCAAATTTTACACTCATAGGAAACATTAAAAAAAAACCGACAGCAAAAACATCGAGTAACCTATAAAGCCAATATGACATTTGATGCCCCCAAATCGTTTTATGCAACCATCATTCTATTCAATCAAGTGCCATATGTGATACACGCTTTGGGCGATCATGTCTCGAAAGAGACATGACTGACTGGGCAGAAGATTATCCCGCAGTAAGTTGCAATTGCTTAGACTGGTTGCAAACCAAGGCTATAGAAACCAACCCGTCCTATTATTAAACCCATAACTGGAGGGAAGAGACGGATTATTAATACATTCCCTCAAGGATATTTGTGCGTAAGTGAATGCGAGGAATTTAACTGGAATTCGAACTCGACTCCTCCCGATTTGTCGTTCCGAGTCGATATCCACTGCACCACAACGCGCATTCAGTTATTGAGTCTCTTAAATAGTAAATTTTAATCATTTCAAGAAAAACGATAAAACCACTACATAAGGAGAGAACTGATTATTAGAAAAAATGCGAAAGAAAAAAAATACTATTGAGGCAGAAAATAACGATTGATTTTTCATTTAAATTTTTGAAGATCAAACTTGACTGGGAATCTAGAAACTGGAAAAGCGGTGCAGAAGCGAGATGCGCGACAGAAGAAATCGTTAGCATAAAACTCTAGCTACCATAGTAGATATTTGGGAAAAGGACTATATTAGCCAGTATCCTCCTACCTTTAGAATCCCTTCTTTTCTCATATATATATATATATATATATATATATATATATATATATATATATTAGAAGAAACTCAAACGTAAAAACCGCAAATTTATTCACCTGAAGAGTCAATTTTAAACTCGAAACACGTGTAGCGTCACAAACACCATTATAGACAATTAATGTTTCATAACATGTATAATTACAAAAACAATAAATATACACTTTAAAGAAAATGTTCACAGCCTCTCACACTTTTTATTTTATATATATATATATATATATATATATATATATATATATATATATATATATATAGTCATCTGCAGTCATCTGCAGACAGCCCTGTTTCACATCTCATCTGTCCGGTTAATCATCGATTGATTTTAGTCATAATTAAAACCTGAACGAATGGGAATCAGTCGGCGATCATACCTCTAAGCTATGCCCGCTATATATATATATATATATATATATATATATATTAGTGATTGCCATTTCTTTATAAAAGAAAACCATTTATACAACTGTATTTTTTCTTTCTTTTTCAGACCCACCGTTCATGAGAGCGCAGATGAGTTTTAAACCAGCCTTACTCTTAAAAGTTTTTGTACAAATGTTGCACCTGAAAGGAAGAATCCTTAGTCCAACAGGTACAGCATTAACGTGAATTTTCTTTTCATGTGTCACTTCAGTCCAGAATCTGACTTGCTCACCTCATGGCAGACTGTACAAAAAAGCGCATAGATTGATTTCCGGCTTCTTTCAACTCAATAGAGCGAGCCCAATGAGACCTAAGGTGACTTTGAAGGTCTTCCTTTGAAAAAGCAAACATGCCACATAACTACATAGAGGCTGTTAGTCTAGAGTGAAAGATAGCTCCTCAAGATCATCCTAGCGAAGATTGCTATTAACCTTAACATATTTCACCTTGTTCTTTTCAAACTAGTTACAACCTTGGTGAACGGAGGTTCTCCACGAAGGTCGACATTCAGCCTCCACGTCCCAGGTACAAACTGATATCCCAAGGGCTTTGAGATTGATTTTGATTTCTTTAACGCAATTTCTAGCGCCTGCAGATCAGTCAGTCAAGTGCCATACGTGATACACGCTTGGGCGATCATGTCTCGAAAGAGACATGACTGACTGGGCAGAAGATTATCCCGCAGTAGGCTGCCATTGCTTTCTGCGGTAGACTGGTTGCCGACCAAGGCTATAGAACCCAATCTGTCCTGTTAATTAACTCATAGTTAGAAGGGAAAGAGATGTATTATATTATTAAGTAGTAATTAGTGGGGGGATCAGTTTATTACTTTATAACAATATAAAACTGATCCCCCACTTTATGCCCAGTAGAAGCCTTAATCATTATTCCAACTATTATATTCAGTCAGTCAGTTAAGTGCCATACGTGATATCTCGAAAGAGACATGACTGACTGGGCAGAAGATTATCCCGCAGTAGCTTGCCATTGCTTTCTGCGGTAGACTGGTTGCCGACCAAGGCTATAGAACCCAATCTGTCCTGTTAATTAACCCATAACTGGAAGGAAGAGACGGATTAATACCTTTCCCAAGGGTATTTGCGCGTAAGTGAATACAATGGATTCAGCTGGAATTCGAACTCGGCTCCCCGGTTTCTCGTTCCGAGCCGATATCCAATGCACCACAACGCACATCCTGCAGATAGTTCACCATAAAAGGCACGTTTGGGCAACCTGCCGTCATTCATACGCATCAAGTGACCTGCCCAGCGCATCTAATTAATGATAATTAGCTTCTCAATACTGGGAACATTAGTTTTTTCTTTCCAGAATTTCTGTGTCGAGTGTAAAAGACTGCCATGAAATATGCAAGTTTCTTCTGAGGAACATTTAGTGTACTCTTTCAAAGATAGTAAGATGACGTCTGTATGTTGTTCACATTTCGGAAGAGCATAAAAGGACAGTTAAAACACAAGGCTGATAAATATTTATTTTGATATCAAGTCTAATGTTTCTGTCAGGCCACACTCGCTTTTCCAATCATGCAAAACCGGCAGACTGTCGCGTGCGTTAGGTCTCGTCCGTCTAACTTGGCGCATCTTCACCGGCTTCCGTCGTTCGCTGTTGCACGTCGTCCGCCGTTGCCGTTGCCGAAGCCGCCGAATGAGCTAACAACTGACTCCGACTCCGCCGCCGCGAAGCAAAGTCGAAACAACGATACATGGTTGATCCTGCCAGCAGTCATGTGCTGGTCAGTATTTTTCTCGATACAGTGAAGTATTTCAGCATCTAGAGTCCCATCTCGTGAGAGTGTGCTTCCATGGCATACAAAGTATTATGTAGGAAGAAATTGTCACACGACGCATGTAGTCGAGCACGGATCCTCAGGCAACAAAAATAACAGTTGAATGAATTGTGCTACTGGGAT
This sequence comes from Ascarosepion bandense, assembly GCA_037127315.1. Classification (NCBI taxonomy): domain Eukaryota; kingdom Metazoa; phylum Mollusca; class Cephalopoda; order Sepiida; family Sepiidae; genus Ascarosepion; species Ascarosepion bandense. The sequence continues at coordinate 403,033 of JBBBDQ010029508.1, read as the reverse complement.
CACATGACCGTAAATATTTAGTATATAAACCACCCAGACAAAAGTCTGAGAGGATTCTGTGTCTGTGCATTAAGCACGAACACTTACCTTGTCGGACTCTCTACCTTCGAGCGGAGAGTAACCCAGTCAAGACTCCGCTGAAGGGTAGTCTCGTCTGGGAAAAAATAGACAATAAAATTTTGTCCGGGCTTTAGGGCCCGGATGCCCGACATTGAAAAGGCTTTGTGCCATATTCCACCTCAATGGGGAGGTAGATAAATATCATTCTGTGTTTGTGCATTAAGCACGAACACTTACCTTGTCGGACTTTCTGCCTTCGAGCAGAGAGTAACCCAGTCAAGACTCCGCTGAAGGGTAGAGTCTCGTCTTGGAAAAAATAGACAATAAAATTTTGTCCGGGCTTTAGGGCCCGGATTACTCTCATTAAAAAGGCCTTTTGTCTGAAATGGCGAGGTAGCTAAATACTACTATGTGTTGTGAATCATTCTGGTGTTGTGCGTCATTGAAGAGATTGTTTCTGAGTGAATTACTCGTGAGAATTATTCCGGGTGTATCGTTGTGCATTATTCGAAAGATTCGTTTAGTACGTTGACTTTACACGAAAATACCGAAATATTATAAATTGCTAATAACGAGTTACCAAACGCTCCCTTCAGAATAACGCTACGAAACTAACGTTATAAAAGTGGGTCCAATATTTCTATAATTAATGAAAAGACTTGGAGAAAATTGAGTAAGCCTACTTTTTTGACTTCGAGAAAAATTGCTAGTCGTGTTTCAGGAAAGAAGTTAAATTTTTTAAGTGAGTTTACCTGTTATATTTCTTTCGTTAGAAAGACAAAAAAAAAGCAGTGGTATTCGTGTTAAAAAAAATACAACAAATTTATTGGGAACGGAATGCATATATTTATTTAATCTTTGGGATCTGCCAATCAATTCGTTTTGCAACCAAGTAAATATTATGGACACAAGTACCATAACGGCAACGAAAAAATTCAAAACTGAATTAAAAAGTTTCCAGAAGTTTTTCAGAAAAACTTGGCACGTGCACAAAAACAAAGGCGAATTTTGAAGTTAAAGAAAATGCAACACCAATATTCAGACCGAAAAGGAGGTTACTTTTTGCGGCGTTAGATCCAATCAGCAAGGAATTGGAAAGGCTAGAAGAATTAGGGGTTATTTCCAAAGTAGATTATTCTGAATAGGCATCACCGATTGTTTACGTGAAGAAAAAAATACGCTGATTTCTCAACGGGGCTTAATGAAACCTTACAAAACTATAATTACCCGTTACCAAGTCCGGAAGAAATTTTTGCTAAACTAAATGGGGGGGGGGGGGGTTCTAAGCTTGACTTGTCGGACGTTTACCAACAAATACTGGTAGAAGAAAAGAGTTCGAACATACAATCTATCAACACTCATAAAGGTATATATAAATTCAACTGACTTTTTTTCGGGCTAAAAATAGCTCCGAGAATTTTTCAACAATTTGTAGATACAATGCTCGCTGGGTTAGATTGCGCGCAAACAAATATGGATGACATACGGATTAAAAGCAAAACCAGACACCAACATACAGAAGACGTAAAAATAGTACTTAAAAGGATCAAGGAATACGGGTTCAAAATTAATGAAACAATATGTGAACTATTTATAACCAGAATAAAATATCTGGGACAAATTATTGACGTAAAGGGTTGACAACCAGATCCTGCCCGATCAAGCGCAAATAGACATGCCTGCCCCAATCAATTTAAGATTTTTAGGCTCTACATACTACTACCATGTGGGGATGTGTGTTGTGGTGCAGTGGATATGGGCTCGGAACGAAAAAACGGGGAGCCGAGTTCAAATTCCAGTAGAATGTTTTGCATTCACTTACGCGCAAGTACCCCTAGGAAAGGTAGTAACCCGTCTCTTTCCTCCAGTTATGGGTGAAATAACAAGATAGATTGGGCTCTATAGCCTTGACAGACAACCAGTCTACCGCAGAAAGTAATGGCAACCTAATAATCTTCTGCCCAGTCAGTCATGTCTCTTTCGAGACTTGATCGTCCAAGCGTGTATCACGTATGGCACTTTACTGACTGACAATGTGTATATATCAAATGTGCATGAGTTAACAGCACTTTTAAATGCCTTGTTAAAAAAAGACGCTAAATGGATTTGGACAAAGAAATGTCAAAGTGCGTTTGAAAGGATAAAAAAAAGTCCTAACATCTGACTTATGACTGACGCATTTCGATCCCAAATTAAACAATGACGTTGCACTAGACACAAATGATTCGGGAATTACATAAGCCTTTCTCATAAGGCCATACATTACCTTGGAGTCTTTACGATTTTAGGCATGCTGAATTTGTTTGGGAATGTCATGCCACTATTGATTCTTAAATTGGTGTAATCTGTGTTGAAGAGAATATCTACAGGTCTTAAAAGACTGGCAAAATGATTGACGATCACTGTCAGGTGAACTCAACATCTTCTGCTAAAGATAATTTTTTTAATCATATCACCCCGAGCAAGGCGGTAACGCTACTGATGTGCAGGGGGCTACGTAAGAGTAAAAGCACTAAACAGAAGAGAGTAAAGAGAAGGACAAACCATTTAGAAAGGAGCAAGAGAAGGGAGGGGACACAGGTGTGATGACAGTTGCAGAGTTGGAGAGAAAGGAAAGGATATACAGGGTGGTGAGGAAAGAACTAGTGTCAAGCGGTTAACAGATGAGTATTGATCTTGCATTTGAATTTCATCTGGAGGTTGTACCGCCAGGAAAGCAAGAATAAGGAAACGAGGGGAAGTGCGAGGAAAGAAACTGCAGGAGTAGAATTTCGTTGATTTCACTGTGAATGGGTGAGACCAAGTTGCCGGTCTGGTTGCACGAGTAAACACCTGTTACAGAGGCACCAGTGACTTAAGTTCGTTAGAGCAGAAGCTATGGAAGTATTTATAGAACAAACAAAGGGAAGCCACATCCCGTCGGTGGGAAAGTGGCTGTACTTGGTTTTAAGAAGCTGGATGATTTCAAAATTATTCTCATCAAACCAGTCTTGATGTTTTTTTTTAACCCCAAGACGTCGACACTGATGTTGCAGATAGTATTTTAAAAAATATTCCAAGGAACTATGAAACTGAGAGTTTTCCACAGCCTTTTGAAGATCTTTCCATGCCTCAGCTTCGACACATCGACACATTTGGGGATTTTTGTCCCTCCATAACGAACTTTCAGCCTTGTACGGAATTTCAGTTTTCCCTAACAAGATTATAATCAGTACCATACTCTACCCCTCTCTTTACTCGTACACTGCAAACATCTTGAAAGTAACGTTGACGACAATTTCAGTTTTCCCTAACAAGATTATAATCAGTACCATACACTGCCCCTCTCTTTACTCGTACACTGCAAACATCTTGAAAGTAACGTTGACGACAATTTCAGTTTTCCCTAACAAGATTATAATCAGTACCATACACTGCCCCTCTCTTTACTCGTACACTGCAAACATCTTGAAAGTAACGTTGACGACAAGTTCAGTTTTCCCTAACAAGATAATAATCATTACCATACTCTGCCCCTCTCTTTACTCGTACACTGCAAACATCTTGAAAGTAACGTTGACAACAATTTCAGTTTTCCCTAACAAGATAATAATCAGTACCATACTCTGCCCCTCTCTTTACTTGTACACTGCAAACATCTTGAAAGTAACGTTGACGACAATTTATGTAATCAATGATGCGACCATGGAGACACCTTGGGTGAATCCATCTCACCTTATGAATCTTTATTTATTCAAAGTAAGTATTGCATCATGAAAAATTGAGGTTTGTTCGAAGCTGGAGAAGATGCAAACTATTGCTTTTTACCCTACCAAGCCCAAAACGACCGACAGGGTCTCATGTTTCATCTGTTCCCACCTTTTCATTAAAATCACACAGGAGAATTTTATCAGCCTGAAAAACTTTAGATAGTGTTCAGCGGAGGTCTTCGTCAAAAGCCATTATTATTTCCTCACTATTAGACATGGTAGGACCATAGACAGAGATTAATGCCATGAATCTGTTTGCTGGGCGTGACATACGAATGAACATAATTCTGTCAGTTATGCCTTGAGTATGCACAAGATGTGGAACAAGATCAGATTTTATTGCAGACCCCACACCACCATCATGTTTCTCACCTGTAGACTTACCCTTCCAATAGGAAGTATAATCTACGCCCTTTTCCACCATTTGATCCTCATTGCTGAAGCGGGTCTCAGAGAGAGCTTCTATGTCAATTCCTTTGCTACATGGGTAGTTTTGCGTTCAGGTCTTTTACTTTCAGCGCTATCTAAAAAGGTTCTCACATTCCAAGAACCAACTTTCATGAAGTGCTACTCATTATAAAAATTTGATTTAGTTCTTGACTTTTGATTTTTCCCTTTTGTCTTTCGCCTGTAAAGATGAACAGTCGCCGACTGCAGGAGGCCGGTGGGCTTGGAATAAGAACACACATATTTTGTTTAGGTCATCTTTTCTAGACACTTCCCAAATTCATGAGTGAGCAATTTTTTTCATGATATTATGGACTGCTCAGCTGCTAAGGAATCCGCCTAAGGATGCTGCAGTTCAACCAGCAAAAACAGCGACGTTAGATTATTCCAAAGTCACATATGCAGATTTGTACTCCCAGTCCGCCAGGCATGCACACGTCGTCACACCCCCAGCTCTCTCTCACCAATATTTGCTGGTAAACTCTGCTATTCGCTTTCACTACCTCTTCAATGAAAACAAAGAATGATTTTAAAACATCAGAAGCAACAGTAGCCCAGACAATCACACCAATTGGTTCTGTCGCTTGAAATGTATTTGGACATCTTTGAGTATGTTTCCTGTTGAAGTGGTGTAAACCTTATCGTTTTGATAGTTGACCCACTCGAAACACTGCCCCCTACTTTTACTTCCCTCAGCCAAGCCATTTTTACTTAAAGGCACTTGAAAGCAGTAATCGTATCGTTGAATCTTGTATGGTTTTACATCCTCTTTCACATTCCTCTTTAGCGACCCCTCTTAAGTATCAAGCTCTTCAGTCATCTTCCTCTTACTTCCGGTCCTGGATATGATGATAAACTGCATTCGGCAGCAAAGCCTCTGATTGGGAGGTTGTGAGGAGCATGAAACCACCTCTTAATTGCTGTTGTTCGCAGGTCCACTCTGATCCGGAGTGGTAGCACCTTTTAGGATCCCTGCTATAAGCAAATAGTTAACCCTCAAACTGGGGTCAAAACACTATGAAAAACATTTATAGAAATATATACTTAAAAATAGACTTTTATAGAAAAATATACATTTTTGAAAGAAAAATATTAACAACAATACTTTTCTGAATAGAAAAAAAGTTATTGCCATAACACATTTTTGAAGGAAAAAATTATTACCAGCAATACATTTTTGAATACAAAACTAGAAGACACCTTCAGTTTTCTATAATAAAAAATAAATTTTTTCATCAAGATGTGACTAAATCAACCTTCTCACAATAACCGAACATTAAGAAATATCTTAAACTCTACCTTTTTGGCATTAAATAACCCACAGAGATGTTGATATGCCGTTAAACAAAATCCTCTTGCTACTTCATGGATTTCTCTTCCCCTGATTCTTGATGGTTTAAATGGCTCTCCAGGTACGAGCTGAACATTTCCTTTCCGGAATTTAATTTGTTGAGGTTGTTTGTTCCCCTTGAAACTATTTCCGCCCGTAAAATCAGTTTATTTGCAAACACTCTCTGGATATGGCCAGGGTCGACGTCGAACCTTTGTGGGTCTCATGCAATGTTCTATGTTAATTCTAAGGGTGTTGCGAGAAACCGAACGAGGGTATAACTTATCTGAAGCTGTATTCAACTTAGAATGGATGTGCTCGAGTAGATTTATTTAAATGCAGAAGATGTATAAGGAGTGAAAATCCATACCCCACATTCACCAATTTAATCACCTTAAAATTCTTCATACCAAGCATTGTCAATTTCATCACGTCTTTTTTTGAGCCGCCGTATTTAATAAAACTGTAAACAACAACACAGAAGAATGCTGGGAAGCCTTATGCAAAATTTGAAACACTTTTTTTCAATTTATATTTTAAAAATTGCTAAATTATTATGTTTGAATAATGGTTAAATCCGTCACTCATTATAAAACTAGCAGTATAGCCCGGCGTTGCTCGGGTGTAGCGAAAGCTTTAAAACTAATCCATGGTCCTGGAGCTCAGATTCTTTGGACGTTGGCACGAAAGATTAAAAAGCAATAGTTGTTTCCAGTTAAAGCAAAACCGTAGACTGAAAGAAAAATGAATGGATGTAAGTCAAATTTTGATTTCCTGGTATCGATATCAAATAAGTTTTTTTTTTGTCGTAAATTGACTTTTGAAGGCTAAATAAGTCCTCTGAGTAAATGGTATCATGGCTGAGACTAAGAACTACAATTATAGCTACTTAGAGCCAAACCCAAAGCAAAAACTAAAATAAAAGGTCTGAAAAAAAAATACAGACATACAGGCAGATAAACAGACAGACACACAAACATCTTGCCTTTTATATATATATATATATATATATATATATATATTATGGATTTTCTGCACTATTGTCAGAACTGCAACCTTGAAACTTCTGAATATCGTTTCTTATGTCTTTGTCTACTAGTGTATCAAATTTGATTAAAATTGGACCATTTCTTCTATAACCCCATTTCTTTTAATTATCGATTTTCGATATTTCTCGGGGGGGGGTACCTCGACACAAAACCTAGCTAAGAACATTCGCAGACGCTTATAGTACAACTGTGTAAATTTTCAAGAAAATCGGTTCAGCCGAAAAAAAGATCTAGAGGAGATAACTTTCATTTCGCTATTAGATAAAAAAAAAAAAATGAATCCGTTAATAAAATCGTCCAGAAATGCCCTAACCTTTCAACTTGTGAAGAAAACCAAAATGTCAAACCCAAACCCTGTCAAATGCTTTCGGAATATTCAAAGCAGCATTCCAAGATCGATAGACTCTTCTCAGCAGTAACCGTTAACGCATCAACAGTTCACCTAGAGAAGCTAAAGCCTTATTGCTTACCTGAAAGAAAACCCCGTGAGGTAAGATGTTTAACCAATTCAGAGTTTATTAGAGCCTTTAGTAACTTGCAAAAAAAAGTGGTAGAAGGCTAACAGACTGATAGCTAGACGGATCTGATAGTTTGCCTTAGTTCTTAGTTAATAAAATCGTCCAGAAATGGATAGCGAGACAGTTTGAGAGAGACACCAAGAGTAAAAGTGTTAAGAGCGACAAGGTAAGTGGAGGTCCACGATCGCCTACGTCTTGAAGAGACACAGAACATGAGAGAAGATATTCATTTCAAGTTAATTTACAGCCGACTTGAACAAATTACGAGACATTTTTTAAAACTCTCTCTCTCTCTACCCCATCTTTCTCTACTTCTCATTTAGGGTAGAAGAAAGTGTGATATTAGATAGGGAGTAAAGTGGGGAGAATATATATATATATTGTCATCCGCAGACAGATCTGTTTCGCCGTATCACAGCTCATCAGTACGGTTAGACTCCAATTGCTTTTTTACCCAGGATTGAAACTCGACCGAAATGGCGTCAGAGAGTTCGCGAGTTCGCAGACTTCTGACACAAGTGACATGATTGTAGGTTCTCTGGACAGTCACACACACATATAATTATATATATTTAATTAGATATTTCGCTAGAGACAAAGAAGAGAGTACTGGACTGCTATGTGATGTCATTCTTCAATATGGCTGTGAATGCTAGACAATTTCATCGAAAATGGAGGAAAAGCTTGAAGCAAATTAAATGTGGTAAAAGAAGGATGCTGTGGATATCGTGGATCGAGCACATGAGCAATGATGAGGTTTTCGAAAGGATGGAAACGAAGAGAAAATTAATACCGTGCATTAGGAAAATACAGCTAAATTTCCTGGGACATGCAATGAGGTAGAAGGGCTTGGAGAATCTGATACTCACAGGTCAGACAGAGGGAAAGAGTGACAGGAGAAATCTGCATGTAACATACTTGACGGGCTTGAGCAGGTGGATGGCAGAGCGGGGGTTGCGTGGTGTAACAGGAGAAAGCCTGTTAAGAGCCACCAGGGATAGGGAGACGTGATCGCCAATGTCTTGAAAGGAGAAGTTACATAGAAGAAGAAAATTGTATGGCAAATTTTAAGCGACACGCCCACATATTCATAAGAAAGAGAGATAGTTTAGAGGGAGGACAAGTTCGGAAATAGATAGATAGATAAATAGATAGAAATAAAGAAAGAAAGAAAGAAAGATAGATAGATAGATAGATAGATAGATAGATAGATAGATAGATAGATAGCAATAGACTGAGATAGATAGATAGATAGATAGATAGATAGATAGACAGCAATAGACTGAGATAGATAGATAGATAGATAGATAGATAGATAGATAGATAGCAATAGACTGAGATAGATAGATAGATAGACAGACAGATAGATAGATAGATAGCAATAGACTGAGATAGATGATGATAGATAGATAGATAGATAGATAGATAGATAGCAATAGACTGAGATAGATAGATAGATAGATAGATAGATAGATAGATAGATAGATAGATAGCAATAGACTGAGATAGATAGATAGATAGATAGATAGATAGCAATAGACTGAGATAGATAGATAGATAGATAGATAGATAGCAATAGACTGAGATAGATAGATAGATAGATAGATAGATAGATAGATAGCAATAGACTGAGATAGATAGATAGATAGATAGATAGATAGATAGATAGATAGCAATAGACTGAGATAGATAGATAGATAGATAGATAGATAGATAGTAGACTGAGATAGATAGATAGATAGATAGATAGCAATAGACTGAGATAGATAGATAGATAGATAGATAGATAGATAGCAATAGACTTAGATAGATAGATAGATAGATAGATAGATAGATAGATAGATAGCAATAGACTGAGATAGATAGATAGATAGATAGATAGCAATAGACTGAGATAGATAGATAGATAGATAGATAGATAGATAGATAGCAATAGACTGAGATAGATAGATAGATAGATAGATAGATAGCAATAGACTGAGATAGATAGATAGATAGATAGATAGATAGCAATAGACTGAGATAGATAGATAGATAGATAGATAGATAGATAGATAGATAGATAGATAGCAATAGACTGAGATAGATAGATAGATAGATAGATAGATAGATAGATAGATAGATAGATAGCAATAGACTGAGATAGATAGATAGATAGATAGATAGATAGATAGATAGATAGATAGATAGCAATAGACTGAGATAGATAGATAGATAGATAGATAGATAGATAGATAGATAGATAGATAGATAGATAAGAAGACGGAGAACTGGTAGATAAATAGGAAAGTGTGTTTTACAGGAGAAAAAAATCGCTGTAATAATTTCTCGCTGCAAAAGCTTACTTCAAAAGTATTGCCAGGCCAGGAGGCGTATTTGTAAAAGAGCAAATTACTTTCGCAAAAGAAGATCCACAGCTTAGTGCATCGCTGCCTTTTGATCCTCAAAATGGCGACTGATTAAACAAACTGGTAGACATCTGTAAAACAGTGTCGAAATAAAAACGAAAATAAAGTACTTTTCGCTGGAAGTAGACGAAGGAAACCCTGTTGTCGAAGGAACAGCCATCTTTTCTTTCCATTTGTCATCAACTCTTGTTTCTTGCTTCTTTTCTTTCTCGGTCGTTTGTCACTGCTTGATGGCTACAACGAGTTGGTATTCGAAAGTTCCTGAACTGGGTACTACGAAAAAAAAAAAAAATTCCAGTAAATCGTGTGGCTTGTTCGTCGACATTCACATATGGATGTGTTCACAAATCCTAACTCCAACAACGTTTCCTGGCGTTTTCTGATTGATCGCCTTGAACAGTGACCCTCTTAAGTCGACACTCGACCGGCTTTAAAATATGACAGAAAAATACCTGTATGTAGAAAAAAACCTGACGAAGCTTTTCGAGAATCTCCGTAGATTTGCCGAACCTTTGTCATTCTTTCTTTCTTTCTTTCTTTCTTTCTTTCTTTCTTTCTTTCTGTTCTAGTCCCATACAATTTTCTTTCTTTCTTTCTTTTTTTCTTTCTTTCTTTCTTTCTTTCTTTCTTTCTTTCTTTCTTTCTTTCTTTCTTTCTTTTTAGTCTCATACAATGTTCTTTCTTTCTTTCTTTCTTTCTTTCTTTCTTTCTTTCTTTCTTTCTTTTGTTCTAGTCCCATACAATATTCTTTCTTTCTTTCTTTCTTTCTTTCTTTCTTTCTTTCTTTCTTTCTTTCTTTTGTTCTAGTCCCATACAATGTTCTTTCTTTCTTTCTTTCTGTTCATCTATCCCATTTCTTTCTTTCTTTCTTTCTTTCTTTCTTTCTTTCTTTCTTTCTTTCTTTCTTTCTTTCTTTCTGTTCTAGTCCCATACAATGTTCTTTCTTTCTTTCTTTCTGTTCATCTATCCCATTTCTTTCTTTCTTTCTTTCTTTCTTTCTTTCTTTCTTTCTTTCTTCTGTTCTAGTCCCATACAATGTTCTTTCTTTCTTTCTGTTCATCTATCCCATTTCTTTCTTTCTTTCTTTCTTTCTTTCTTTTTGTTCTAGTCCCATACAATGTTCTTTCTTTCTTTCTTTCTTTCTTTCTTTCTTTCTTCTAAGTGTTTGTTTTTATTTCTTTCTTGTTCCAAGCGACATTCTTTTAAATCGCTAAAAAATCTTTTAAATATCCACCGATGAATTTTTAAAAGATTTTTTAAAAAGATTTTAAATTTTTTTAAAAATCGATCATCTGTAAAAAAATCTCTGAAGAAGCTTGTTAAAGTGAAACATTTTTTTCTACCTGTCCTTTACTTATTCTGTTCACACACACACACACACACACACACACACACACACACACACACACACACACACACACACACACACACACACATATGACTAAAAGAAAGCGACAATTTAAAAACTGTATTTAGTTTTAGCCTACGTGTTTCGTCCACTGACGGACTTTATCAAAGCAAAAACGAAATGAATTTTTTTGAAATAAAATATCGATAAACAAAAACTTAATGTTGGTTCATAGAAAATTATAAAACGCTCATAAATATTCATGCATGACCAAGGACGCATTTCAAAAGTTAAGCAGAGTATTAAGAGACAGGAAGATTTCGTTGGAAACAAAGTGCCTGATTGTTATGTGATATCTCTCCTCCTATATGGCAGCAAATGCTGGAAAATCTTCCCAGAGATGAAGGATAGTCTCGAAGCAACAAAAATGTAGTTCTATAGAAGGATACTGAGGATAACATGGGCCGAACATTTGAAGAACAGCGAAGTTTTAGAGAGGATTGAAAAGAAAAGTAGACTTACATTTAACATCAGGAAGCGACAGCTGAAGTTTCTGGGTCACGTAATGAGGAAGAAGGATTTGGAGAATCTTACATTCATTGAGTAAAGTATTACGAAACAGGACAATTTTGCTAGAAACTAGGAAGAGAGTACTGGATTGCTACGTGATGTCCGTCCTTCAATATGGCAGTGATTGCTGGACAATACCATCAAAGATGAAGGAAAAACTTGAAGCAACTGAAATGTGGTTCTACAGAAGGATGCTTTGGATATCATGGATCGAGCATATGAGCAATGATGAGGTTTTGGAAAGGATGGAAACGAAAAGGAAATTATTACTGAGTATCAGGAAGAGACAGCTGAAGTTCCTGAGACACGCAATGAGGAAGAAGGGCTTGGAGAACCTGATACTAACAGGCCAGATAGAGGTAAAACGAGACGGGGAAAGCAACGGATAACATATTTGAAGGACCTAACGAGGTGAATGACGGAACGGGGATTTCATGGTGTAACAGAAGAAGGCGTGATCAGAGCCACCAGGGATAGGGAAACGTGGAAAGTCATGATCACCTACGTCCTAAACGGACAGGGCACATAGAAGAAGAATAGTCATAGAGGGAAAGAGAGACAGGGGAAAGCAACGTGTGACGTACCTGATGGGCGTGAACAAGTGGATGACGGAGGGGGATTTGGGAGAGATACCAAAAGGAAAAGTGTTAAGGGTGACAAGAGATAGGGGTGAGTGGAAGTCCATGATTTCCTACGTTCTGAAGGAACATGGTACATAAAGAATAAAAAGAAAAAGAAGTATATCGTTTGGACTGTGTTGGTATAAGGCGTTGAAATGATGGAATTAACCATTTCTTTCTGATTATTTGATGCTGGTTGAAGTGGGAAAGGCGTCGGCTAAAAGTAAATCCAGTTTTCTTCTTGTCTCTTTCTTTTAGTCATAATGCACCTTACTACAAATTACATCGGAGAATACTGATATATATATATATATAGTCATCCGCAGACAGATCTGTTTCGCTGTACCACAGCTCATTAGTACGGTTAGACTCCGATTGCTTTTAACCCAGGATTGAAACCCGACCGAATCGGCGTCAGTCGGCGGTTCTACCTCTGGGCTATGGGCGTTCGGTAGAAGAAGGCAGACTTTTTAGCATGTATATTGTCATTATACACGCCCAATAGCTGAGAGTGCTCTAATTCATTAGTGAATGAGCGATGCGTACATGCCAGAGTAGCTACTGTTTTTCAAAGTCTCCCATTCTTCCAGAGTGCTCAATCAGGGTGTGAGAGCGTAAATATATATATATATGACGATCCGTTGTGTGAAACCGCGGTCGGTGTTGACTCAATTTTAGATTTACTGTACTGTATTTTTTGCTCTACTTTCGTACTTTATTGTTAAGGTTTCGTCTTGGTTTTTTTTTTCAAACGAGCACTAGCCGTATTGTTCTTGTGTGCAGTTTGTTTCTTTTTTTTTCTTCCCCATTATTTAACCTACGAGGTAGTCCTCTTTGTGTTATTTGACGATTTAAGTTACTGTTAGGTTAGCATTGGTTTTTTCGGACATTTAGTCTATAATTATTAGTGCTGCTTTAATGTAATTAAGTATATATATATATATATATATATATATATATATATATATATATATATATATATAATAATAATAATAATAATATTTATTTATAAATTATAACATTGATATGTTATAATATCACTACAAAAGTAGCTATTTTGTTTCGACACTTTTTGTGTCTTATCAAGTGATGTGGTTATTTAAAAAAAAAATCTTATATATATATATATATATATATATATATATATATATATATATATTACGCTCTCTCTGGCATCTACGCATCGTTCATTCAGCAATGAATTAGAACACTCTCAGCTATTGGGCGTGTATAATGATAAAATACATGCTAAAAAAGTATGCCTCCTTCTACCGAGCGTCCATAGCTCAGAGGTAAATTCGCCGACTGACGCCAATTCGGTCGGGTTTCAATCCTGGGTTAAAAAGCAACCGGAGTCTACCGTACTGATGAGCTGTGAAACAGATCTGTCTGCGGATGACTATATATATATATATATATATATATATATATATATATATATATATATGTCAGAATATTTACACACAAACATTGTTTTTTTCTGTTGTCATTTTTACAGCTACGACGCCAGTCGGTCAACACCCCCCCCTCACACAAAGTTTCATCTTAGAATACTTTCATCTTCAGTTAGTTATTTTTTGTCTCCCTTCATATACTTCTGCGGTTCCCGACCCACTTTCCCGTGCAATCAGTGGTTAGAAATATCTAAAGCAGCAAGATTTCATTTGGAATGACAGAGTATGTACGTTGGCTTTTATTTTTCCCAACTGCAGTTCTATCTTGAGTCGAAGCGCTAACGACTACCCTTATCAGACTGGCAGGCATTCTGCATACAGTATATTTTCTCGGCTTTCTGACCGCTACAATAACGGAGAGAAAAGCGCCAGCAAAAAAAAAAAAACAAAAAAAAAAAAAGAACAAAAAACAAAAAGCAAAACGAAAAAAACAACAACAAATAAACAACAACCCCAAAAAACAAAAAACAAAAACAAAAAAAAACAAGGGAGAGAACTCGTAGAATTACAGGTTACAAAAAGATGAAGACAACGAAAGGACTTATTTATCGAATATCAGCATTATGCACTATGCAGTATATATATATATATATATATATATATATATATATGTGTGTGTGTGTGTGTGTGTGTGTGTGTGTGTGTTAGTGTGTGCGTGTATGTCTGAACGACAATCTTATATCTTATATATGAGTATAAATATGTATATATAAGTGACAAATTTTATATAATTCTTGTATATATATTTATATAAATACATACATACATATATATATATATGTGTGTATGTGTGTGTGCATGTTTGTGTGTGTGAGTGTGTAAGTATGAACGACAATCGTACATATCAAATATGTTTATATAAGTGACAAATTTTATATTTATATTCATTCTTGTATGTATATAGATAGATACATACATACATGCGTATATATATATATATATATATATATATATATATATATATATATATATATATAGTATATTACACCATGAACATAAAAAACAAAACAACCAACACTAAATAAGGTCAGTTATGAGTATAACAACAATGTTTTAAATTTTTTAGAGTAGCAATGTTAAAACTGTTTTGACTAAAACGAATAGATTAATCATATTATTAAATTATCTCCCTTAGATAAAAAATGCTTCGGCATTCAATTTTAAAACAATTATAACAAAACGTGTTCCATGGGCATGAAAAAAAAAAAAAAAAAAAAGAAGAAAAAATACCCGAACTTAGCAATTCACGTCTAAAGATGATCTAGGATGAGTTTGGAAAATAAAAATTAACAGAAAAGAAAAGAAAAGAAAAGAAAAGAAAAGAAAAAAAAACTACAGTGCCTTCTTTAATGAATTTAATATCAACATTAAGAACTCGATAAGAGAATTCGAGAGGACCACAAGAAAAATAAACCGACGTATGTCTATATTACTCAACCAAATATGCTTGAATGAAGATATGCTGCCAATATGTATATGTGTGTATTTAGGCAGCAAATATTCTTTTAGACATGCCAGATTAAATAAATTGCAAACATTGTGTATGCTTATTTTTAATAAAATCCGTTCATACTCACGGATAATCTTTCGCGTATTATAATTGATAGATGTACGAAATGAGCTGTAACTTTGATAGATGATTTTATTATTAATTTCTCGATGTTCCCAAGTACTTTTAATCTCCTCCCGAGATCATATTCTGGGGTGTGAGTTGCAGTAACAAAAATTAACCGCAAAACTGTGTTTCTAAAAATTACTGTAAATTTTCTTCTTACTTCAAATGTAACGGTTGAGAAATTGGTTAGCATTCATTAGAATGCGAAAATTATTCAAAATGAAATTTTTATGTTGTAATGTCATAGACATGCACGTGTTAAAGCATGAAAAAAAAAACTGTTAATATAATACGCGACAGATTATCCGTGAGGAGTATGAACGGATTTTATTAAAAATAAGCAGAAACAATGTTTGGAATTGATATATAGCAGTATAGGCCGGCGTTGCACAGGTGTAATGAAAGCTTTAAAACTAATCCATGATCCTGGAGCTCAGACTCTTTGGACGTTGGCACGAAAGACTAAAAAGCAATAGTTGTTTCCAGTTAAAGCAAAACCGTAGACTGAATGAAAAATGAATGGATTTAAGTCAAATTTTGAAGTTTGGTGAGAATCGGATAAAATTGTGGATTTGTATAAAGGATATACAGACTGATAAACAGACACACACACAAACATCTTGCCTTATATATATATATATATATATATATATATATATATATATATATATATATATAATCGATTTTCTGCACTATTGTAAGAACTGCAACCTTGAAATTTCTGAATATCGTTTCTTATATATTTGTCTATGAGTGTATCAAATTTGATTAAAATCGGACCAATCCTTCTATAATCCGACTTTTTCGATTTTCGATATTTCTCGGGGGGGGGGTACCTCGACACAAAACCTAGCTAAGAACACTCGCAGACGCTTATAGTACAACTGTGTAAATTTTCAAGAAAATCGGTTCAGCCGTTTCGGAGTCTATTAGGTAACTGACACACACACAGACACACACAGACACACACACAGTTCCAGTTATAAAATAAGTTTAGATATATATATATGAGGTGCATTTCGGCAGCAGTAATTTTTTCAGACATGTTTGTTTGAATAATATCGACAATTTCTGACTATCAATTTTTTTGTTAACTTTTTCACATTTCCAAATTAGTTGTTTTATGTAATGGTTAATTTACCAAAGTTTAGATTTATTCTATTTTATATTATTAAATTTATTTACTTAACTTTACTAAATTTACTGATTACATGAAATAATTAATTCAGAAATTCGAAAAAGTTGATAAAAGATTTGATAGTCAAAAATTGTAGATAGTATTCATACAAACACACCCACACCCACACCCACACACGCACGCGCACACACAGATATATAATTTAAGGGATAGATAGATAGATAGATAGATAGATAGATAGATAGATAGATAGATAGATATTACACGTACTGACATAGATAGATAGATAGATAGATAGATAGATAGATAGATAGATAGATAGATAGATATTACAAGTAATGACATAGATAGATAGATAGATACTACAAGTATTGACATAGATAGATAGATAGATAGATAGATAGATAGATAGATAGATATTACAAGTATTGACATAGATAGATAGATAGATAGATAGATAGATAGATAGATAGATAGATAGATAGATATTACAAGTAATGACATAGATAGATAGATAGATAGATAGATAGATAGATATTACAAGTACTGACATAGATAGATAGATAGATAGATAGATAGATAGATAGATAGATACTACAAGTATTGACATAGATAGATAGATAGATAGATAGATAGATAGATAGATACTACAAGTATTGACATAGATAGATAGATAGATAGATAGATAGATAGATAGATAGATAGATAGATAGATACTACAAGTATTGACATAGATAGATAGATAGATAGATAGATAGATAGATAGATATTACAAGTACTGACATAGATAGATAGATAGATAGATAGATAGATAGATAGATAGATACTACAAGTATTGACATAGATAGATAGATAGATAGATAGATAGATAGATATTACAAGTACTGACATAGATAGATAGATAGATAGATAGATAGATAGATAGATACTACAAGTATTGACATAGATAGATAGATAGATAGATAGATAGATAGATAGATAGATAGATATTACAAGTACTGACATAGATAGATAGATAGATAGATAGATAGATAGATAGATATTACATGTACTGACATAGATAGATAGATAGATAGATAGATAGATAGATAGATAGATAGATAGATAGATAGATAGATAGATTGATTGATTGATATTACAAGTACTGACATAGATAGATAGATAGATAGATAGATAGATAGATAGATAGATAGATAGATAGATATTACAAGTACTGACATAGATAGATAGATAGATAGATAGATAGATAGATAGATAGATAGATAGATAGAATCATAAAATTTGTCACTTAGGTGGTCGATGTTATATTCAGTATTTTGACTCTAGAGTTTCGGATACGAAAACTCCTGACGAGAATTTCGGATATGACAATTCCTGACGAGTGAACCGAACGATTACAAAATGTAATCGTTTGGTTCACTCGTCAGGAGGTTTCATCAATTGACTGGAGATATTCTCATTTTCATCATTTGTATAGTGAGCTACAAATAAAATGCTTATTATTGGCTTTAAGTTGGTTTTATTTATTTGTGTGTCTGTATGTTTGTGAGTGTGTGTATACGCGTGTGCATATATATGTGCGTACTTTTCTGCTCGTGCGTATTTGCGTATATATATTTTGTGTGCGTGTGTATGTTTGTGTGTTTGTGTGTGTGTGTGTGTGTGTGTGTGTGTAAAATGCTGTGGTTCCTTCACCTTTCCACCTTTTCATTGGGGTTGGAGGTGTCGGCAATTTTTTCTCGAATGTTCTAGGGTTTTGTTAATTTGGGCAAATATGATAGAACATTGAGCTTTCTTATTTTTTTTCTAAAGCTCGCAGTTTGATTGGTTACTTCTCTTCACAAAAGTATTACTGCACGAGACACAATTTTCCCGCCGAGCCGAGTTGAGCCACATTGAAACGCATTTAAACCCTACATTTCGTCTGCTCATTAGTGAGTATTCAACTGCTACAAGAATCCACGTCAGTCCAAGCTTCGCCAACTCCCTCACGGAAATTGACAAACTGAAAGCAACAACTCTTTAATCACACAATATCCTTCAACAAACTTTTCATCATCCAGAACATTCACTCAGCTATACAATCTAATTACATCCGGAACATTTAACAAGAAATAATCTTTTTAAAAGCAATTATCTTTTATGCAGAAAACTATACAAAATACAATCTAAGCGAGACAACTTCTATTTCATACATTGAACATTTTTACACTGACTCATGCTTGTGAACTTTGTAAATCAATAATTTTAATCTCCTCTTACTTTGCTAGCAACTGGTTTATTCTTCATCATCTTTGTATATTCGTTGAATACAATTTTACGATTTATTATGACAAATGTGTTTCGTCAATTGCCGTCAGTATTTAATTTAAAAAACGTGTGTTGAAGTATGCGTTTCGCGTAATTCCACTGCAACGTTCAGAACGATATCGTTAATGAAAAATATTAAAGTAGCGATAAAAGTAATTGTCCACTTGATGGTCTTTGTAAAACCGAAGGAGTTATTTACAATTCAGAGGTTCACGATATAAATAGAGAGAGCAAAATACACGTGGGTTGTACTGAAGGTAATTTTAAAAAACGATGGTATTGTGGGGTTTCATACATTGACACCCACACACACACACACGCATGGTCACTCGCCGTCCACGTGATGACTGGTTCTCGCCAAAACGATGCTAATAAAAGCGGAAAACATCACGTGGTACGGCAGTTAGGATTTCGTCCCGGGACAAGAGCAGACATGTCTCCCTAACTCACACAAACACACGCGCACTAATTGCGGGTAGCAATTAGTGGCGCAAATATTTTTTATTTTTCTTCTCACCGACATTAACACTATGCACATTAACTTTCATTCAAACAGGACTTTACATAAAATAACTTTCTACACATAAATTCACATTTTTCCAACCTTCGTCAGTAGAAATCCACAGACTGACTAAGACTGCTACATTCGCATGTAAGTCTCTCTCTCTCTCTACTCAACGCACACACAGACACAGAACTTTGTCTTCTGTCTGACTTTCTTCATCAAGGATTTGAACTTTGAACTCTTTACGATAAACTTAACAATTGTTACAAACCTTTCTTTCAGCTAGAGTAAAAACTTCATACATCTTATTTTGTTTCTACGAACAGACGAAGGGGAATGACTCTTTCCTTTTCACTTTCTTATGCATGCTCTCTCAACCCCATGTAACCTTTGTCAATACATTGTTTTTCTGGTTACTTTCGCCTTACTCGTTCTTTCTTATTGTCTGTTTTATTTCACCATGACTAATGTTACGTCGAGTCGACTCGTAAAACTTAAATTAGTAACTGGACCCTTCGTCAACTACAGTATAACCACAAAACATCATTTAAATTAGAAAACATTAAGAATTGTACCAACTATGTGTGGAAATTAAAAGAATAAAATGACAAAAATCCTGATTTGAGCTGAAGTACACTACCGGTCATAAATATTAGGCAACCCCAGGTTTTTTTTTAAAGAAATGATGTATTTCATACTGCTTTTAGTATTTATTGCCAAGTGGTTAATTCTAAATGAAAATAGAATGGTTCTTTTTTTATTTTATTATTACTCTGCAAAATTTTACAAGGCAAGGAAGCAAAGACGAACTCGTCCGAATTACACTAAATTTTCTTCATTCTTTCATTGATGAAACTGCAATATAGGTAATTATTAAATATTTATAAATTCATTTGATGCAGATATTATTGTGCAGTATTAACAAAAGAACTATTCTATTTTCATTTACAATTATTCACATGGCAATAAATACTAAAAAATAGTATGAAATACATCATATTTTTAAGACACTGTGGTGGCCTAATAATTATGGCCGGTAGTGTATATTAAAAAAAAACAAACTTGCAGCAGTGGTGAGGGTTAAGGTTAGGGTTGGCAGATTGCAGCAAGAAGAAATGTTGGCTATAGCATCATTTCCAGAACGAGAAAGGTTACTAAATGAAAGTCCGAAATAATGCCCGGGTGTATACAAATTAGAAAATATATTTTGGATTCATAAAAACCCATATGAAAGTATGTAGAATAATATTTCACTAGTCTTGACTAACTCCTCCCTTTATTTTAAACTTACTGTTATGCGTTTTGAAATTCTTGATTTTTTTTTTAATCATCTCACCCCAAGCAAAGCATTCCACTGCTACCATTGCGCATGGGGCTACATAAGGGAAGGTAAAGAGAAGGAGTGGTTAGACATAGTGAATGTCAGGAGGAAGGTGACAGATGAGTAAGGATACCGAGGATGAGGGTAGGGCAGATGGGAAGAGTGTTTGAGAGAATAGGAGCACGTTAGTGTGTTAAGAGGTGTCTATTGACCATACATTTAAACTCCTGGAGATTGTAGCCGTCGGGGAAGCAATCGTGTGGAAGGGAATTCCACAGTCGGGAAGTGCGAGGAAAGAAACTGTTGGAGTAGAAGTTGCGGTTGCATTTTATCGGTTTCACTGTAAAAGGGTGGGATCTAGTTGCTAATCTAGTATCTCGTGCAAATTCGTATTTAGGGGGCACCAGTGATCTAAGTTCATCGGCGTGCGTTCGAAATAAAGTTTCATATATATATATATATATATATATATATATATATATATATATATATATATAAAATTAATTCTTGCGATGTATGCATGTATGCAGTTACCTGTATTTAGCTTGCAGATTCCTCTATCAAGACTTTTACATAAATATATAAATGTTTGAGTACAAATGTACAAGCTCATCTATCTATCTATCTATCTATCTATCTATCTATCTATCTATGCCTGGTTATATCAATACAAATCTATCTATCTATCTATCTATCTATCTATCTATCTATCTATCTATCTATCTATCTATCTATGCCTGGTTATATCAATACAAATCTATCTATCTATCTATCTATCTATCTATCTATCTATCTATCTATCTATCTATCTTATTATTTTCATCTCTCTCTCTCTCTCTCTCTCTCTCTCTCTCTCTCTATATATATATATATATATATATATATATATATATTTGTTCATGCCGCTTAGCTTCTTGTTTTTTTTTAATTTTCTGATAATATTAAACCATTTGTAATTTGTGGCCTGATAAGATAGGTATCCAAAACTTACTCCTCGAAATAAATGATAGCTTATGATGGTGCATTGAGTTTTCTCTTTATGTATAACATATTGCTCTGGATGGTATCCATTGAGCTTTCTGTATAGATATATCACTTTAATAATTTTTATTAACATGATTTATTTGGCTTCTACTCTCCGTTTACAGATTTGATATCATTACCTATTATATCGGGTTATATATATATATATATATATATATATATATATATATATATATATATATATATATTAAAAAAGGATTAATTCACTTTTTTAATTTATATTTGCTCTGTAATATTTTATTACATGGAGCTCTCTTCCTGTATCATTTTTAGTCAACCAGCTGGTGTTTAATTACATATATATCTCGGTCAGTTTATGAAGTTTTCATCAAACACTCGTCTATTTGGAGATATCTAGATAGATATAGAAAGATTGAAATAGAGAGATAAATAGATAAATATGACCAAACTAAGATAGATAGATAGATAGATAGATAGATAGATAGATAGATAGATAGATAGATAGATAATGAACAGTATGAGATAGATAGATAGATAATGAACAGTATGAAATAGATAGATAGATAGATAGATAGATAGATAGATAGATAGATAGATAGATAGATAGATAGATATGAACAGGCTGCGATAGGTAAACATGGACAATCTATCTATCTATCTATCTATCTATCTATCTATCTATCTATCTATCTATCTATCTATCTATCTATCTCATACTGTTCATTATCTATCTATCTATCTATCTATCTATCTATCTATCTATCTATCTATCTATCTATCTATCTATCTATTATATTAGCTGGTTTTTAAATTAGTGGAATAACACAGGTGATTTTATTTCTTGGTTTCAAAAAATTAAAAACTAGTTCTTCTACTCATCAATATTAGGAAAAAGGCCTTATTAAAGCGTTAATTTTCATTAAATGGTATATATATATACCATCTGATAGTATAAATATAGTCCTACATTGCCGACAATCCATACCATTCAACAATGGCGAAGCATGGATTAAGAAATCATAGGCACATTTGATGCACTGCAAGGCTCGTTTGACGGAGCCGACATTTCAGAATTGATGGGGATACACTTTCTAAGTTAAGTTAATGAAATAATCCACGTAAACAACCACGGATTATACAGAGATGACGGATTATTGATAGCCTCGGACAACAAAAGAGAAAATGATAGCATTAAAAAAATGTCTTTCAAACTCTTCAAAGATCAAGATTTTGAAATAGTAGTTGAAATCAATAAAATTGTAGTTCAATATTTAGATGTAGAATTTAATTTACAAACTTGCAGTGTCTCTCCATATAAGAAAACAGACACAACTTTAAAGTTCGTAAACACACACAAGATCTAACCCTCCAACTACCATAATCAAACACATACATAAAGGAATCGAACGCAAGCTATCAAAAAATTCGCCAAACAAAGCAATCTTTGAAGAAAAGATAAAAGATTATGAAAATACCTTAAAGGAATCTGGCCATAAAAACAATTTAGAATACAAACCTCTTTCAAACAGACAAACGAAAGACAATAATAGAAATCGAAGCATTATTTGGTTTAAACCACCATTTAACTTAGAAGTAAAATCACAAATAGGGCAAATATTTTTTAAAGTTAATCGATAAACGCTTCCCCAAAAACTCAGGATTAAACAAAATCTTTAATATAAATTCAATCAAATTAAATTATAGCTGTATTAAGTAATTTAGAAAATTACGTAAGAAAACAAGACGCCAGAAACTTAAATAAAAACTTACAAAATAACATAGGGACAAAAACAAATGCCCACTTAACGGACTTTGTAAAATAGAAGGGGTTATTTACAAAGCAGAGGTACATGACGGATGGGCAAAGAAAAACATAATCAGGATCTACTAAAGACACATAAGTCTACATTGAAAATGGAAAACTTCAAAATTTGTACCAAACTGGTTAGCCGCGCGTGAAAATTAAAATTGAAAAATGGAAAAGATCCTGATATAACTTGGAGCATAGTGAAAATAGTCAAACCATACAATGGTGGCAATGTATGCAAATTGTACCAGGAGGAAAAAATAACTATTATGTTGTTCCCAGAAAGAAAAAAAAATAAATGAAAGATCAGAAATTATGTCCAGATATAATCATACCTATAAATATATACTGGAGTCATGCAAACATGGATGAAAATGTAAGATTCTTGAATAACTCTACTTTAATTTTGAAAATTTTTGTTTCTTTGAAAGTTCCAATCGCGCGTTCGTAAAAAATCCCTGTGTATTCGTTTGAAAAAGGAAAAATCAGTTATTGTAAATCGCCTGAAGATACTGAAAGGTTGAAACCTAGGTTGCGGAAATAACTAATTTCCAAATGAAAAATATCTATCTATCTATCTATCTATCTATCTATCTATCTATCTATCTATCTATCTATGTCAGTTCTTTCAGAATTGAACAGGTGAAGCGGCTCATCCCTTGTTTAGGATGTGGTTTCTGGCTTTCTCTTTTCCAATCTTTTCACTCCTTTTTCTTTTGAAGTAGATAGACTAAACTATCGCCCGGTTCACACTCCATCCACATCTATTGAACAGGTGAAGATGCTCATCACTTGTTCCCTGTTTAGGATGTGGTTTCCGGCTTTCTCTTTTCCAATCTTTTTACTCTTACGTAGCCCTCTGCACTTCAGTGGCGTTACCGCCTCGGTCGGGGTGATATGATTAAAAATCTATCTATCTATCTATCTATCTATCTATCTATCTATCTATCTATCTATCTCATCTTCAACCCGTTCATATCTATCTATCTATCTATCTATCTATCTATCTATCTATCTATCTATCTATCTTCAACCCGTTCATATTGATCTATCTATCTATCTATCTATCTATCTATCTATCTATCTATCTATCTTCAACCCGTTCATATCTATCTATCTATCTATCTATCTATCTATCTATCTATCTATCTTCAACCCGTTCATATCTATCTATCTATCTATCTATCTATCTATCTATCTATCTATCTATCTATCTATCTATCTCCAACCCGTTCATATTGATCTATCTATCTATCTATCTATCTATCTATCTATCTATCTATCTATCTATCTATCTATCTATGTCAGTTTGCATCTATCTATCTATCTATCTATCTATCTATCTATCTATCTATCTATCTATCTATCTAGAGAAGATCAACCTGGTACGCTACCATAGTTTCGACCTTTTCGTTTTTGTCAGGCGATTTGTATTTTAACAAAACGCCGGTCGAAGACGAAAAAGTCGAAACTATGGTAGCGTAACAGGTTGATCTTCTCTACCTAAATATTTAAATGCTCTATCAGTAAAATCTTCATTTTCCTTCAAGCATGTATTGCGTACTCTCTGATACAACCGTTTACTGGTCTAATTTAAATTAAATCTGATCAATAATTGTTTAGTATACACGCTCTCACACCCTGATTGAGCACTCCGGAGGAATGATTGACTTTGAAAAACAGTAGCTACTCTAGCATCTACGCATCGTTCATTCAGCAATGAATTAGAACACTCTCAACTATTGGGCGTGTATAATGATACTATACACGCTAAAATGTCTGCCTCCTTCTACCGAGCGCCCATAGCTCAGAGGTATAATCGCCAACTGACGCCAATTCGGTCGGATTTCAATCCTGGGTTAAAAGCAATCGGAGTCTAACCGTACTGATGAGCTGTGATACAGCGAAACAGATCTGATTGCGGATGACTATTTACGCTCTCACACCCTGATTGAGCACTCTGAAGGAGTGGTGGACTTTGAAAAACAGTAGCTACTTTAGCATATACGCATCGTTCATTCAGCAATGAATTAGAACACTCTAAGCTATTGGGCGTGTATTATGATACTATACACGCTAAAAAGTCTGCCTCCTTCTACCGAGCGCCCATAGCTCAGAGGTATAATCGCCAACTGACGCCAATTCGGTCGGGTTTTAATCCTGGGTTAAAAGCAATCGGAGTTTAACCGTACTGATGAGCTGTGATACAGCGAAACAGATCTGTCTGCGGATAACTATATATATATATATATATATATATATATATATATATAGCGAAACACGAATGTCTGCGGATATTCAAGAACAAATAGGAGAGAGGAGCTTGATTTACTAGTGTTAGATATTAGCGTCTATATTATATCAAGACAACAAGACGGCCTTGGCCTAGATTTACAAAGACAGTAGTGATGGAAGTCAGTCTTTTTTTCTTTTCTTTTTTCTTCTTTTTTCTTCTCTTTTTTCTTCTCTTTTTTTTTTTATACATTCTTTTTTATTTGACTTTTTTCTGGATAATTGTTGTAAAGATTTGGTCTGAAGAGCGGTCTATAAGAGCCTCGAAATATAATATTACCAATGAGTTTATTAAAACATCTAACTTATGTTCATTATTATAATACTCTGTTAAATCTTAACATTGAGTTCGCATTAGATTTTATCTCTTGTGGAACTTTCCCTGCCAAGTTCCAAGAATTCTATTTTGTACACACACACACACACACACACACACACACACACACACACACACACACACATATATATATATATGTGTGTGTGTGTGTGTGAGGATAGATATTTACTGAGTGTGATAGATAAATAGAGAAACGTAGAATGAAGAGCATTGTATGTGTCAATGTTTGTGATTTCTGAGGTATTTTTATGGTCTACATTTATATATATATATATATATGTGTGTGTGTGTGTGTGTGTGTGTGTGTGTGTGTGTGTGTGTGTGTGTTTCTTGGGAGTGATGTCGGTTGTACAAATAATGACTAATGGGACGACTTTTGTAAAAAAGCATTTTTCTCCGATTTTTTTCTTTTCGTGATATAATTTTTTTCCGGGAAATGTGAACGCTCTTGTAATCATGATAATATCAGGTATTGACAGGTAGTTATCGATGTTTCAAGCCGTGCACACACACTCGTTACCAAGTACTTGGTGATAGAATATTTGCCTCTCGACATCTATCTATCTATCTATCTATCTATCTATCTATCTATCTATCTATCTATCTATCGAAATCTGTTCACATCTATCTATCTATCTGCTTAAATTTCTTCATTATCTCTATTCATTGATGTTTGTATGTATCTATCTTTAGGGTGCGTTGGATAAATTGTCGACTAAATGCGACTAAAATGAAAATAAAATTTACAGCACAATTTAACAGATATATATATATTTAAAGCGATTAATTCTTTAGAAATTTCTTTGTTTTAGACTAAACTATCGCCCGGTTCACACTCCACCCACGTCTATTGAACAGGTGAAGAGGCTCAGCCCTTGTTTCCTGTTTAGGTTGTGGTTTCCGGTTTTTCTCTTTTCCAATCTTTTCACTCTTACGTAGCCCCCTACGCATCAGTGGCGTTTTCGCCTAGCTTGGGGTGATATGATTAAAAAAAAAAAAGGCTTTGGTCACAATACTGAGCAGTTATGACTTTCGAGAAAATATGAACGAGTAAAGTGTGTTTCAAAGGCAAATAGAATCTCGCACCGTTGTGAAGCTTTTCGTACACGAGCGGTTAAAGCGTGCCGGGTTAAACGGTGATTTCTTCTGTAATGTGGAACGCAGGTTCGAATCTTGCCGGTGGAGCGCATTTTAAGTGAAACGTTTTCCTCGAATGTGCACGCCGGTATACGAAAATATTGTTTGAAATATGGGGAACATCTTTTAAGAAACGAGTATCCCTTAACTCTTTGTTATTGTACACATTTAATATTTATTGTACTTTTTAAAAAATGTTTTATTGTACTTCTTTACTTTATTGAACTTTTAAATTATTTTTATTGCACTCTGTTACGAAGATGCATTTATATATAAAAATAATATTAATAATGTATAAAAAGTTATAGTAATGGATTCTATATAGGATGTGCGTTGTGGTACAGTGGATATCGGCTCGAAACGAGAAACCGGGGAGCCGAGTTCGAATTCCAGTTGAATCCATTGTATTCACTTACGCGCAAATACCCTTGGGAAAGGTATTAATCCGTCTCTTCCTTCCAGTTATGGGTTAAATAGCAGGACAGATTGGGTTCTATAGCCTTGGTCGGCAACCAGTCTACCACAGAAAGCAATGGCAACCTACTGCTGGATAATCTTCTGCCCAGTCAGTCATGTCTCTTTCGAGACATGATCGCCCAAGCGTGTATTACGTATGGCATATGGCACTTAACTGACTGAGTGAATATAATAGTTGAAAACATGATTAAGGCTTCTACTGGGCATAAAGTGGGGGATCAGTTTTATATTGTTAGGAACTAATAAAATGATCCCCCACTAATTACTAATTAAAAATATAATACATCTCTTCCCTCTCTAGCTGTGAGTCAAATAACAGGACAGATTGGGTTCTATAGCCTTGGTCGCAACCAGTCTACCGCAGAAAGCAATGGCAACCTACCGCGGGATAATCTTCTGCCCAGTCAGTCATGTCTCTTTCGAGACATGATCGCCCAAGCGTGTTTCACGTATGGCACTTAACTGACTGAATGGATTCTATTGAGTCGTAAGTGTTATTCCAAGAAAGTTCTAATCCATGAAGTAGTCGTAAAAATAAGGAAATTAGAAATAGAACGTTTGAAAGATGCCAGAATGTTCCAGTAGAGTCGAGAGAACTTGAAAGGTTCTAGAAATATGCAAATTAGGTGTTAGCCCTTATAAAAATAAGTTTTGAGCACGGAATAGTTAGTTGATAGCCGGATGGGTTGACTTCATCCGCTCCGTTTTTGATTCAAAGATGTATATCCAGCCGAAAGAATCTCTCTAAGTCGGCGACAAAAACTAAAACTTGAAACAGTTGATAAAAGGATGTGCTGACCTCATCAGCTCCGGTTCCGATTCAATGATCTATATCCAGCTGAAAGAATCTCTCTGAATAAAGTCGACGACAAACTAAAACTTGAAAGAGTTGTTAAAAGGATTTGCTGTCATATCAACTCCGGTTAAGATTCAAGGATTTATATCCAGCCGAAGGATCTCACAGAAAAGTCCGAACAACTAAAACCTGAAATAGAACTTCATGGAACTATCTGGGTAAATACATATTTTTGCCTTTTTCATTGACCAAGTCAATAATTAGTCTTTATAAACGCATTTAAGGATTTCCAAAAAGTATAGCACTTAACTTCCATGCCAACTTAACTGGGTAAAGATATTTGACACCTTCCCTCCCCTTCTCTCCTCGTAAAACTTCGCCTGCCAGTAGTAAACCATACATTTTCGGTTTGAATGCAAAACTGTATATTTGTAAATATTTTTATTTAATGTTTTTGTAAATTAAATATTTGTCTGTATTTTTACTGAGTTTCGGTCAATCATTTTAATTTTTCCTTTTGTTACAATTAACACGTAACAACTATTTTTATTGTACACTTTATATATATATATATATACAAATGAGTAAGGAAAGAAGAAAATATTTATAACGTTGAAAACATTAATCGATAGAGATAGAGCAATGAATATTTATTATAAATTATACTTTAGAACATGTACAAACTACAAACTACTACAAAAGTGTACATTTTGTTTCGACATTGAAAGAACAATGTCTCATCAGGTAGTAAAACTTGTTTTTGAACATTTTCCTATCCCCTTTACCACGTACAAAACATTTTGCCAATAAAAGAAAGTGAATTTTCATCTCTCTTCAAAAACAAGTTTTACTACCTGATGAGACAGTGTTCTTTCAATGTCGAAACAAAATGTACACTTTTGTAGTAGATTGTAGTTTGGACATGTTCTGCAGTATAATTTATAATATATATATATATATATGCGCACGCGAGCGTGTGTGTGTGTGTGTGTGTGTGTGTGTGTTTGTGTAAAGATTTTGTACCTCAGAATTTAAACAAAATTTTGAAGAGGGGAAATATTTTTTTTTAACAAAACCCTCAGGACCAACAGGATTTTGCTAAAAATGTTTCCCCACTTCAATATTTTTTTATATTGCTAAGCTTCCCCGGTTTCCGGTACATATTTAAATGTATCGAAGTACTGAGTACTCAATATGTGAGTACTTTCGGTTTTCATAGGCCTTTATTAAACACCTTGTTTGTGTGATGTCGGTTTCCAAATATCTCGTCTTCGGTTCAGAGTTTGTTTTGCTGGAGTTTTTTTTGTAATGTTTTAAGTAATATTTATTGTACTTTCTATTTTTATTGCACTTTTTATTGTACTATTTGTATTGTACGCTTTTATTTAATATTTATTGTACTTTTTTATTTTCATTGTACTTTTATTGTTCATTGCAACTTTTTATTATACTTTTTATTTAATCTTTGTTACTTTTTATTTTCATTGTACTTTTTTATTATTCTATTTTAATTGTATTCTTTTATTTGATATTTATTGTACTTTTTATTGTACTATTTGTATTGTACGCTTTTATTTAATATTTATTGTACTTTTTTATTTTTATTTTACTTTTATTGTTCATTGCAACTTTTTATTATACTCTTTTATTCAATCTTCATTGTACTTTTTTATTTTTATCGTACTTTTTATTTTTTATTGTACTATTTTAATTGTATTCTTTGATATATATTGTATTTGTTATTGTACTATTTGTATTGTACTCTTTTGTTTCATTTTATTGTACTTTTTTTATTTTCATTGTACTTTTATTGTTCATTGCAACTTTTTATTGTACTCTTTTATTTAATCTTTATGTTACTTTTTATTTTTATTGTACTTTTTTATTATTCTATTTTTATAGTATTCGTTTATTTGATATTTATTGTACTTTTTTATTTTTATTTTACTTTTATTGTTCATTGCAACTTTTTATTATACTCTTTTATTCAATCTTTATTGTACTTTTTTATTTTTATCGTACTTTTTTATTTTTTATTGTACTATTTTTATAGCATTCTTTTATTTGATATTTATTGTACTTTTTATTGTACTATTTGTATGGTACTCTATTTTTATTTAATCTTTGTTGTTTTTTTAATGTACTCTTTATTATTGTACACACTTACAATTTTTTATAATTTTTAATTTTTTATTGTACTTCTTTACTTTACTGAACTTTTAAATTATTTCTATAGCACCCTTTTTATTGTGCTCCTTTTTTTTTTTATTGTACTTTCGTTACCGGTCGGTTAAGTATACATTTTGGTTTCATATTAAGTCTAAAGTTAGTAAACAAAACGCATCTGTACCAGAAAGAGTCAAGAGCTATTAAGATATAAGGTCTCGCTAAATTACACTGACGATAATAGAAGTACGCTTTTGGCGGGTAAAGGAGTAAGCATTTCTCCTCGTCTAAGATGGGAGAAGGAGCCCGTTGGTTAGAATCTGAGTATATCAACCCTATGGTAGCATCTTCCTCATTGCAGTAAGAGAGATAGGGTCGGTGTAATGTCAGTGTCAGCGTGACATTGGTCTCGGGGACAGGGCAGAAATTTTTGTCCTTGGCCTAAATGCATACTTATGTGTATGACGTTCTCTACGTAAAAGCATTTCCAGTCTTAGTAGGGAGGCTGGGTGAATATACCTTATTTTTTGAACAGGTATACCTGACATCTCTAATTTTGTCCTGGCTCATAGGCATCTGTACATGTGTGACCTCTTCAAGCGAAAACGACCTGTGTCGTATCCTAAAGGGTGAATATACCTTGAACAGGTATACCTGATCCTGGCCCGTATATATACTTATATGTTTGAGCTTCCTAAGTAAAAACGATCTTGTGTCACACATTGCTTCAGTGGGGAGGCCGAATGAATATACCTTATGTTTTGAACAGGCTTTCCTAAAAACGACCAAACGTCACATCCTGACCTTGTGGGGAGCACGGGTGAATATACTTTATGCTTTGAACAGGTATACCTGACCTCCCCACTTTGGTCTTGACCCATATGCATACCTATAAGATTGATCTCCCCAAGTAAAAACGGCCTTGTATCACATCTTGCCCTTGTGGGGAGCATGGGTAAATATACCTTGTTTGAATAGGTATATCTGACCTCTCCACTTTGGTCCTGACCTATATGCATACCTATAAGTGTGAGCTCTCCATATGCATACCTATAAGTGTGAGCAGGGGTGAATATATCTTATATTTTGAACAGATATACCTGACCTCCCCACTTTGGTTCTGAGCCATACGCCTACTTATATGAGTGAGCTCTCCAAGTAAAAACGACTTCGTGTCACATCCTGCCTTAGTTAGGGCACATATACCTGACCTCTCCACATTATATGCTTACGTATGTTGTTAAATCCCCAGGAAAAAAGAACAAGAGGAAGAAATGTAAGAAGAAATCAAAGGTAAAATAAAAAAATGAAAGAAGAAGAAAGAAATACAAATAAGAGGAAAGAAGGAGAAAATAAAAAGGAAGAAAAGTTAGAATAAAAACAGAAGTAAAATAAAGGAATAACATTAAAGAAGGAAAGAAACGAAGGAGAAAAAAAATAAAAAAACAATAAAAATGAAATCAAAGCAAGGAAGAGAGGGAAGAAGAAAAGAAAAAATGAGAGAGAAAAAAAAGGTAATAGAAATAAAGTTAGAAAAAGAGGAAAGAAGAAATGGAGAGAGAAAAAAAGGATTATTTACACTGTTTGGAGTGTCGTCCTCATCTTTGTTGCCATATTCACAACGTTTCGGTCGTTGTCGGCTCCGACCTTCTTCATGTGATTGGAATTTTTGACTTTCTTTCGTTCATCGTAGTAGATTGTTCTAGTTCTATGAGTCATGTCTCTTTCAGATGTGTGCTGTGGAATTATTCAGCACAATACCCGGTGTTAAACGGATATACACATAAGAGTACAATAGTTAAACTAACAGACAATACAGAACTTACAACACAAAGAGGAGGGGTTTATTTTATCGCAATAGTCGCTGAAGTAATCAGTCCGAATATTACTCGAATGACACGCCTCGAATGCTACTATTCTTTATTTAAATAGATCATTTCACCATTGAAAGTGCTGCAGGGGTGTTAGCCACTCTACAACAACGAGGAAAGAAGGTTTAGAAAATTTAGCACTCACAGGTCATATTGCAGGCTGTTGGAGAGGAATATCCTGTCCTACCCCGGAACGGATAAGCTCAGGTCTATAAAAGACTGTGACTAGAGCGAACTATAGAGTCATCGTCACTAGACGGCTCTATGACACTCTCAGCTCTCTGCCTTCGGGTAGAGGGCGCTCTCTGCTTCCGAGCAGAGAGCAATAACCCAGTCCTGATTCCGCCGAAGGGTAGAAGCACGACTGGGGAATAATAGACAGATATTTTTGGCCGGGCCATATAGCCCGGAAATCCCAGTCATAACTGACCATGTGTCACATGTTGCCCTTACTGGGAGGGAAAGCTAAATAATGTCATCGTCACTAGACTGACGACTCTATGACACTGTCAGCACTCTGCCTTCGGGTAGAGAGCGCTCTCTGCTTCCGAGCAGATAGCTCTAACCCAGTCGTGGTTCCGCCGAAGGGTGGAATCACGACTGGGGAAAAATAGACAGATATTTTTTGGCCTGGCTATATGGCCGGGAAGACCCACAATAAAAAGACCTTGTGTCACATCTAACCTGACGTGGGAAGGTTGGTAAATACCGTCATCGTCACTAGATGAAAGCCATCGTCATTAGACGAGAGCCATCATCACTAGACGAGAGCATACGTCACTAGACGGAAGCATTTTTCATTAGACGGACGCATACGTCCTAGACAGAGACATTGTCTACTTGATTGTTATACCTGTTACTATTCATTGGTGTTCGTGTATTGTCTATTGGTTTATTGTACGGTGGTATAATAAATCCCTATTAATCTATCATCAGTGTTAAGTATTATTCTTGCACTATTCTTTTCCCTGGTTATCCCCTCACGGGATATATCAGATTGGCGACGAAGAATTCGCACTTATGTGGGGTACGCCAATAAATCAGATTGGCAACAGAGATTTTGAACTTACGTGGGATCCGCCAATATAACAGACTGACAACAAGATTTGGAACTTACGCGGGACTCGCTAAAAGAATTGTATTGGAAACAAGATTCGGCATTTACGCGAAGCTCGCCAAATATCAGTTTGGTGAACAAGATTTGGAAGATTGACGCAAAAAGAAAAATAAGTTTAGGTCAGAGGTAGTTTTTTTTTTTGCTCCCCTCATAAAAAAAAAAGACTACGTTTATTGTTCTTACCGGTGAATACAACTTATTCGTCAGCTATACATAATATATATATATATATATATATATATATATATATATATATATATATATATATATATATATGGAACAATTAGCTGAGTTAACAAAGACGCTGGGAGGGGCAGTCCAACTGTTAATCCAACAACTGTTAATCCAACAACTGTTAATCCAACAACAGGAAAGCCAACAAAAAGCAGAAATGGAGCTTCAAGAGCAAATATTAAAACAACAGGAAAGCCAACAAAAAATTCAAAAGGATCTCCAAACCCAAATGATACTGCAACAAGAGGTCTTGAAAAAATTTGTAATAAAGCAGGGCGAACAGAAGAAAGACTCTAAAGTCTTCTCTGCAGCAGCTACTGCAAACTCGCTCACAGAATTTGTATAAAACCCTGAGGAAGGTATTACTTTTCATTCATATTATAAAAGATACGAAACTATTTTTTCGAGACGGTGCAAGGCATGGTCAGATGATGAAAAAATAATGCTCCTATTACAAACAATAGGAACGCAGGAAAATATGAAATATACAAAATTCATTTTACCTAAAAAAACCTGAAGACAAATATCATTCGACGAAACGGTAGAGGTTTTGACGAAAATGTTTGGAGAAAGGGAAAGTTTGTTCTACACGCGATATAAGTGTTTAAATATCGTAAAGGAAAAACATGAAGATTTTGTTACGTACGCAGGAAAGATTAATTCACAATGCGAACGATTTAAAATAAAAGACATCAAAGAGGACATGTTCAAATGTTTAATCTTCGTACAAGGATCAACAGCACCGAAAGAAGTACGTTCGAAGATTCTCACAATGTTGGATCAAGATGCAGAAATAACGCTACAGAAAGTGACAGAAGAATGCCAGAAATTGTTAAACATTAAGAAAGATAATGTTTGTATCGAAGAAAAAAGCGTTGCTTGAATTCATAAAGTGAAACAACAGGCCTACGAAAAGGGAAAACCGTACTGTGAAGCATTTGGCGAAAATAACCACGTCACAAAGAAATGTTATTTTAGAGACGAAATATGTTTCGAATGTTCGAAGAAAGGACATAAAGCAGTGATGTGTAGGAAAAAAGGGACCGAAAGTCCAAAAAGATAAATACTTTAGTAATGAAGAAAGTCACAATAGATTGCGGTACTAGAAAATACGGGAACTTAAAAATAAATGGAAGAACTGTAAATTGTTTATTGGATACCGGAAGTGATATCTCTGCAGTAGATGAGTATACCTGGGGAAAAATTGGTCGACCAGAGTTAAAGAAAACTAAAAAGATTGCAAGAGATATTTCAGGAAATAAATTGAAATTCAAAGGAGAATTTGTGGCTAAAGTAACATTCGACGGAAAAGTACAAAAGTCTAAGATCTACGTGATGTTAGGTAGGAATACAAATCTATTCGGTATAGATTTAATCGTGTTAGTTAATTTGTGGAAAAAAACCCATGAATATGTTCTGCACAAAGATTAAGGCGTCAAATGAAAGAAAGTCGAAGCAGACTGAAAAAATTCGTAAAAGAATTAAAAAAGGAGTTTACGGATGTATTTTCGGAAGAACTGGGTTGCTGTACTCGAACAGAAGTAAAATTTGAAATGAAGGAAAATATTAAACCAGTATTCAAGCCGAAAAGGAAAGTTCCATTCGCATCATCGGAGGCCATAGATAAAGAATTGAAAAGATTAGAGAATAATGGAGTTATTGAAGAAGTGGATTATTCATATTGGGCATCGCCTACCGTCTATGTAAAGAAGAAAAATAACAAGATCAGGGTGTGCGCTGACTTTTCAACGGGAGTAAATGAACGCTTGAAAGATCATAAATATCCCTCCCCACACCAGAAGTGATTTTTACAAAATTAAACGGAGGAAAGATTTTCTCTAAGGTCTATCAGAAGCATATTTACAAGTAAAAGTAGCGGAAGTATGTTCAAAGTATTTGACATTAAATACGCACAAAGGATTATACAGACTGAAACATCTACCGTTTGGTTTAAAAATTGCACCTAGTGCATTCTAGCAAATAATGGACACTATGTTATCAGATCTGGACTATGCAATGGCGTACCTAGATGACATCTTAATCAAAAGCGAAAACATTGAAGAGCATAAATCTCACGCCCGCGAAGTTTTTAAGCGACTTAGGAACTACGGGTTCAAAGTAGGGCCTGAAAAATGCGAGTTTTGTTTGGATAGGATCGAGTATTTAGGACAAATTATCGATCGCAAAGGTAGAAAACCAAATTCAAACAGAACCGAAGCAATTAAGAATATGCCAATTCCAGATAATGTAACTAAGCTTCAGTCATTTCTGGGGTTCTCAAACTACTATAACATCTACATTCCTAAGATGTATGACCTTAGAGCACCCTTAAATAAATTGCTGGAAAAGAATAAAAAGTGGTGTCGGTCGAAGGAATGCGATGAGGCTTTTGAAAAAATCAAAAAGTGCTTGCTGTCAGATTCGGCGGTGGTGCATTTCGATCCGAAGAAGGAATTAATCGTGGCAACGGACGCAAGCGAATATGGCATAGGAGCTGTATTATTACATAAACTCGAAGATGGCACAACGAAGATGGCACAACGAAACCTATCGCTCATGCTTCGAGAGCGTTGCTACCCGCAGAAAAAAAATTATAGTCAAATAGAAAAAGAAGCACTGGTCATAATTTATGCGGTTAAAAAGTTCCACAGATTTACTTATTTATTTATTTATTTTAATCATATCACCCCGAGCAAGGCGGTAACGCCACTGATGTGCAAGGGGCTACGTAAGAGTGAAAAGATTGGAAAAGAGAAAGCCAGAAACCACATCCTGAATAGGGAACAAGGGATGGTAGAGAGTTTGTGTTGCAAACCGACCATAAACCGTTATTATCAATATTTGGGTCCAAGAAAGGTGTACCAACCCATTCAGCCAACCGGCTTCAAAGATGGTCTGTAATTTTATTGAATTATAATTTCAAAATGAAATTTATACCATCGAAAGAAATAGCGCATGCGGATTGTCTATCAAGACTGATTCCGAAAAAGCCTGAATTACTAGAAGAAACGGTAATAGCGGCGCCGAAAGAGGAAAAGGAACTGAAGGAGGAACTAGTAAACACCGTTAGCGTATTACCAGTAACACCGGAAGAAATAGAAAAAATGGCGAAAACTGATGAATATATTGCTAGAATGATGAAGCAAGTCAAAGAAAATAAAGAAGAAAAAATTTCACCATGATTCATTTGCAACGAAACATTGATGCATGCTCATAGAGTGGTAATACCAAGGGTGTTGAGAAAAAGAATTCCATCTAGGTCATCCAGGCATTTCAAGAATGAAGTCCTTAATGAGGAGTTACGTGTACTGGCCTGGCCAGTGGACAAAGATATCGAAGAATCAGTGAAACAATGTAAAGGCTGTCAGCTAGCAGCTAAATCACCGCCCGTAAGAACGCAGCCGTGGCCTAAAACTGATGTGCCGTGGTCAAGAATTTACGTAGATTACGCAGGACCAATAAAAGGTGAATACTATCTAATTATGGTAGATAGTTTTTCAAAATGGCCTGAGGTATATAAATTCAAGCGACCAACAGAGGCAAACACGATTAAGGCTCTAAATGAAGTTTTTAGTCGGCTGGGAGTACCGAAGACTATCGTAAGCGATAACGAGACGCTGTTCACTGGATCCGAGTTTAAGAATTATTGCGAGGCGTTAGCTATAGAGTCTACGGCTATATTGTGCTGAATACACCGGTTCCCGTCCGATCACCGAAGTTAAGTAACATCGAGCCTGGCCAGTACTTAATGAGTGACCATTTGGGAATACCAAGTGCTGTAAATGTAAGGACCAAGAATGGTCCACCGGTCTTTGAGGTTTGGTGGTTTGGTGGTTGGGTGCAGGGCTAACAACCCTGCCCCGTACAAAACAGTTTGTTACAGAAACAGCAACAAAAAGTTGCTGCCCTATGCACCATCGGAGTGTGATGGATAAATGATGATGTGATGATGATGTTAGCTATAGGACACCCGCATATAATCCAAGGTGAAATGGACAGGCGGAGAGATTCGTAGACACATTTAAGAGTGCAATGAGGAAAGCAGACGGAATCGACACGGATGAAAAAACATACAAACCTTTTTGATGGGGTATAGGATTACAAGTAATCAAAATATTAATGGTAATCTATCTCCTGCAGAGTTAATGTTTGCGAGGAAAATTAGGTCATTCTTCGATAGACTATTACCTAAGGAAAGAAAAAAGACCTAAAAAAACAAAACTCGGAGACAAAATTTTACAAAGTAGGCGAAAAAGTCTTCTTCAAAAATTATCGCGCAGGAAAATGTTTGTGAGGAGATGGTATAATAACTCGGAGGATTGGTAAGGTGATCTGTTTAGTGAAAGGATCAAAATTTGTCTGTAAGAGACACCTAAACTAGCGAAGACCCAGATTCGTGGAAACCGTAAATAAGGAATTTGAGATACCAATGGAGGTTCACTACGATACATTCGAAATTAAACCACCCGCGAACATGGACGTACCGGTGGAGGTAAATAAGGATTCTCTTGAAATCGAGGACTCTAGGAGAAGGAGCAAGAGAAAAAGAAAAAAGACTAAACACCTATACCCTGACCCCAAAAGAAAAAAGTATTCAGCGAAATTACATGAAGAATTTAGCTCGTGGGGAGGTGTTGTAGAGGAATATCCTGTCCTACCCCGGAATGGATATGGTCCGATCTATAAAAGACTGTGACTAGAGCGAACTATAGAGCCATCGTCACTCGACTGACGACTCTACGACACTGTCAGCTCTCTGTCTTCGGGTAGAGGGCGCTCTCTGCTTCCGAGCAGAGAGCAATAACTCAGTCGTGGTTCAGCCGAAGGGTAGAACCACGACTGGGGAAAAATAGACAGATATTTTTTGGCTGGGCCATATAGCCCGGGAAGCACAGATATAAACTGACCATGTGTCATATGTTGCCCTTATTGGGAGAGGCAGCTAAATAATGTCATCGTCACTCGACTGACGACTCTATGACACTGTCAGCTCTCTGCCTTCGGGTGGAGAGCGCTCTCTGCTTCCGTCGTGGTTCCGCCGAAGGGTAGAAGCACGACTGGGGAAAAATAGGCAGGTATTTTTTGTACGGACCATATAGCCCGGAAATGCCACTCATAACTGACCATGTGTCACATGTTGCCCTTAGTGGGAGGGACAGCTAAATATAGTCATCGTCACTAGACGGCTGTATGACACTGTCAGCTCTCTGCCTTCGGGTGGAGAGCGCTCTCTGCTTCCGAGCAGAGAGCAATAACCCAGTCGTGGTTCCGCCGAAGGGTAGAAGCACGACTGGGGAAAAATAGACAGACATTTTTTGGCCGGGCCATATAGCCCGAGAATTCCCACTCATAACTGACCATGTGTCACATGTTGCCCTTAGTGGGAGAGACAGCTAAATATAGTCATCGTCACTAGACTGGCGACTCTATGACACTGTCAGCACTCTGCCTTCGGGTGGAGGGCGCTCTCTGCTTCCGAGCAGAGAGCAATAACCCAGTCGTGGTTCCACCGAGGGGTAGAATCACGACTGGGGAAAAATAGACAGATATTTTTTGGCCTGGCTATATGGCCGGGAAGACCCACAATAAAAAGACCTTGTGTCACATCTAACCTGACGTGGGAAGGTTGGTAAATACCGTCATCGTCAATAGACGAGAGCATACGTCACTAGACGGAAGCATTCTTCACTAGACGGATGCATACGTCCTAGACAGAGACATTGTCTACTTGATTGTTTTACCTGTTACTATTCCTTGGTGTTCGTGTATTGTTTATTGGTTTATTGTACGGTGGTATAATAAATCCCTATTAATCTATTTCAGCGTTAAGTATTATTCTTGCACTATTCTTTTCCCTGATTATCCCCTCCCGGGATATATCACAGGCAAAAGGGGCAGATGAAATAATTTACCCAATGAGCTTGTGTAAATTATTTTCAGAACAGAGATTAGGAAATAATAGCAAAAAGACAAACTTTATTAAGCGCTTCAAAGGACAGGAAGTTGTGGAGGACCATGACCGCCTACATTCTACAGGTAGACAACATATAAAAGAAGACGAATCTGACACAATGCACGCGTGAAGATCGAACCCAATTGTTCGTCACTAGCATGACAAACATCGTGCTACGGTAAGCGTCCTAGACATTCTCCGACAAATTTGTTTATGCCGTTCCATAAGGCAGGTTACGAAGATCTTTTATCCCTGCAAACTTCTTTGGATCTTTCTCTTTAGTGCTGAAAGTTTCTGTAGGAAGTTCTTTTTGGTATTCGCGAGATACAGTTTCATCAACACCGGCTTACTTTCTTTCTCTGTTTACGTATCTGTCGGCATCGAAACGCAAAGAATTTATAACCAGAATTATCGCTGCCATTCCTCGAACTTTGACACTCCAGGCTGTTCTGTTTCTGACGTCCAGTCTTTGATAAATTCGTCGGTGCTACTTGGCGAAGGAAGCTCCCTTCTTTCGCTCGGCTCCTGTGAAACGTCTTCAATGAAAGCAGCGGCTTCCTTTTGCCGTATCTAAAACCATGTGATGTTAATCAGTTGCGGCTAGTGCCAGGTGGCGCCATCTAACGTTCTAACCCCGCAGACAGTGTAACAAAGGCCGATAACTACTTTGGCCTTTAAATAAGCAAATATATACTTGTATTTATTCTAGCAAATATATCACAGGAATTGTTATTACTATTATAGTCGTAACAATCACGAAGAACAATAAAAACAACTAAACGGTTATAATACTAAAGATAAGTGAAAACATTAATAATTAGTGGAGTTTTTAACTTTAACATGAATCTACGTATATGAGTGTTGGTCAAAATGTAGGTATATATCCATGCATCCACGTCGCAACAGAAATTGACAGAAAGTCGGAGTTTAGGATTAGTAAAAAACTAATGCCTATTCTTTAATTACAGTGTGAATACCAGGAGAATCGACACTGCTTAAAGAGATGGGTCCACCCATAAAATAAAATTAAAAAAAAAAAAAGAAGAAAAATAGAAAGGAACATTTTTTTTCAGCAGACAATTTAAATAGATTCGGCGGACCTGAAGGAAACCACCACAACCTTTAAATTTGTTGTTTTTTTATTTTTATTTTTTCACTTTTTTCAGTGCAATCTTATCGATTACACCCTAATCTTTCCGACTGACAAAAACATTTGAAAATATTTCAATATTTCAACAATTTTAGTGGGGACTCAGTTATTCATACAACCTTATAGTAAATCGATCATCCATTTTGGAATCACTCGCCGGTACGACATTACCACCACCTGTAAATTGGTTGATTATCAATTTTATTAAAACTTTTTTTTTAAGTGCAATCTTATTGATTAAACCCTAAACTTTCCGATTGACAAAAAAATTTGTAAAAATTTCAACATTTAAAGAATTTTAGGGGCGGGTCTCATTTTTTCATACAACCTTATAAGTAAATCGATCCTGTGTAATTAACTTAGTCAATTAACAATCCTGTGTAATTAACTTAGCTTACGCATAGTCAACAACTGAATCCTTTGCGAAAATGTTTTGAATAAAGCCATTCTTGGAGTTTCCGAGGAAGATGCCATCGTAAGAAGTGAAGAAAACTAAAAAAAAAAACAAAACAAAAAAACAAAAACAAAAGTAACAACTCGTCCCCCCCCCAAAAAAAACAAAACAAAACAAAGCGACCCCAACGCGTGTGGTTCCAAAATGGAGGATCGATTTACTATGATATTGTATGAGAAAGTGACCCCCCCACTGAAATTGCTTGAATATTTAAATTTTTTCAATTTTTTTTTGATAATCGGAAACTTTATGTAATAAACGAAAAATGTGAAAAAAAAAAAAAAAAAAAAATGAAAAACAACAAATTTAAAGGTGGTAGTAGTCTCCTTCAGGTCCGATATAGATTCTTCTTCTTCTTCTTCTTCTTCTTCTTCTTCTTCTTCTTCTTCTTCTTCTTCTTCTTCTTCTTCTTCTTCTTCTTCTTCTTCTCTTTATGTGCCGTGTCCTTTCAGGAACGTAGGCGATCATAGACCTTTACTTACCTCTATCCCTTGTTGCTCATAACAATTTTACTTTTGGTATCTCTACCAAATCCTGCTCCACCATCCACTTGCTCAAGCCCTTTAAGTATGTCTCGCATTGCTTTATCCTCTCTCTCTCTTTTCCTCTATCCGTCCCGTGAATATTATATTCTCCAAGCTCCCCCTTCCTCATTATGCGTCCCAGAAACTTCAGCTGTCTCTTCCTCCTTTTAAGTATGTGTCCATTTTTTTTGCATCCAAACTTCGTCGTTACTCATGCGTTCGGTCCATGGTATCCTCAGCATCCTTCTGTAGTTCCTTCGAGCTCTTCATTTTTGAAGACAATGTCCAGCATTCGCTGACATATAGGAGAACATATATTCCATTAGTGTTCCTTAAAACGTCTTCACCGTTCTGGGTATGAGGATAAACTTCATCCTGCAGCAATCTTCTCAATTAGAAGTTTTGAGGAGCGTAGAATCACCGGCTAACTGCTATTGTTCTCCAGACTCGGGGTGGTAGCACCTGTTATAGTCCCAGATATGAGCAAATAGTAAATATTCAAACAAGAATAAACTACAGTTTTTATAATAAAAATGAGCAACAACTCATTTTTATATCAAAACGACAATCAATGCAACACTAAAAATAAAAAAAAATTACATTTATATAGTAAAATTACCAATAATGTATTTTATAATCTACAAACTATATATCTAAAATATACCTTTATCCTGAAAGCATCAAATTACATAAAAACATTTAGATTTCAGCGTTAAATATTCAATAAAGGTTTATATTATCACTAAACAAATTCAACCAATTAACCTATAAATTTATTATGTATATTCCTATTCAAATGAAATTACCAACACTACCTATTCCAAATCGAAAAATATATGGCTAATAGAATAACCGAAAGCACCCAGATAAATCGAACATTCAGACAGTTTTTACACACTTTATGTACAGAAAATAATTGTACGAATGCAAGAAAAGTTAGAGAAAAAGCTTAATCACAATACCATGTCAGTCGTTTTTAATAAAACTTGTATAAAAGAGGGGCTGCTGCCAAAATACATACACACATATGTAATATTGCAAGTGTTCCTTATGCACACACGTTAAAATAGTACCGACGGACCATGGATTCGAACACCGGAATAGATATTTAGAGAATATTTTTGTGAATATTTTTCTTTTTCTTGAAAAGAGCTGAGAGAAAGAAAGGAGGTGGCCAGGAGAGATAGGGGAAAGGTGAAACATAAGTGACATCGACCGATATGATAACAATGGAACGATGACCAGATGGAATCTTGCCTCGCAAAGGGAGTAAAATCGGTTTCTTTCTTTGTTTGTTTCTCTCTCTTTCTCTCTCAGAGAAGCCATAACGAGCGACTGAAAATTGAATTGTCGGTCGATTCCGAAAAAGATTACCCACGTAAGGATGGAAATTACAATTAACGCTGGCAGGTGAATGTACAAAGTCAACAGAATCTTGTCTCCAAACTTCCAGATCCGCAGACGTCAGCGCGAAATCGTAAGAGAGTGATTTAAGCCAGATACACGAAATTGACATTAGACTTTTATGGAGAAACATATTGATCATTTACCGACCCACGTCATATCGAATCAGATTCAACAAAAAAGCAACAGATTTGAAAAAGAAGTCAAAAGAACCCGAAGAACGCGTTGGAATGAAGACGCGTTGGAATGAAGACGTGAAAAATCTTCTCTCTCACGCTACCAGACACGTCTACCGTTTCTAAGCAGAACCCAAGGAAAGGGAAGCGTAAAGACTGTATTACCTCTAACAACAAATAGACATGGTAGCAGTAAGTAATTTGTGGACTCTGAAAGAAGTTGGATTGTATTTTCTTATTAATTCTTTCTTTCTTTCTTTCTTTCTTTCTTTCTTTCTTTCTTTCTTTCTTTCTTTCTTTTCCTGTACAAAGAGTTATAATATAATCATTATTCCATATAGACTGGTCTTCGCTACTGTCTTATCCTTTTTTTTGTTCTTGTCTCTTTCCCTTATTTCTGCATTATGTACCCAACCGTCTCTTGATTTTCAGCTGTCGAGGAATGCAGCACGAAGACGACCGCCCCCTCGGGTCCTTACATTACTCTGAGATCAGAAATCACAACGTGGTAGAGGAGGTGAGGGATTTCGACGGACATCTTCGATAATTTGGAGACGGAACAGAAGCAAACAGCTGCTGACTCAGGTGCGACTAATTTACGGCCAGTTAACACACGCAACACTTACATGCAAGCCTGAGACTAGGGGGTAGTGTAGGTCACGCACGCACACACACACACACACACACACACACACACACACACACACACACACACACACACACACACACATTCAATAAATAAATGTTCAAATGACTTATCTCATTGACCGACTCCAGAGCTTCGCTCATTAGGACGAATGCTCA
Organism: Ascarosepion bandense; assembly: GCA_037127315.1. Taxonomy (NCBI): domain Eukaryota; kingdom Metazoa; phylum Mollusca; class Cephalopoda; order Sepiida; family Sepiidae; genus Ascarosepion; species Ascarosepion bandense. Next base: position 358,887 of record JBBBDQ010029508.1, on the reverse strand, counting down.
TGCACTCCTCAAAAAGTAACCTGAAGATTACCATTATGCAGAAGACGATCTACTGTGATAACAATGATATCTCATTTTAAGAAATACAGCTACAATCTCCAAGAATTTAAGTCAATAGTCATCTCCTATCTCACTAACCTGCATCCTCTCTCTCATGCTCTTTTCTCCGTTCACTCCACTCTGATCCGTATTCTCATCCTTCGTTTACCCACTTCCTAACACCCCGATAACCTGTCACTCCTTTTGATTACTTTCTTCTTATGTGACCCCCTGTACAACAGTGGCAGAAAAATGGCTTGCTTGGTGCGATATGATTATAAAAAAATTACCAAAATTGCACAAAAATATCTTGAAATACTTAAGAGTAAATTTATTCGATAAAATCCCTATTGGTTTCAACCAAGCTCCAGACAACTTAGAAATCTCCTGCAACTCTTTTGAACGGTCTCATTGTTTAAATTCGTGAATGCTGCCATAATCCATGCCTTCAGTTCATTTATGGTGTAACAAGGTGATTTGTTGGTCTCTTGCTCAACTACACCCAACATATACTAATCAAGAGGGTTGCAGTATGGGGAGTTAGGTGGCCAGGTGTAAGGGGTGATATGATTGCAGAAATTTCTGACAGCCATAACTGAGTTCTTCTGATTGTGTGGTACGGTGCATAGAGTCTTTCAGCAGCCACTCTCTTGACCCAGGGCAGCACTACCTCCTCAAGGTACTTGATGTAGGCTTCCGTGTTGACTCTGAGGCCCTCACCAAAAAATTCGGGAGTCGTTTTTTTATCAGACCAGAATGAGTTTCCGGAGCTGCTGCACCTTCGTAATCACCCTTAGACTCGTTCAACTCTTTCCGGATACTCATCACTGTCCTCAAATGGACAGCTAAACAGTTTGAAACACTTTCAGAGCGAATCCTAAGCAGTAAAGCATACTGTTTCTAAATTCTGGAGAAGTGAATTGCATTATGGTTCTCTTTTTCTCACAGACGGTGTCCAACTGACCCTACTATATTGTGCAATTGATAAAATTAAAAAACAAATATGCGAGAAATGGAAAATATAAAATTGTGACAATTTAACCATCGCACACTGTATATTCAATGTAGCTTTTGTTCTTTACGGAAAATACAATTAAAACGATAGAAATTTTGTGTCGATTAATTTGAATGCCTCTTCCAAATTACACTTAATCCTTCTCAATGAAGAAATTGCGTCATTCAAGCTTCAGACTTTTAAAAGTAATTTTTGAGGAAGTTTGAGAGGGCGTTTTGTAGAAATAGTGAGTGTTGTGACGTAGGCAAAGAGTGTATTGAGTGTTTTATCTTTTCTATATTTGATTTATGTTTATTTCATCATGACTCGCCACCGACTTCGATAAGTCGGACATCTTATTTTCTTAGAGCTTGCAACTGGCAAGAGACCACGTAGAGCCCACGTCATCGATTCAAGGATCAACACAAAAACATCTTGCTTAGAACAGAAATCGATCCGGTCAATTTGAAGACGAAAGCTGTAAAAAGAACCAATCGTAGAAGAGCATTATTTACACTGCTATGACTGTTGTCCTCATATTTATAGCCATGTTTACGACGTTTCGGCCGTTGTACGCTCCGACCATCTTCAGGTGCTAGGAATTTTAAGCTGAGCCCTTTATTTTGATTGCTGGGGTATATTATTCTCGTTCCATGTGCGATGCTAATTCCGAATGCAGAAATGCAGTACACGAAAAAATAGCATCTTTTGAAAACACCACAAGACAAATAGAAGAGACAAAGAGAGCTGAAAAGAAAAGAAAAGAAAAAAAGACAGAGCTCTCAATCCACTAACTCCCATAACTTATCATGCTGTGGCTGCAGACGTCTATGAGCACTCTAATACTCGTCAACGAGTTCTGTCAACGAGTTTTGGCAACGAGTTTCGCCAACGAGTTCCGGCAAAGAATTTTGCTAACGAGTTCTGCCAACGAGTTTCGCCAACGAGTTACGTCAATGAGTTCCGCCGATGAGTTCCGCCAACGAGTTTTGGCAACGAGTTCCATCAACGAGTTTCGCCAACGTGTTTTGTCAACGAGTTTTAGCAACGAGTTTCGCCATTGATGATATTTAAAGATGCAACAAATTTTTCCAAAATAAACCCCGGACAATTTCTGACGGAATTTTCTTTTTCATTCAAAACTTAAACGACAAATTAAAGCTACCTAATATTCCGTTCCCTTGAGAGGCTGCTTATGGCTATATTTGATTCATCCAGGAAAGAACACAAACAAGAAGCCATACGGGAAATTGCGGATTACGGATTCAGTGCTCATGTTTTGGGAGAGAAAGGAGAACATCTGTTAAATAAAATACTCCTGCTGGAACCTAAACAAGTAAGACCGACTAGAACATATAACATATGTGGTTGGGAATCGCTTGTAGAGCCAAAAAGTCCTATGAATCTTCTTCTAAGGAACGATACTGGTTTGCGGAATGAGCTCGAATATACAAGGTGTTCGGAAAGTTACTTACTTGTGGCGGTATTCACTCTGGGATAATTGAGCCGGCTTCTCTAGAAGAAGTGTCATGGGATTTTTTGGTCCTGCAAGCAATTCCCAACCGCATGCGGTACAAAGATTTTTCCCGCAGTAGGTTGCCAATTCTTACTGCAGTAGACTGGTTGCCAATCAAGGCTATAAAACCCAGTCTGTCCTACTATTTATCCATAGTTGAGGAGAAGAGATAGATTCATAACTTTCCCAAGGGTATTAGCACGTAAGGTAACGTAATGAATTCAACTGGAATTCGAACTTGGCTCTCCGATTCATCAATCCGAGCCACTATCCTTACTCAACCGTGCCTCTGAAAGTTACTACGCAGTTATATTTTTTATTAACAGAAATGTTTCAATAGAGAATTCAGAAGGAGAATATGAATGAAAATTATACACTGTGTTGTTAAAACCATATTGGGGTGGAAAAAATTAGAAAAAAAAAGAGGGTAAAAAGGAGATCATCGTCCTCGGTGGGATAAAGCTAAACTAATATATAGAGAACACCACTGGAACATGCAAAAACTTAAGGAATCAGAGCATATGCTAGACCACAAAAAATCTCCTAAGCCGGTCAAGCACAGAAACGAATACAACATGGTAAATACCTTCTTTAATTCGCAGAAAAAAATAGTATGAAGAAAAAAGACCCCAAACTTTATAAAAAACGAACTTTTTCCATCAAAATGTTTATGTTATCATTAAGAGGGAAGATCAAAGTATTTTTTTAATTATTTAAAATGTTTTAAAATCTTTTCTAACACGTTCTAAATTTTGGTAAAAATCTTGTTTCGATTTTCGTCAGCTGCTAACCAAATCGTTACCAGAGTTTACAATTGATAATGTAATTTCAGATGAAAGACATTAATTTGTAAATTCTGCAAAAAATCAAATGAGTGTCGGATTTTAATGAAAGTTTCAGAACTTATTCACAAATGAATGAAATTTTTTTTGAAATCACTATTTTAGAAAATCTTGGTAAAAAATTATTTTCTTCACATCTTTTATTCCACCTTCACGTAAATTTAAGAAATTACAAGAAATTAAATTTTGTAGCAAAAATGTATTTTATTAGTTAAATGCAGAACTCATTGGGGAATGTAAAAATCATCTATTATTTTTTCAAACGGTTGGTCTTTTTTCCGAAAATCTGCTTCTAATAGTAAAATAAAAAAATGCAATAAAACTAAAACATTTAATTAGATGAGCTTTTAACTGCTTTTATAAAGAATATATATTAAGGACACTATAGACTAAAGTATTTCTTTTTTCGATGAATAATGAAAAAGAAATTGTTTTTTTCAAAGAATTGTTTTAATTTTTATTTTCTAATTTTAATAATATATAAAATTTCAAAATTTTTAAAATTCCACAAATCACTCTCGGTGTTAAGTTATAAAATTATCAAGTGAAGACTATATTTACTAATCGAAAATTGAAAAGTTTAATACAAATCGTTGAGCCATCGTATTTTAAAACTATTTCTTTTTTGTGTATTTAAAGCTTTTTTTGAGTATGATATTTTCTGACTTACATAAAAATGTTATGTATTTCATGGTTTCTTCTTCTTACAGGAAAAAAATTGAACAATTATGCCTATTCAATCCAACCATACTTAGCTGTCATAAATCACTTCATACGGCATCTGTCTCTCATCATTTCCTTCACACATCAATCATTTTTCACCACCGTGATTAAGAAATATTTTTATTCTAAATTTCATGCTATAAACAAGTAATACTTGTATAAATCAGATTAATTTAACTTTAAATTTGCGAATTTTTCAAAAATAACGTGTCACAGATGTATGCAACGTGTCACAGATGTGTTTGCAAGATTTAAAAACCCGAGAATTAACCTTTGTTTATAAATGTGTTGATTGCTAAAAAATCGCCGAAAAAAACTAAAGTTTTTAAAAAATCTCAAAATTTTAAATTCCAATCAAGATAATTTCTGTTTGAAATACACCAAAGTATTTTGCTTACTAGAAATAATAAATTTAATTCTTTAGCTTTCAATTAAAGCTAAAATTAAAGCTTCAAGAATTATTTTTTATTTGTAAAAGTTCAATTTAAAACTTTAGTATCGAAAATGAGTAGAGGAACCTACAATATGGGAGAATACGGAGAAACCAATTACAAACACTAAGATTATAATATGAGCTCGGTAAAAAAAGGGTTACTGAGACATAAGGTCTATAAGTCTCATAAATTCATATATGTACTAGTGCCTAAAAGCGATGGTTAGATTTAGTGAGTTGACCCAAAGTGTTGTGAGTTCAATGCAGTAGTGGCTAATAAAAAACTTGAGTTGAGAGAGTGGAGATTAAAAAACCTGGAAGCGACAATACTCATGGAACGAGTAAAATCTACCCCAATGATCAAAATAAAGGGTTAGGTTCAAAATTCCAGTCACCTGAAGAAGGTTGGAGCGTACAACGGCCGAAACTTTGTTAATGTGACAATAAAGATGAAGACAGTCCGAACAATGTAAATAATGTAAATACCTCATATCAGAAATATAGATAAATAATGATTAGAAAAATGTACAGTAATTTTTTGAACACCCTGTATAAACGTAATATTTCTTATCGGACGATAGTCTAGAGGGTTAATTCTCACAGGAGATTGTAGTATTTGGGGCAGAAAAATGGAATAAAAGTCAGTTTAGTGCCATACGTGATACACGCTTTGGGCGATCATGTCTCGAAAGAGACATGACTGACTGGGCAAAAGATTATCCCGCAGTAGATTGCTGTTGCTTTCTGCGGTAGACTGTTTGCCGTTCAAGGCTATAGAACCCAATTTGTCAATAATTGGAGTAGATAGACTGAACTATCGCCCGGTTCACAATCCACCCAAGTCTATTGAACAGGTGTAGAGGCTCATCCCTTGTTCCCTGTTTAGGATGTGGTTTCCGGTTTTCTCTTTTCCAATCTTTTCACTTTCGTTTTTTGCTTCTTTTTTTTTTCAATTGGAGTAGATAGACTGAACTATCGCCCGGTTCACACTCCACCCACATATATTGAACAGCTGTAGAGGCTCATCCCTTGTTCCCTGCTTAGGATGTGGTTTCCGGTTTTCTCTTTTCCAATCTTTTCACTTTCTTTTTTTGCTTTTTTTTTTCAATTGGAGTAGATAGACTGAACTATAGCCCGGTTCACACTCCACCCACGTCTATTGAACAGGTGTAGAGGCTCATCCCTTGTTCCCTGTTTAGGACGTGGTTTCTGGTTTTCTCTTTTCCAATCTATTCACTTTTACGTAGCCCCCTGCACACAAGTGGACTTACCGCCTTGCTTGGGGTGATGTGATTAAAAAAAAAATAATTGGAGGGAAGAGACGGATTAATACTTTTGCCAAGGGTATTTGTGCGTAAGTGAATGCAAGAAATTCAGCTGGAATTCGAACTCGGCACCCGGATTTGTCGTTCCGATTCGATATCCACTGCACCACAACGTATAACGGAATAAAGGTAGTTAATGAAAAACATGCGGCTCTTGCATTAGGATTCTTGTAAAATCTACGATTGCCTTGTTCTAGAAACGAACTTTTTATGAGTGTCTTTCTGATAAACGCAACTTTTAAATTTCTTTCTCTCCTCCGTTTTTTTCCTCCTGATATCAGTCTTTACACCTGCCTATCTCTGTTTGCCTTGCATATTCATCGGTCAGCGCGCACAGACGCACCTATGTGTCGCCCTTACGTATATTTGAACCTTGGACTAACTGCCCAGAAGTGACGAGGAGGCCCGTATTATTTATAGATGTTAGCCGCAAGCTCAGAAGGGAAGGTTTTCTAATTAACTGCGTAAAAACATTAAAAGCCTGAAAGGCGCTTTCGTTCCTTGGACTTGTTTTTTTTTCTTTCGTTGTAATCATCCGTTTTATTTATTTATTTTTTTTACACTAGCGGGTCTAAAGACCGACTGACCAAGATGGTTGGCCAGCCGGCCAGTATTTTTGGCAGTGTGTGATCGTTTATAAGTGCAATTGTCAAAAACGCTAGAAGGCCTCGCTTGGTGAGTATTGTTATGTTGCAAGCGCCGAGAGTAAATTGGGAAGAAAAGAAAGAAGATAAAGAAGGAAGATTAAAGAAAAAAGGACTACAAGAAGAGAGTAAGAAAGAATAGAAGAAAAGAAAAGAAGAAAAAGAAAAAAGATAAAAGAATGAAAAGAATGAAATAAAAGAGAAAATAATAAAGGAAGAGCAAAGAAAAGATGGAAGGCAAGAAGAAAGAAAATTAAAAAAGAGAAAAATGAAAAAAAAAAAAGGATGTAAGGAAATGAAAGAAAAAGAATGCGAGAAAAAGAATGAATATTAATGAAAAGAGGGAAGAACTATGAAAAAGGAAGGAAGAAAAATAAAAAAGAAAGAAAATAGAGGAGGGAAATGAAAGAGAAAAAGGAAAGAAAAAGTGGAAGGAAGTGAAAGAGAAAAAAGGAAAGAAAAAGTGGAAGGAAGTGAAAGAAAAAAGAGGAAGGAAATTAAAGATAAAAAAGGAAAAAAGAGAAAGGAAGTGAAAGAGAAAAAGGAAAGAAAAAGTGGAAGGAAGTGAAAGAAAAAAGAGGAAGGAAGTGAAAGAGAAAAAGAAAAGAAAAAGTGGAAGAAAGTGAAAGAGAAAAAAGGAAAGAAAAAGAGGAAGGAAGTGAAATATAAAAAAAAGAATCGAGAAGAGTAATAAAACGAGAGTAGAATTTATAAAAAGAAAGGAAGATAAAAAAGAAAAGAAAAAAGGGGAAGGAAGTGAAAGAAAAAAGAAAGCGAGAAGAGGAATAAAACGAAAGAATTAATAAAAAGGAAAGAAAAAAGTAAAAATGAATGAAAGAAAGAAAGAAAGAAAGAAAGAAAGGAAGCCAAAGAAGAGAAAAATTAATGCGACTAAAAAAGACATAAAAGAAGAGAAAGATGAAGGAAAAAAGAAAGATAAAATCGAAGAAAAGAGGAAAAAGAAGGGCTAGATAAATAAAAAATAAATGAAATGCTTGAAGAACGAATGAAAAAGTATAAAAAAGATAAAAAGAACAATAATGATAGAAGTGAAGGAGAAAAGAAAGAAAAACAATATAAAAATAAGAAAGAAAGAAAAATACATGAAAACAATAAGAAAGAAGAAAATAAGAATCAAATAAAGAAAAATAGAAGAAAAACACAAACAAAGAAGAAAGGATGGAGGGGAGCGAGAAATAAAGAAGAATGAATGAGAAATAACATACATAAAAAGAAGAAAACTAAGAAGAAAGCAAATGAATGAAAAATGAGTGAATGAGAAAGAAAAATGGAAGTAAAAGAAAGAATGAAAAGAACTAAAAAGAAGAAAGAAGAAACAGAGGAAGTAAAAGGAAGAGAGACAGAGAATCAACAAAGAGGATATATATATATATATATATATATATATATATATAGCAAAGAGGAGATTATATATATATATAAACGTGCGGTATAGATAAAGAAGAATCCAAAGTAGTATCCTGTACATAAAGTGGTAGGATAACTCTCTAGGAGAGCTCTAAATATATATGCATATAAATACATATAGAGCAAATATATGTAAAAATTAAAACAGACACGTTATTCCATGGTTAAGCAGGGGTTTAGGCCTATTTCAGGGGAACCTTCTTCAGTTTCCGTCTTTATTGTACAGAAGATTTTTCATGAATGAAACTCACAACTAAAGACCCCCCCCCCCAAACAAAACCAAAAACAGAAATAAAAATAAAGATCGCTCCCTTAAAAGTGAAAAGTTAAAGGAAAATTAAAGAAAAATTCATCATTACATCAGTTAGGCGAATACACACACACACACACACACACACACACACACACACACACACAAACAGAGAGAGAGAGAGAGAGAGAGAGAGAGAAATGAAAAATAAAAATTGACAAAAACAAAGGAAAGCTTGATGAAATAGGGAAATAAAGAAGAAATGACGAAAAAGAATAATGAAAGAAAATAAAAATGAAGAAAAATAAGTTTTGTAAATTAGGAAGAAAACTCAAGAGAAAGAAAAGTAAAAATAACCTTTAAAATTGAGAGAGAGTAAGAAAGAAAAGGTTAATAAAATATAGAAGAAAAGAAAAAGGAAGATGAAAGAAAAGACAAACGGCAAATCGAATGATAAATTTGAGGAGAGAGAGAGAGAGAGAGAGAGAGAGAGAGAGAGAGAGAGAGAGAGAGAGAGAGAGATGTCATTAAAGAAAGAAAACAAACAGTGGAACGATAAAGAACACGTCAAAAGAAAAGAAAAGAAGAAAAAAGTCATACACAATGAAAATAATGGAAAAGAAAAGTTTTTTTAAAACTATATATATATATAGAAGAAACTAATAAAAAGAAACGACAGACAAAGAAACGACGGTGAAAGACAGTTGCGCGGGGGGGGGGGGGGGGGGAGTAAAATAAAATAATAAAAAAAGATGGTTAAAAAAAAGAAAGAAAAGATGAGATAGGGAAAATGAAAGAAATCAGAAAAAGAAAGAAAATTAGTGAGAAAGAAACGAAAAGAAAAAAAATCAACGAAGAAACGAATGAAAATAGAAAAAATATTTAAAAAAAAAAAATACGACCAAAAGATAAAATGGAAAGAAACAAAAAAAAGTGAAACAGGAAAAAGAAAAAGAAAACCAATAAATAAAGAAATGAAATAAGAAAAGAAAACAAAAAGAAAAAATTAAAAAGAGAAAAATTAAAAACGATAAAAAGAGAGAGTTGAGTGGAAGAAATAAAAAGAATGAAAAGAAAAGGGGAAAAAAGAAAGGTGACGAAAAAGAAAAAGATTAACAAAAAATAAAAAAGGGAAAGAAAATGAAAAAGAAAAAGAAAAGAAATCAAAAGTAAAAAAGAAGCAGCAAAAAAACAAAAACAAAAGAAAATTGTAGAGAAGGTAAAGAAAGGGAGAAAAACAATATAAATAAAAGAAAAAGAAAGAGAAAAAGATAGAAAGAAAAAATTAATAGAAAAGAAAAAGAAAGAATTTGGTGAATGAAGGTGAAGAAAGAAAAACAGGGAGAAGTTAAAAAGAAATCGTCAAAAAAAAAAATAAAACGAAAAGAACGAATATAGGAATGAAGAGAAAAAGACGAGCGAAAGAAAGAAAGAAAGAAAGATAGATAGATAGATAGATAGATAGATAGATAGATATTACTGAAAGAGATAGATAGATACATAGATAGATAGATAGATAGATAGATAGATAGATAGATAGATAGAAACAGACTGAGTTAGAAACATACTGAGATAGATAGATAGATAGATAGATAGATAGATAGATAGATAGATAGATAGATATTATAGAAAGGGATAGATAGATAGATAGATAGATAGATAGATAGATAGATAGATATTATAGATAGATAGATAGATAGATAGATAGATAGATAGATAGATAGATAGATAGAGAGTGAGAAAATGAATGATTTAGAGAGAGAACGAGGGGGGAAAGAATGAGACATAATGACGTTAAGTAATAAAAACAATAACAGCTTATGTAACTGGAACAAAAAAGGGAAAAATATTCAGAAAACAACTAGGCCATCACACGTGGAATCACACTTTAAAAGAAAAAAAAAGACGTAAACAAGAGAAAAGAGAGAGAAAAGAAAAAAGAGAAAGCAAAGAATTTGCTAAATTCTCTGGAGATACAAAAGTGTGTCACCTGACTGCAGCGCAATTTTCTGATAACGCCACTGGAGGGCGCTGTTTACTGATGAATTGACCTAGAAGTAGATTGGAACGCGGATGATATTGTCTTTGACGGGAAATCATAACGATACCTGGAGATGAGTGTCCAGTATATATCTATGGACACTTATCACTGACCATTGGTCGGTAGACATGTCTCATCGACCTTCCCGTTAGACGGCCCTATATTAAGGCTAAGTAAATATATTTTGGTGTAAAGACTTGAAGCTACGCTTCGTAAATCTCGCAAATTCTCGTCCGTTCTATTCACACAGGGTGCTACACAATTGTAGCTTTGCTGTCTCAGTTTAATATAAAAATCTGGTATTAATTAAAAGGAATTAAATTAACAATAAGGTATTAACGATAGATTTATAAAAAAACAAGTATTAATTATAAATTTGAAAAAAAAAAAAACTGGTATTGACTTTCTAAAATATGGTTATGAATTATGAGTTTAATCTTTTTCAACTTTAAAGCTTGTTGTTTTAGACATTAATACCTGAATTTTTAAACTTTAATGACATATCTTTTAGATTTTGAATACCTGATTTTTCAGATTTTAATACCATATTTGTTAGACTTAATGACCTGATGTGCTTTGTATTGCAGTGGATACCGAGTCGGAACGACAAATCGGGGTGCCGAGTTCGAATTCCTGTTGAATTCCTTGCATTCACTTACGCACAAATACCCTTGGGAAAGGTATTAATCTTTATGGGTTAAATAATAGGACAGAGTGGGTTCTATAGCCTTGGCTGGCAACCAGTCTACCGCAGAAAGTAATGGCAACCTACTGCGGGATAATCTTCTGCCCAGTCAGTCATGTCTCTTTCAGGACATGATCGCCCAAGCGTGTATCACGTATGGCACTTAACTAACTGAATGACCTGATGTTTTAGACTTTAATTCCAGATTTTTAGATCAGATATGTTAGACTCAACTACAAGTTTTTTAGACATTAATATAAGATTATTTTAGACTTAAATACCTGATTTTTTAGACATTAATGTTGTGGATTCCGGGCGAGGAATCACGCAAAATAATGAACACCAAAACAAATATTTGAGATAGAAAAATAGGTTATATTAAACATAAAGATACAAACTGGAACGTAGGTTAGAACGATTAGTAAAGAATATATATATACAAGTCTTTGAAGGGAAGCCGTGCTGGAATTAGTATATCCGTGTCATACTATTCTGGCTGAGTGGAACTCAGAGGTACTATGACTAATGACGCGGTGTTCTCTGTGTAACTTCGGTATTGTTCGGTAACTAACCAACCCCTTACGGTACTCTCACTGTTCTCTAACGGATCTCTACTGCTCTGACGTATCTACTATGGCAGGAGTATATGTATACTCAAGTCGAGTCCATTATCATAGAAAAAGGGGAGATCCCACAACACATTAATACCAGAATTTTTAGATTTTAACACCAGATTTTTAAACATTAATACCAATTAGAATTTAACTACATTTTTAAAAACTTTGACACTAGTTTATTTTAGACTTTTAACCAGATGTATAAGCTTTTTAATACCTGTTTTTTTAGACTTTAATAACATATTTTTAAAATTTAATATCAGATATTTTAAAATAATTTTTTACTACCAGATATTTTGTATCAAGTTTTTTAGACTTTAACACTTGAATTTTTTGATTTTAATACCAGATTTGTTGACGATATTTTTTAGAATTTAATACCAGATATTTCAGACTTTAAAACCAGTTTTTCAAATTTTAAGAAGAGATTTGTTAGACTTGAAATTTTAGACTTTAATACTAGATCTTTTAAACTTTAATAGAAGTTACAAATACAAACTCTAAAATATCTGGTAGAAATTTAAAAATTTCTACCAGATATTTTGGGGTTTAAGGCCAGATTTTCTACACTTTAATACCAAATATTTCAGACTTTAATACCAGTTATTTCAGTTTTCTTACCAGATTTCATAGATTTTAATACCAGATATTTTATACTTTAATAAAAGATTTGTTAGAATTTAAGCAGATTTTTTCACTTTAATACCAGCTTTATTAGGCTTTTAGCCATATTTTTATACTTTAATACCAGATTTTAGACTTTACTACCATATTTTTAGAATTTAATATAACATTTTAGAATTTGATACTAGATATTTGGATATATTAGGGGAGATCCCACAACACATTAATACCAGAATTTTTAGATTTTAACACCAGATTTTTAAACATTAATACCAATTAGAATTTAACTACATTTTTAAAAACTTTGACACTAGTTTATTTTAGACTTTTAACCAGATGTATAAGCTTTTTAATACCTGTTTTTTTAGACTTTAATAACATATTTTTAAAATTTAATATCAGATATTTTAAAATAATTTTTTACTACCAGATATTTTGTATCAAGTTTTTTAGACTTTAACACTTGAATTTTTTGATTTTAATACCAGATTTGTTGACGATATTTTTTAGAATTTAATACCAGATAAATTTTTCACTTTAATACCAGCTTTATTAGGATTTTAGCCATATTTTTATACTTTAATACCAGATTTTAGACTTTACTACCATATTTTTAGAATTTAATATAACATTTTAGAATTTGATACTAGATATTTGGATATGCATTGTGGTGCTGTGGATATCGACTCGGAACTGAAAATCAGAAAGTTGAATTCGAATTTTATTTCGTTGCATTCACCTTGGGAAATACCCGTCTATTTTCCCTGTAGCTATGGGTCAAATAACAGAATATATTGGGTTCTATAGTCTTGGTTGGCAAACAGTTAACCACAGAAAGCAACCTACTGCGGGAAAATCTTCACCCAAGCATACATCACGTATGACTGACTGACCAGATATTTTAGGCTTTAATACCTGACATTTTAGAGTTTAATACCAGATGTTTTAGACTTTATTTCTTGATTTTTCAGACTTTAATACCAGATGTTTTAGAGTTTAATACCAGATTTGTTAGAGTTAGATACCAGATATTTTAGATTAAATACCAGATGTTTTAGACTTAATTTCTTGATTTTTCAGACTTTAATACCAGATGTTTTAGAGTTTAATACCAGATTTGTTAGAGTTAGATACCAGATATTTTAGATTTAATACCAGATGTTTTAGACTTTATTTCTTGATTTTTCAGACTTTAATACCAGATATTTTAGATTTAATACCAGATTTGTTAGAGTTAGATACCAGATATTTTAGATTTAATACCAGATGTTTTAGATTTTATTTCTTGATTTTTCAGACTTTAATACCAGATATTTTAGATTTAATACCAGATTTGTTAGAGTTAGATACCAGATATTTTAGATTTAATACCAGATGTTTTAGACTTTATTTCTTGATTTTTCAGACTTTAATACCAGATATTTTAGATTTAATACCAGATTTGTTAGAGTTAGATACCAGATATTTTAGATTTAATACCAGATGTTTTAGACTTTATTTCTTGATTTTTCAGACTTTAATACCAGATATGTTAGATTTAATACCAGATTTGTTAGAGTTAGATACCAGATATTTTAGATTTAATACCAGATGTTTTAGACTTTATTTCTTGATTTTTCAGACTTTAATGCCAGATATTTTAGATTTAATACCAGATTTGTTAGAGTTAGATACCAGATATTTTAGATTTAATACCAGATGTTTTAGACTTTATTTCTTGATTTTTCAGACTTTAATACCAGATGTTTTAGAGTTTAATACCAGATTTGTTAGAGTTAGATACCAGATATTTTAGATTTAATACCAGATTTGTTAGACTTTAACCGGATTTTTTACATTTTAATACCAGATCTTTTAGATTTTTAAAACTTTTAACCAGAATTTTTATTCTTTAATAACAAATTTTGTTAGTTTTTAATACCTGCTTTGTAGACTTCAATTCCAGATTTTTAGAATTTAATAACAGATATTTTAGATTTTAAAACCTGACTTTTTAAAAGATTAATTTATATAGAATTTGAAAAATCCATAATTAACATTGTTTAACAAACTTTGTGATTAATATATGATTTTTTAGACATGCATTAATAATACAGGTTTTTAATGGACCATTAATTAATAATGGAGTTTTATAATTATGATGACTAGATTTACTTCGAAATCAATGATACTGGATTTGTAAAATAATAGAAAGTTAGTCTATTATGATAAAGGCTTCAGAATCTATCAAAATAGAAGCCATCAACAGACGCTTAACATCTTCGAAGTGAAGAAGAAGAGTGTTTCTATTGTTTGTTTTGATTTAGGTTTGAAGTGATGAATCCTTTGTTCAGGTTTCAAGTGGTAAACCCAATTTTATCTTGACTTAGTAATTTCCAGTGTAAATTCTCAGGGTCATCTTCGAAACGAGCCAGAAGTATCCTGGAAATATCCATCTTTTCAGCATCTTGTCTGGTGTCTGGATTCTTGGGGTTCATCTTGTAGAGAGCTTGATCGTCCCCAAGATCTCAGATATTTTTTCTATAATCATATGGCCCCAATCAAGGCAGTTTACTGCCACTAGTGCCCCGGGGGTTACGTAGGAGGAAAGTTATGAGAAAGAGTGACAGGTTATAGGGGGTGTCAGGAAGTGGGTAGGAGTAGGATGAGAATACTGATGAGAGTGAAGTGGACGGTGAAAGGAGCATTAGAGAGAGAGAGAGAGAGAGAGAGAGAGAGAGAGAGAGAGAGAGGATATCTATCTATCTATCTATCTATCTATCTATCTATCTATCTATCTATCTCCTTCAGTAATATCTATCTATCTATCTATCTATCTATCTATCTATCTATCTATCTATCCCCTTATCAGTAATATCTATCTATCTATCTATCTATCTATCTATCTATCTATCTATCTATCTATCTATCTATCTATCACCTTTTGTCAAATCTATGTATCCTGGTCCATCATATCTTTTTTTTTATATAATCATATCGCCCTAAGCAAGACAGTTTACTGCCACTAGTGCGCAGGGGGTTACATAGGAGGAAAGTTATGAGAAAGAGTGGCAGGTTATAAGGAAGTGGGTAAGAGAAGGATAAGAGAACTGATGAGAGTGGAGTGGACGGAGAAAGAAGCATGAGAGAGAGAGGATGCAAGTCAATAAGATAGGAGATGACTATTGACTTTACATTTAAATTCTTGGAGTTTGTAGGTGTCGGGGAAGCAGGTAAACGGAAGGGAATTTCACAGGCGGGAAGTGCGAGAAAAGAAGCTGATGGAGTAGAATCTGCGTTTACATTTTATTGGTTTCACAGTAAAAGGGTGGGACCTAGTTGCTAATTTTTTTGCTCGAGTAAATTTATACATAGGAGTCAGCGAAGAGCTGGATCTAACTAGAAATAATGTCTACGGACTTAGCTATCTGCTCGACAGTAAGACGTTTGTCATCCAAAATCATACGGTAAAAGACATAAGTGGTTAAGGTTTTTGGACGCCCGGATTGAGGATATTCTTCTGTGCTGTTCCTGCCCAGATTGACTTTTGCAGTCTACTTCTTCAAAGTTGCATAGGAAGCGGAGTCCTCAGCAAGACTCAGTACCACGTCCTTATGGATTTCCTTGAGTGTCATAACTTTTTTGTGCAGATGTTTTAAGATTTCTCAGACCTCTGTTTTGTTCACCTCTCACCTTTGTATGGTCCTCCCCTGCACAGAAATTAAGAAAGAAATCTGAATTAGTTTTGCTAGTTTTATAAGAAGTGGTAGATTATCGGCTACAATCTCAACAATATCAGATACGCGGATCACACGGTACCGATAGCAGACACAGAAAGGAAAATACAGGACCTTCTACAGAAGGTAGCAATGAAAAGTGAGAAGAAATGACTGAGCATAAACTTAAAGAAAATTAAATGTATGTTCATCAGTAAAAAGAGGAGCTCAATATGCCAACTGCAAGTCGGAGAATCTAAAATAAAACAAGTAAAAAAATAACTGGGAAGTGTTTTGACAGAGGATGGAAAGCACGACATGGAGATCCAAAGACGCATTGGTATGGCCAAAGGCGTATTTTAAAAGTTGAGCAGAGTACTGAAAAACAAGAAAATTTCATTAGAAACAACAACAACAACAACAACAACAACAACAACAACAACAACAACAACAAAAGAGTTCTGGCTTGTTATGTGATACCTGTCCTTCTGTATGAAAGCGAATATTAGACGATCTCATCTAGGATGAAGAAGAGGCTTGAGGCGGTAGAAATATGGTTTTACAGACGGATACTGAGGATACTATGGACAGAGCACGTGTGCAACGGTGAGTTGTTGAAAAGGATGCAAACGTGAAGAAAACTGATACTAAATATCAGGAAGAGACAAATGAGGTTCCTGGGACAATTAATGAGGAAAGAGTTCCTGAAGAACTTAATACTCACAGGTCGGATAAAGGTGGGGAAGGAGGGACAGAGGAAAGCTGCGCGAGACGTACTTGTTAGGTCTGTGCAAATGGTTGGCGGAGTGGGGCTTAGAAGAGATACCAAGAGAAAAAATATTGAGAACGACTAGAGATAGAGCCAAGTAGAAGTCCATGATCGCCTACGCCCTGAAAGGACACGGCACATGAAGAAGAAGAAGAAGAAGAAGAAGAAGAAGAAGAAGAAGAAGAAGAAGAAGAAGTGTGTTGCAACAACAGACATGACACTTTTTTTTGATGAAGTTTAGAATTTTTGAATGACCCTCATGTATTTATGCGTTAAAGAGATACCGATCTATCTAAACTTATTTATGAATGGAACTTTGTGTGTGTGTGTGTCCGTTGCCTATAGACTCCGAAACAGCAAACCGATTTTCTTGAAAATTTACACAGTTGTACTATAAGCATCTGCGAGTGTTCTTAGCTCAGTTTTGTCTCGAGGTACTCCCGATAAATATCAAAAATCGATAATCGAAAAAATCGTGTTATAGAAGAAGTGGTCCGATTTTAATCAAATTTGATACACTCATAGACAAAGACATAAGAAACGATATTCAGAAGTTTCAAGGTTGCAGTTCTTACAATAGTGCAGAAAATCGATAATATATATATATATATATATATATATATATATATATATATATATATAAATTAAAAAGGATTAATTCAATGATGTTGAATATTTAATATTAAAATTTTTAATATTAATTAGGATCGGGTTTTATAATATATATATATAATTTTAATTCAGATACTTCAATCTAAGGGAAAAAAGCAGGAAGGTAAATTCCAAAAACCCGATCCTAATTAATATTAAAAATTTTAATATTAAATATTCAACATCATTGAATTAATCCTTTTTAATTTATATATATATATATATATATATATATATATATATATATATATATATATATATATATATATATATCGATTTTCTGCACTATTGTAAGAACTGCAACCTTGAAACTTCTGAATATCGTTTCTTATGTCTTTGTCTATGTGTCTATCAAATTTGATTTAAATGTCTTTAAATGTCTTTGTCTATGAGTCTATCAAATTTGATTTCAAATTATATATATATATAAGCTTTCATTACAACCAATCAAAGCCGGGCTATACTGCTAGTATAAAGATATTTCAGTATGGTAATGTTAATATAAAGCAGTTTCCCTATAACGAAACATTTGGTATTCAATGACCGCGCAGCCAGTACTGTTTTCGATTGAAATTTGTTAAATTTTTTTCTTAAAACACTTTTTTTGAGTTTGACTTTTGTTTAATGGCATAACAACTCTAGGTTATTTAATGCTAAAATGCGTGGTTTAAAGGTATTTTTTTAATGTTCGGTTAATGTTCGGTTATAGTGAGAAGGTTGATTTCATCAGATTTTAATGAATTTTTTTTTTGTTTTTATTCTTTTTTTATTTAAGAAAACTGAAAATGTCTTCCAGTTTTGTATTCAAAAATGTTTTGCTGAGAATAATCTTTTTCTTCAAAAATGTATTTTTGATAATATTTTTCCTTCAAAAATGTATATTTTTCTATGAAAGCCTATTTTTATGTATATATTTCGATAAAAGTGTACTTTTATACTTTCATAGTGTTTGGACCTCAGTTTGGGGATTAGCTATTTGCCCATAGCTGGGACCCTAACAGGTGCTACCATTACGGATCAGGGTGGACCTGGGAACAACAGCAATTAAGAAGTGGTTCCATGCTCTTCACAACCTCCCAATCAGAGACTTTGCTAAGGAGAGCAGCAGGGGCACCCGACCAGATATGGCAGCAATATTCAATACACGGGCGGATGGTAGATTTGTATATGTGCAGGATAGTTTCAGGTGGGAAAAATTTCCGGGCCCTGCACAGAGAGCCGACTTTCATAGCAGCAGATTTGGCAATGGATTCAATATAGTCATTCCATGACCTTTGCTAAAGACCCTCAAGCTTTATTAGCTCAAAGCCTTTTCTTCACCATTGGTATTAGGGAGGGGTTGTATACGGCTGACAGTTTAGATATTTCTGAACGGGTTTGTCAACATGTGTGATATACATATGAAAGTTTCGATTTGATGAGGCTATTTAAGAGCATGACTCGAATTTTCAGGTTGATGTTTTGGTTTCGTAGCAATTTGCAGTGTTGTAGGAAACTACCGCTGACACAGAATATTCTATGTTCAATTCCCTTTTCTCCTATACTTAATTTGTTATAGTTGATTCATACGCCGAGGTATCTGAAATGCTTAGTATTTAATAATTTCAATATCCTGTATTGATAATATCCGGTAGGTGCTATCACTACTTTCGTTCCAGTTCCCGATCATAGTTTCTGTTTTGGAAAAGTTTTTAAAGTGGACGTGAAACACTCTTGGTGCCATCTTTTGGACATATAAGAGAAACTTTAGAAATGTGAGTAAATGGCTATGACGATTAATGATAACACATGCGTACAAAAGTATAACAGGAGACTTAAATATTTCATATATAACATTAAATTCTATTCACTCCGGTCGATTGCCATTAGTTGCTGTGTGTAAATCAACTCTGTTGCCTCTGACCCGATACATGGACGTTCCATTATTTTTAGGAAGCGGTTGTATACAGTTTCATCGCCAAGCATAGTATCTCTGTGTGGTGCAGTGGATTTTTTTTTTTTTTTTTTTTTAATCATATCACCCCAAGCAAGGAGGTAACGCCACTGATGCGCAGGGGGCTACGTAAGGGTAAAAAGAATGGAAAAGAGAAAGCCGGAAACCACATCATAAACAGGAAACAAGGGATGAGCCTCTTCACCTGTTCAATAGATGTGGGTGGAGTGTGAACCGGGCGATAGTTTAGTCTATCTACTCCAATTGGAAAAAAAATAAAATAAAAGAGTGAAAAGACTTGAAAAGGGAAAACCGGAAACCGCATCCTAAACAGGAAACAAGGGATGAGCCTCTTCACCTGTTCAATAGATGTGGGTGGAGTGTGAACCGGGCGATAGTTTAGTCTATCTACTCCAATTAACGGCTCGGAACGAGAAATCGGGGAGCCGAGTTCGAATTCCACTAGAATTCATTGCATTCACTTACGCGCACATACCGCTGGGAAAGGTATTAATCCATGACTGATAGGATCTCTACGAAAGTCTCGATCTGACAAGGCTATCTAAGAAGAATTTAGTTGCTTTTATTCTTAGTCAAGATCATCTTTTCGGTTTCAGAAAGATTTAAAGCGAGCCAATAAGTCAGTCAGTCAGGTAAGTGCCATACGCGATACACGCTTGGGCGATCATGTCTCGAAAGAGACATGACTGACTGGGCAGAAGATTATCCCGCAGTAGGTTGCCATTGCTTTCTGCGGTAGACTGGTTGCCGACCAAGGCTATAGAACCCAATCTGTCCTGCTATTTAACCCATAACTGGAAGGAAGAGACGAATTAATACCTTTCCCAAGGGTATTTGCGCGTAAGTGAATACAATGGATTCAACTGGAATTCGAACTCGGCTCCCCGGCTTCTCGTTCCGAGCCGATATCCACTGGACCACAACGCACATCTTGCCAATAAGACAAGGCAGAAAAATGGTTGAATGAGACGAAATTGCATCTTGAAAGATTTATAAAGTGGACGCGAAACGCTCTTCACGTTTTCTTCTTGTTTGCATCCTTTCCAACACCTCATCGTTGCACACGTGTTCACTCTATGCTATCTTCGGCATCCTTCTGTAAAATCCCATTTTTGCTGCCTTAAGCCTCTTCTTTATCCCTGATGAGATCGTCCAACATTCGCTTCCATACAGAAGGACAGATATCACATAGCAATCCAGCACTCTCTTCTTTGTTTCTAATGAGATTTTCCTGTCTTTCAGCACACGTGTTCTGTCCATGGTATCCTCAGCATCCTTCTGTAAAACCACATTCCTGCTGCCTGAAGCCTCTCCTTCATCTTTGATGGGATCGTCCAGTATTCACTTCCATACAGAAGGACAGATATCACATAGCAATCCAGTACTCTTTTCTTTGTTTCTAATGAGATTTTCCTGTCTTTCAGTACTACGGTTAGCTTCTGAAATGCGTCCTTGGCGACGCCAAACCGTCTTTGGATCTCCATGTCGCGCTTTCCATCTTCTGTCAAAACACTTCCCAGTTATTTTTTACTTGTTTTATTTTAGTTTCTCCGACGTGTAGTTGGAATATTGAGCTCCTCTTTTTGCTGATGACAAAACATTCAGTTTTCTTCAACTTTATGCTCAGTCATTTCTTCTTACTTTCCATTGCTACCTTCTGTAGAAGGTCCTGTATTTTCCTTTCCGTATCTGCTATCATTCCTGGTAATCCGCGTATCTGATATTTTTGAGACTGTGGCCACCAATCTACCACATTTTATACAACTAGCAAAACTAATTCAGATTTGTCTCTTCCTGATATTTAGTATCAGTTTTCTTCTCGTTTGCACCCTTTCCAACACCTCATCGTTGCACACGTGCTCTGTCCACGGTATCCTCAGCATCCTTCTGTAAAACCATATTTCTACCGCCTCAAGCCTCTTTTTCATCCTTAATGAGATCGTCTAATATTCGCTTTCATACAGAAGGACTTTTTTTGTTGTTTCTAATGAAATTTTTCTGTATTTCAGTACTCTGGTCAGCTTCTAAAATACGTCATTGGCCATGCCAATGCGTCTTTGAATCTCCATGTCGCGCTTTCCATCCTCTGTCAAAACACTTCTCAGGTATTTTTTTACTTGTTTTATTTTAGATTCTCCTACTTGCAGTTGGCATATTGAGCTCCTCTTTTTACTGATGAACATACATTTAATTTTCTTTGTCACTTCTTCTCACTTTCCATTGCTACCTTCTGTAGAAGGTCCTGTATTTTCCTTTCCATGTCTGCTATCAGTACCGTGTGATCCGCGTATCTGATATTGTTGAGATTTTGGTCGCTAATCTATCACTTCTTATAAAACTAGCAAAACTAATTCAGATTTCTGTCTTAATTTTCTGTGAAGGGGAGGACCATACAAAGGTGAGAGGTGAACAAAACAGAGGCCTGAGCAATCTTAAAGCATCTGCACAAAAAAGGTATGACGCTCAAAGAAATCCATAAGGACGTGGTACTGAGTCTTGCTGAGGACTCCGTTTCCTATGCAACTGTGAAGAAGTGGACTGCGAAAGTCAAGTTTTTTACTTGTTTTATTACAGATTCTCCGACTTGTAGTTGGCACATTGGGCTCCTCTATTTGCTGATGAACATACATTTGCGTTTTTTTAAGTTTATATGCTCAGTCCTTTCTTTTCACTTTCTTTTGCTAACTTCTGTATAAGGTCCTGCATTTTCCTTTCCGTGTCTGCTATCAGTACCGTGTGATCCGTGTATCTGACATTGTGGAGATTGTGACCGCCAATCTACCACTTTTTATAAAACTAGCAAAACTTTTGAATATGTTTTTCTAATCATTTCGCCTCAAGCAAGGCAGAAATGCCACTGGTGTGCAGGCGTTACACTGAGAGAATAAAAAAAAAGGTACAGGGGATGTCAAAGAAAAGATAGATGGATGGGAATTACGTAGATAAAAGATGGCAATTGACATTGCATTTAAACTTTTGGAGATTGTAGCTATCAGGGAAGCAAGCAAATAGAAATGAGTTCCAGTGCGAGAAAAGAAACTATTATAGTAGAAGAGACGGCTACATTTAGCTATTTCGACGGTAAATATAGATGCCAATCTAGTAGCACTAGTAAATGCATGTTGTCAGAGTTAGTCAGGGGCCATACGTGATATACGCTTTTGGGCGATCATGTCTCAAAAGAGACACAACTGACTAGGCAGAAGATTATCCAGCAGTAGTTTGCTTTTGCTTTCTGCGGTAGAAGGGACGAATTAATACCTTTCCCAAGGGTATATGTACGTAAGTGAATACAAGGAATTCAACTGGAATTCGAACTCGGCTTCCTGATTTCTCGTTCCGAGTTGATATCCATTGCACCACAACGCACATCTAGCTGTGGTCAGAGTACCAGGCAAAAAAGCTCGTCAGAGCAGTTGCCATGGATATAATTGAAGAAAAGACAGAGGGAAGCCATACGGTGAGAAAGTCTCTGAAAGGCGGAATACCAAATAAGAATCGATTATATTGCAGATCCTTCTTTAGAGTTTATCAAGAGCCTAAAGATGAATAGATAATAGAGAAATCTTAGAAGTGTAATGAAATGGCTGAATTGAGTCTTCTTTATATAGCATATCACTCTGGACAATATACATTGGGCTCTGTATTTTTATCTATTTAATATTACAGTGGTACCTCTACTTACGAAAGGCTGTGCATACGAACTTTTCAGGTTATGAAACACCTCTTCGGAAAAATATTGCCTCTTGTTACGAAAGAAATTTCAGGATACGAAAGGCGAACGTAAACATACTTGTAGCATCCTGTATCTTGGTTTGAAAGTGGCGCGTCCGAGCTGCTCTGCCATTGGCTATCGCCCAGGATCTTTCTGGCATCCCATTGGCTAGGAGAGACCTCTATGTGTATGTGCGTATACCCAGCATCCTCTTCGTTTTCCCGTCGGGCCACGAGGATCACCGAAGCGTCAGTTTATTCTTTAAATTATGTACAACTCTCATTTTTATGTTTATTGTGCATTAATCCAATCCTAACATATATTTGTTACAAGTTCTGATGCATTTTTATAATTTATAAAAAGTTTATGTCCGAACCTTGAGGGGATTGGAACCGATTAGTGCATTTATAGGGTAAAAAGCTTCTTTACTTATGAAATTTTCACGTTACGAAACGACTTCCAGAACGAATTAATTTCGTAAGTAGCGGTACCACTGTAATTAGATATATTTTTTTTATTATCCTCTCTGTTTTTACGGGTTTGTCATTATTTCACACACACACACACACACACACACACACACACACACACACACACACACACACACACACACACACACACACATGTATTTACGCTCTCATACTCTGACTGAACACTCTGGAAGAATGGAAAACAGTAGCTACTCTAGCATCTACGCATCGTTCATTCAGCAATGAATCAGAACACTCACAACTATTGGGCGTCTATAATGATAATATAGACGCTAAAAAGTTTGCCTCCTTCTACCGAGCGCCCATAGCTCGGAGGTAGAATCGCCAACTGATGCCAATTCGGTCGGGTTTCAATCCTGGGTTAAAAAGCAATCGGAGTCTAACCGTACTGATGAGCTGTGATACAGCGAAACAGATCTGTCTGCGGATGACTATATATATATATATATATAGTTTGTCTATACCTAAAAATATTTTTAATTAAATTAACTTAATAAATTTTTAAAAATCTTATTTCTATTTTTCCCTAATATACTTTTTCAAATAAGGCTCTTTTTTCTAAAACTTTAACCCTTTTTAAACCTTTAAAGTTATGTTTGTTTTGACACGTATCAAACGTTTTCTATTTGAAAATTTTTCCTTTTCTTTTCTTTCTTTCTTTTCTTTCTTCTTGTTTCTCTATACATTTTTTTTATATCCCGCCCATTCCATTTCTGTTCTGTTTTGTTTAACCCAATTCTCAATTTAACGACCTCCCTCTCCTTAAACCCTTTTTCGTTTATTAAGCGAGACATGCCAAATTTTCCCATTTTTCACTTACAACTCTATCAAAAAGTAAAAACCAAAAATAGACTGATTTTCAAAAAAGATTTCTTTTTGTGACGTATATTTCTCAAATCCTCAGCGTTATTTATTTCTTTTTTTAATCTTATTTTTTTCATTGTGATTTAGACTGTTGCTGAGGAGGCGTGAAATCTCTCTTGGGGATTTCATGTTGAAATGTTCATTCAACATTTTTGAATTTTGAAAATTTATTTTAATTTATATTGGCTCTGTAATTTTAATTACATTGAGCTCTCCTCCTGTATCATATGATATACATATTATATATGTATAATATTAAAATTTTAAAATTTTTTAATATTAATTAGGATCAGGTTCTTGGAATTTACCTTCTTACTTTTCCATTTCGGATTAAAGTAATTTAATAATATATATATATATATATATATATATATATATATATATATAGAGAGAGAGAGAGAGAGAGAGAGAGAGACTAAACTATCGCCCGGTTCACACTCCACCCACGTCTATTGAACAGGTGAAGAGGCTCATCCCTTGTTCCTTGTTTAGGATGTGGTTTCCGGCTTTCTCTTTTCCAGTCTTTTCATTCCTACGTAGCCCCTGCGCTTCAGTGGCGTTACCGCCTTGCTTGGGGTGATATGATTAAAATATATATATATATATATATATATATATATATATATATATATATATATATATATAAAAGATATTTTCACGTAAGCAAATAATTAAGTAAAGCATGTAAATTGTTTATTTTCTTGGATTGACAGCGTGTATTTGGGACTCTGGAAAGCAACATCGTTTATAAGCGGGGCATTACAATGAAAAAAGATGGAAATGTTGCAATCCATAAACACGAGAAATAAGACAAACAAAGATTTCCCGTCAAAAAAAAAAAAAAAAAGAAGAGATTCTTTATCGACAACATTTGTTTATGCTGGGGTGTAAAAAAAACAAAACAAAACAAAACAAAAAAAAAACAGGAAAAGAATTCGTGTTCACATATAAAAACGTACATCGTAATCAATGCTCAATAGAATTTATTTCTTCTTTTAAAGGGAGATAATGCAATGGCGGCTGGATGGCAAACAACGCTACCGTGTGATCTCATTTTCCAGTCAACACAAACAGTTGTAAATGAAAAAAAAAGAAAAAAAAAAAAAAGAAAAAATGCCGGAAGGATATGACAAATCGCTGACGCATTTAAACACTGAATTCGTTTCCCTGAGTCACAGACAAAACTGGACGCATACTTTGGATTCAAAAAGGTAATTCCCACTGACCTTTGTCCCAGCCGTTCTCCTCAAACACCAGGGGAAAAAAAGAAACAAACAAACAATCGAAAAGCATCTTTCTTTTTCTCTTCTCCCCATTCTGTTCTTTCTCTGTCAGAATTGATTACAATTATCCAAGCATGAGTTTAAAATCACGGAGCACCCAGTAAGTATCAATCTTATGACAGAACCTGCAGTTTAGCCCGGTTTCACTCGGGTAGCTTAAGGAATAACAATAAAAAAACATATGATGAATTTACATAGCAAATACTTACACAGCGTCCACCCTCGTCACTTTTATAGATATAGACTAGCCCGGTTTCACTCGGGTAGCTTAAGGTATAACAATAAAAAAACATATAATGAATTTACATAGCAAATACTTACACAGCGTCCACCCTCGTCACTTTTATAGATATAGACTAGCCCGGTTTCACTCGGGTAGCTTATGGAATAACAATAAAAAAAATATGATGAATTTACATAGCAAATACTTACACAGCGTCCACCCTCGTCACTTTTATAGATATAGACTAGCCCGGTTTCACTCGGGTAGCTTAAGGTATAACAATAAAAAAACATATGATGAATTTACATAGCAAATACTTACACAGCGTCCACCCTCGTCACTTTTATAGATATAGACTAGCCCGGTTTCACTCGGGTAGCTTATGGAATAACAATAAAAAAATATATGATGAATTTACATAGCAAATACTTACACAGCGTCCACCCTCGTCACTTTTATAGATATAGAGTAGCCCGGTTTCACTCGGGTAGCTTAAGGAATAACAATGAAAAATATATGATGAATTTACATAGCAAATACTTACACAGTGTCCACCCTCGTCACTTTTATAGATATAAACTAGCCCGGTTTCACTCGGGTAGCTTATGGAATAACAATAAAAAAAAATATGATGAATTTACATAGCAAATACTTACACAGCGTCCACCCTCGTCACTTTTATAGATATAGACTAGCCCGGTTTCACTCGGGTAACTTATGGAATAACAATAAAAAAAAATATGATGAATTTACATAGCAAATACTTACACAGCGTCCACCCTCGTCACTTTTATAGATATAGACTAGTCCGGTTTCACTCGGGTAGCTTAAGGAATAACAATAAAAAATATATATGATGAATTTACATAGCAAATACTTACACAGAGTCCACCCTCGTCACTTTTATAGATATAGACTAGCCCGGTTTCACTCGGGTAGCTTATGGAATAACAATAAAAAAAATATGATGAATTTACATAGCAAATACTTACACAGCGTCCACCCTCGTCACTTTTATAGATATAGACTGGCCCGGTTTCACTCGGGTAGCTTATGGAATAACAATAAAAAAAATATGATGAATTTACATAGCAAATACTTACACAGCGTCCACCCTCGTCACTTTTATTTTATAGATATAGAGTAGCCCGGTTTCACTCGGGTAGCTTAAGGAATAACAATAAAAAAAGATATGATGAATTTACATAGCAAATACTTACACAGCGTCCACCCTCGTCACTTTTATAGATATAGACTAGCCCGGTTTCACTCGGGTAGCTTATGGAATAACAATAAAAAAAATATGATGAATTTACATAGCAAATACTTACACAGCATCCACCCTCGTCACTTTTATAGATATAGACTAGCCCGGTTTCACTCGGGTAGCTTATGGAATAACAATAAAAAAAATATGATGAATTTACATAGCAAATACTTACACAGCGTCCACCCTCGTCACTTTCATAGATATAGACTAGCCCGGTTTCACTCGGGTAGCTTAAGGAATAACAATAAAAAAAACATATGATGAATTTACATAGCAAATACTTACACAGCGTCCACCCTCGTCACTTTTATAGATATAGACTAGCCCGGTTTCACTCGGGTAGCTTATGGAATAACAATAAAAAAAATATGATGAATTTACATAGCAAATACTTACACAGCGTCCACGCTCGTCACTTTTATAGATATAGACTAGCCCGGTTTCACTCGGGCAGCTTAAGGAATAATAAGAATAAAAAAACATATGATGAATTTACATAGCAAATACTTACACAGCGTCCACCCTCGTCACTTTTATAGATATAGACTAACCCGGTTTCACTCGGGTAGCTTAAGGAATAATAAGAATAAAAAAACATATGATGAATTTATATAGCAAATACTTACACAGCATCCACTCTCGTCACTTTTATAGATATAGACTAGCCCGGTTTCACTCGGGTAGCTTAAGGAATAATAAGAATAAAAAAACATATGATGAATTTACATAGCAAATACTTACACAGCGTCCACTCTCGTCACTTTTATAGATATAGACTAGCCCGGTTTCACTCGGGTAGCTTAAGGAATAATAAGAATAAAAAAACATATGATGAATTTACATAGGAAATACTTACACAGCGTCCACCCTCATCATATTTATAGATATAGATAACAATGTAGAATGTCTCTATTGGATTAGGGTGGGAGGGGCAACATATATTTCAAGGTATTAGTCCTCTCATTTGGCCAAGTCAGTCTCTTGACTTGAATCCAATTGAGAATTTGTGGAATACTTTGAAGGTTAAAGTTCATAAGCGGAATCCACAAAATATCAAGCAGTTAGATGAATTATGCAAGGAAGAATGGGGTAAAGTAACGGTGGATCAGTGTGGAAAACTTGTGTATATATATATATACATATATGTATATATATTATCGATTTTCTGCACTATTGTAAGAACTGCAACCTTGAACTTCTGAATATCGTTTCTTATGTCTTTGTTTATGAGTGTATCAAATTTGATTAAAATCGGACCACTCCTTCTATAATCCGATTTTTTCGATTATCGATTTTCGATATTTATCGGGGGTACCGCGACACAAAACCTAGCTAAGGACATTCGTAGACGCTTATAGTACAACTTTGTAAATTTTCAAGAAAATCGGTTCAGCCGTTTCGGGGTCTATAGGTAACGGACACACACACACACACACACACACACACACACACACACACACACACACACACACACACAGAGTTCTATTTATAAATAGGTTTAGATTTTATAAATTTCGTGTTGTAGGTAACATTAAAAAACAACAACAAAACAAAACAAAAAAAGATGAATTAAACTGTCTTCATTATTTTTTAATAAAATTTTATCGAATTATGATGCATGAAATAAATTATTTCACAAAAAGTCATAACCCTAATATATCAGGTCAGTCAGTCAGTCAGTCAGTCTGTCAGTTAAGTGTCATACGTTATACACGCTCGGGCGATCATGTCTCGAAAGAGTCATGACTGACTAGAAAAGTTTCGCGCATTAAGTTGTCATTACTTTCTACGGTAGACTGGTTGCCAACCAAGGCTATATAACCCAATCTGTCCCGCTCTTTGACCCATAGCTGGAGGGAATAAACGTATTATTATCTTTACCAAAGGTATTGGTGCATAAGTGAAGGCAACGAATTCAACTGAAATTCGAACTTGGCACTCCGATTTCTCGGTTTGAGCTAATATCCACAGTACCACAACGCAACGCACATCCGATATATCAGGTACTTCCACTAATTCGCTGAAAAACAGCATAGCATGATATTAAAAGGTCCCAAACTTAATAAAAGCAGTTTCATCATCAAAATATTTATCTTATTTTTAAGAGGGAAGATTAAAGTATTTTAAAATTACTTTTTATTTTAATTCTTTCCAACACGTTCGAAATTTTGGTTTAAAATCTATTTCAAAATTATATTTTAAAAACCCATTTTTAATCTGTTTTATTAGTTAATTTTTAATCTGTTTTATTAGTTAAATGCAAGACTCATTAGGAATTGCAAATCACCTATTCTCTTATCAAACAGTTACCGCATCTACTCTGAATAGTGAAATAAAAAATGCAATAAACTATGCCATTTTTTTGTATTTAGATAAACTTTTAATTGATTTTATAAATAATATATATTAAACATATCATAGTCTAAAGAAAACAAAAGTTAATCAATATTGAATTTTTACAAGAATTGTTTTAATTTTTTCTTTTTTAATTGTAATGATTTATAAAGTTTCAAAAATCTTTCAAAATTTCTTCCACACACTGTCTGTATTAGATTGTTAAATTGTTAAGTGAAGACTATATTTGCTCATCGAAAATTGAAATCTCTTCACGCACCAAGATTTTCAAAATGATTAAAATATTGTGTGTATATATCTTCTTTTTTTCTTTTAGTAGAGCATGTCATAAGTGATATATCATTAATAGTTCACATGTTTCAAGGTTGTACTTTTACATACAAAGTTCAAACAGGTTTCATAAATTTATGTCAATTTTTGTCAACACATCTGGCTGTCATCAATCACTCAAAAATATGACCTCCGTCATTACTTGTATTCTAAATTTTACGTTATAAGCATGTAATACTTATTTTAAATCAGATTGGTTAAACTTTAGATTTGCTAATTTAAAAAAAAAACGTGTCACCGATGTATGTTTTATTTTTGCAAGATTTTTAAAACCGATGATTAACTTTTGTTGACAAACTTGTCAAAATGTGAAAAATGGCCGATAAAATGAAAACTCTAAAAAATTGATATTCCAATCTGTTGTATCCCGGGGGTTGGGGATAAACAGAGAAAGAATTGTGCCAGAAATAACTCTTAACACTGAGTATATATAAATAGAGATTTATTATACGTTCGTACAATAAATCAAATACAAGTACACCCACGAACAGTTAACACAAATAACACTTATGAAGGCAATGTCTCTGTATAGGACGTATGTGTCAGTCTTGAGAAGAAAGCTTCCGTCTAGTGAGGTCTAAGGTCGATGACTGTCGACTCTCGTATATTGACGGATAATCTCGATCACTCCCATGTAATGACGTAGACTCTCGTATAGTCACGAACACACTCTCTGACGCTCTCTAGCGCTATCCTGAAATTCGTTCCCGTCGCGGTCTTTTATGACACGGGCCATACCAATTGCGGGGTAGGACCAGGATATTCCTCTACAACAATATCTCTCCAGAACAATTACATAGACTTCCACATATGACCCGGGCCATACCCATTGCGGGGTAGGACCAGGATATTCCTCTACAACAATATCTCTCCAGAACAATTACATAGATTTCCACATATGACACGGGCCATACCCATTGCGGGGTAGGACCAGGATATTCCTCTACAACAATATCTCTCCAGAACAATTACATAGATTTCCACATCTGACCCGGGTCATACCCATTGCGGGGTAGGACCAGGATATTCCTCTACAACAATATCTCTCCAGAACAATTACATAGATTTCCACACATGACCCGGGCCATACCCATTGCGGGGTAGGACCAGGATATTCCTCTACAACAATATCTCTCCAGGACAATTACATAGATTTCCACATATGACCCGGGCCATACCCATTGCGGTGTAGGACCAGGCTATTCCTCTACAACAATATCTCTCCAGAACAATTACATAGATTTCCACATATGACCCGGGCCATACCCATTGCGAGGTAGGACCAGGATATTCCTCTACAACAATATCTCTCCAGAACAATTACATAGATTTCCACATAAGACCCGGGCCATACCCATTGCGGGGTAGGACCAGGATATTCCTCTACAACAATATCTCTCCAGAACAATTACATAGATTTCCACATATGACCCGGGCCATACCCATTGCGGGGTAGGACCAGGATATTCCTCTACAACAATATCTCTCCAGAACAATTACATAGATTTCCACATATGACCCGGGCCATACCCATTGCGGAGTAGGACCAGGCTATTCCTCTACAACAATATCTCTCCAGAACAATTACATAGATTTCCACATATGACCCGGGCCATACCCATTGCGGGGTAGGACCAGGATATTCCTCTACAACAATATCTCTCCAGAACAATTACATAGACTTCCACATATGACCCGGGCCATACCCATTGCGGGGTAGGACCAGGATATTCCTCTTCAACAATATCTCTCCAGAACAATTACATAGATTTCCACATATGACCCGGGCCATACCCATTGCGGAGTAGGACCAGGCTATTCCTCTACAACAATATCTCTCCAGAACAATTACATAGATTTCCACATATGACACGGGCCATACCCATTGCGGGGTAGAACCAGGATATTCCTCTACAACAATATCTCTCCAGAACAATTACATAGATTTCCACATATGACCCGGGCCATACCCATTGCGGAGTAGGACCAGGCTATTCCTCTACAACAATATCTCTCCAGAACAATTACATAGATTTCCACATATGACCCGGGCCATACCCATTGCGGAGTAGGACCAGGCTATTCCTCTACAACAATATCTCTCCAGAACAATTACATAGATTTCCACATATGACCCGGGCCATACCCATTGCGGGGTAGGACCAGGATATTCCTCTACAACAATATCTCTCCAGAACAATTACATAGATTTCCACATATGACCCGGGCCATACCCATTGCGGAGTAGGACCAGGCTATTCCTCTACAACAATATCTCTCCAGAACAATTACATAGATTTCCACATATGACCCGGGCCATACCCATTGCGGAGTAGGACCAGGCTATTCCTCTACAACAATATCTCTCCAGAACAATTACATAGATTTCCACATATGACCCGGGCCATACCCATTGCGGGGTAGGACCAGGATATTCCTCTACAACAATATCTCTCCAGAACAATTACATAGATTTCCACATATGACCCGGGCCATACCCATTGCGGAGTAGGACCAGGCTATTCCTCTACAACAATATCTCTCCAGAACAATTACATAGATTTCCACATATGACCCGGGCCATAC
The DNA here is from genome assembly GCA_037127315.1 of Ascarosepion bandense. NCBI lineage: Eukaryota > Metazoa > Mollusca > Cephalopoda > Sepiida > Sepiidae > Ascarosepion > Ascarosepion bandense. The sequence continues at coordinate 326,540 of JBBBDQ010029508.1, read as the reverse complement.
CCATTGCGGAGTAGGACCAGGCTATTCCTCTACAGCAATATCTCTCCAGAACAATTACATAGACTTCCACATATGACCCGGGCCATAGCTATTGCGGGGTAGGATCAGGATATTCCTCTACAACAATATCTCTCCAGAACAATTACATAGATTTCCACATATGACCCGGGCCATACCCATTGCGGGGTAGGACCAGGATATTCCTCTACAACAATATCTCTCCAGAACAATTACATAGATTTCCACATATGACCCGGGCCATACCCATTGCGGGGTAGGACCAGGATATTCCTCTACAACAATATCTCTCCAGAACAACTACATAGATTTCCACATATGACCCGGACCATACCCATTGCGGGGTAGGACCAGGATATTCCTCTACAACAATATCTCTCCAGAACAATTACATAGATTTCCACATATGACCCGGGCCATACCCATTGCGGGGTAGGACCAGGATATTCCTCTACAACAATATCTCTCCAGAACAATTACATAGATTTCCACATATGACCCTGGCCATACCCATTGCGGGGTAGGACCAGGATATTCCTCTACAACAATATCTCTCCAGAACAATTACATAGATTTCCACATATGACCCTGGCCATACCCATTGCGGGGTAGGACCAGGATATTCCTCTACAACAATATCTCTCCAGAACAATTACATAGATTTCCACATATGACCCGGGCCATACCCATTGCGGGGTAGGACCAGGATATTCCTCTACAACAATATCTCTCCAGAACAATTACATAGACTTCCACATATGACCCGGTCCATACCCATTGCGGGGTAGGACCAGGATATTCCTCTACAACAATATCTCTCCAGAACAATTACATAGACTTCCACATATGACCCGGGCCATACCCATTGCGCTGTAGGACCAGGATATTCCTCTACAACAATATCTCTCCAGAACAATTACATAGATTTCCACATATGACCCGGGCCATACCCATTGCGGAGTAGGACCAGGCTATTCCTCTACAACAATATCTCTCCAGAACAATTACATAGATTTCCACATATGTCCCGGGTTATACCCATTGCGGGATAGGACCAGGATATTCCTCTACAACAATATCTCTCCAGAACAATCACATAGATTTCCACATAAGACCCGGGCCATACCCATTGCGGGGTAGGACCAGGATATTCCTCTAAAACAATATCTCTCCAGAACAATTACATAGATTTCCACATATGACCCGGGCCATACCCATTGCGGAGTAGGACCAGGCTATTCCTCTACAACAATATCTCTCCAGAACAATTACATAGATTTCCACATATGACCCGGGCGATACCCATTGCGGGGTAGGACCAGGATATTCCTCTACAACAATATCTCTCCAGAACAATTACATAGATTTCCACATATGACCCGGGCCATACCCATTGCGGGGTAGGACCAGGATATTCCTCTACAACAATATCTCTCCAGAACAATTACATAGATTTCCACATATGACCCGGGCCATACCCATTGCGGAGTAGGACCAGGCTATTCCTCTACAACAATATCTCTCCAGAACAATTACATAGATTTCCACATATGACCCGGGCCATACCCATTGCGGGGTAGGACCAGGATATTCCTCTACAACAATATCTCTCCAGAACAATTACATAGACTTCCACATATGACCCGGGCCATACCCATTGCGGGGTAGGACCAGGATATTCCTCTTCAAAAATATCTCTCCAGAACAATTACATAGATTTCCACATATGACCCGGGCCATACCCATTGCGGAGTAGGACCAGGCTATTCCTCTACAACAATAGCTCTCCAGAACAATTACATAGATTTCCACATATGACCCGGGCCATACCCATTGCGGGGTAGGACCAGGATATTCCTCTACAACAATATCTCTCCAGAACAATTACATAGATTTCCACATATGACCCGGGCCATACCCATTGCGGAGTAGGACCAGGATATTCCTCTACAACAATATCTCTCCAGAACAATTACATAGATTTCCACACATGACCCGGGCCATACCCATTGCGGAGTAGGACCAGGCTAATCCTCTACAGCAATATCTCTCCAGAACAATTACATAGACTTCCACATATGACCCGGGCCATACCTATTGCGGGGTAGGATCAGGATATTCCTCTACAACAATATCTCTCCAGAACAATTACATAGATTTCCACATATGACCCGGGCCATCCCCATTGCGAGGTAGGACCAGGATATTCCTCTACAACAATATCTCTCCAGAACAATTACATAGACTTCCACATATGACCCGGTCCATACCCATTGCGGGGTAGGACCAGGATATTCCTCTACAACAATATCTCTCCAGAACAATTACATAGATTTCCACATATGACCCGGGCCATACCCATTGCGGGGTAGGACCAGGATATTCCTCTACAACAATATCTCTCCAGAACAATTACATAGATTTCCACATATGACCCGGGCCATACCCATTGCGGGGTAGGACAAGGATATTCCTCTACAACAATATCTCTCCAGAACAATTACATAGATTTCCACATATGACCCGGATCATACCCATTGCGGGGTAGGACCAGGATATTCCTCTACAACAATATCTCTCCAGAACAATTACATAGATTTCCACATATGACCCGGGCCATACCCATTGCGGGGTAGGACCAGGATATTCCTCTACAACAATATCTCTCCAGAACAATTACATAGATTTCCACATATGACCCTGGCCATACCCATTGCGGGGTAGGACCAGGATATTCCTCTACAACAATATCTCTCCAGAACAATTACATAGATTTCCACATATGACCCTGGCCATACCCATTGCGGGGTAGGACCAGGATATTCCTCTACAACAATATCTCTCCAGAACAATTACATAGATTTCCACATATGACCCGGGCCATACCCATTGCGGGGTAGGACCAGGATATTCCTCTACAACAATATCTCTCCAGAACAATTACATAGACTTCCACATATGACCCGGGCCATACCCATTGCGGGGTAGGACCAGGATATTCCTCTACAACAATATCTCTCCAGAACAATTACATAGATTTCCACATATGACCCGGGCCATACCCATTGCGGAGTAGGACCAGGCTATTCCTCTACAACAATATCTCTCCAGAACAATTACATAGATTTCCACATATGACCCGGGTTATACCCATTGCGGGATAGGACCAGGATATTCCTCTACAACAATATCTCTCCAGAACAATTACATAGATTTCCACATATGACCCAGGCCATCCCCATTGCGAGGTAGGACCAGGATATTCCTCTACAACAATATCTCTCCAGAACAATTACATAGATTTCCACATATGACCCGGGCCATCCCCATTGCGAGGTAGGACCAGGATATTCCTCTACAACAATATCTCTCCAGAACAATTACATAGACTTCCACATATGACCCGGGCCATACCCATTGCGGGGTAGGACCAGGATATTCCTCTACAACAATATCTCTCCAGGACAATTACATAGATTTCCACATATGACCCGGGCCATACCCATTGCGGTGTAGGACCAGGCTATTCCTCTACAACAATATCTCTCCAGAACAATTACATAGATTTCCACATATGACCCGGGCCATACCCATTGCGAGGTAGGACCAGGATATTCCTCTACAACAATATCTCTCCAGAACAATTACATAGATTTCCACATAAGACCCGGGCCATACCCATTGGTGGGTAGGACCAGGATATTCCTCTACAACAATATCTCTCCAGAACAATTACATAGATTTCCACATATGACTCAAAGCCATACCTAATAGGTAGGACCAGGATATTCCTCTACAAAACAACATTCTCCCCAGAACAATTACATAGATTTCCACATATGACCCGGGCCATACCTGTTTTGAGTAGGACCAGGCTATTCTCTACAACAATATCTCTCCAGAACAATTACAGATTTCCACATATGACCTGGGCCATACCCATTGCGGGGGTAGGACCAGGATATTCCTCTACAACAATATCTCTCCAGAACAATTACATAGACTTCCACATATGACCCAAGCCATACCCATTGCGGGGTAGGACCAGGATATTCTTCTCTGCATCATCTCTCCAGAACAATTACATAGATTTCCACATATGACCCGTCATACCCATTGGTGAGAGTAGGACCAGGCTATTCCTGCCAAATAATATCTCTCCAGAACACCACATAGATTTCCACATATGACCCGGGCCACTCATTGGTGTGTGGTGGACCAGGATATTCTCTACAAATAACAATATCTTCCAGAACAATTACATAGATTTCCACATATGACCCGGCCATACCCATTGCGGAGTAGGACCAGCTATTCCTCTACAACAATATTCCTCCAGAACAATTATATAGATTTCCACATATGACCCGGGCCAGCTCCATTGCGGAGTAGGACCAGGCTATTCCTCTACAACAATATCTTCCAGAACAATTACATAGATTTCCACATATGACCCGGGCCATGCCCATTGCGGGGTAGGACCAGGATATTCCTCTACAACAATATCTCTCCAGAACAATTACATAGATTTCCACATATGACCAAGCCATACCCATTGCGGAGTAGGACCAGGCTATTCCTCTACAACAATATCTTCTCCAGAACAATTACATAGATTTCCACATATGACCCGGGCCATACCCATTGCGGGTAGGACCTGTGTCATTCTCTACAACAATATCTTCTCCAGAACAATTACATAGATTTCAATATATGACCCGGGCCATACCCATTGCGGGGTAGGACCAGGATATTCCTCTACAACAATATCTCTCCAGAACAATTACATAGATTTCATGATAAGGACCTGGGCCATACCCATTGCGGAGTAGGACCAGGCTATTCCTCACAACAATATCTCTCCAGAACAATTACATAGATTTACATGACCCGGGCCATACCCATTGTGACCAGGATATTCCTCTACAACAATATCTCTCCAGAACAATTACACAGACTTCCACATATGACCCGCCATACCCATTGCGGGGTAGGACCAGGATATTCTTCAACAATATCTCTCCAGAACAATTACATAGATTTCCACATATGACCTGGCCATACCCATTGCGGAGTAGGACTAGGACCCTTGTACACCTCTACAACAATATCTCTCCAGAACAATTACATAGATTTCCACATGACCCGGGCCATACCACAGGGTAGGACCAGGATATTCTCACAACAATATCTCTCCAGAACAATTACATAGATTTCCACATATGACCTGGCCATACCTATTGCGGAGTAGGACCAGGCTATTCCTCTACAACAATATCTCTCCAGAACAATTACAGATTTCCATATATGACCCGGGCCATACTCATTGCGGAGTAGGACCAGGCTATTCCTCTACAACAATATCTCTCCAGAACAATTACATAGATTTCCACATATGACCCGGGCCATACCCATTGCGGGGTAGGACCAGGATATTCCTCTACAACAATATCTCTCCAGAACAATTACATAGATTTCCACATATGACCCGGGCCATACCCATTGCGGAGTAGGACCAGGCTATTCCTCTACAACAATATCTCTCCAGAACAATTACATAGATTTCCACATATGACCCGGGCCATACCCATTGCGGAGTAGGACCAGGCTATTCCTCTACAACAATATCTCTCCAGAACAATTACATAGATTTCCACATATGACCCGGGCCATACCCATTGCGGGGTAGGACCAGGATATTCCTCTACAACAATATCTCTCCAGAACAATTACATAGATTTCCACATATGACCCGGGCCATACCCATTGCGGAGTAGGACCAGGCTATTCCTCTACAACAATATCTCTCCAGAACAATTACATAGATTTCCACATATGACCCGGGCCATACCCATTGCGGAGTAGGACCAGGCTATTCCTCTACAGCAATATCTCTCCAGAACAATTACATAGACTTCCACATATGACCCGGGCCATAGCTATTGCGGGGTAGGATCAGGATATTCCTCTACAACAATATCTCTCCAGAACAATTACATAGATTTCCACATATGACCCGGGCCATACCCATTGCGGGGTAGGACCAGGATATTCCTCTACAACAATATCTCTCCAGAACAATTACATAGATTTCCACATATGACCCTGGCCATACCCATTGCGGGGTAGGACCAGGATATTCCTCTACAACAATATCTCTCCAGAACAATTACATAGATTTCCACATATGACCCTGGCCATACCCATTGCGGGGTAGGACCAGGATATTCCTCTACAACAATATCTCTCCAGAACAATTACATAGATTTCCACATATGACCCGGGCCATACCCATTGCGGGGTAGGACCAGGATATTCCTCTACAACAATATCTCTCCAGAACAATTACATAGATTTCCACATATGACCCGGGTTATACCCATTGCGGGATAGGACCAGGATATTCCTCTACAACAATATCTCTCCAGAACAATTACATAGATTTCCACATATGACCCGGGCCATACCCATTGCGGGGTAGGACCAGGATATTCCTCTACAACAATATCTCTCCAGAACAATTACATAGACTTCCACATATGACCCGGTCCATACCCATTGCGGGGTAGGACCAGGATATTCCTCTACAACAATATCTCTCCAGAACAATTACATAGACTTCCACATATGACCCGGGCCATACCCATTGCGCTGTAGGACCAGGATATTCCTCTACAACAATATCTCTCCAGAACAATTACATAGATTTCCACATATGACCCGGGCCATACCCATTGCGGAGTAGGACCAGGCTATTCCTCTACAACAATATCTCTCCAGAACAATTACATAGATTTCCACATATGTCCCGGGTTATACCCATTGCGGGATAGGACCAGGATATTCCTCTACAACAATATCTCTCCAGAACAATCACATAGATTTCCACATAAGACCCGGGCCATACCCATTGCGGGGGTAGGACCAGGATATTCCTCTAAAACAATATCTCTCCAGAACAATTACATAGATTTCCACATATGACCCGGGCCATACCCATTGCGGAGTAGGACCAGGCTATTCCTCTACAACAATATCTCTCCAGAACAATTACATAGATTTCCACATATGACCCGGGCGATACCCATTGCGGGGTAGGACCAGGATATTCCTCTACAACAATATCTCTCCAGAACAATTACATAGATTTCCACATATGACCCGGGCCATACCCATTGCGGGGTAGGACCAGGATATTCCTCTACAACAATATCTCTCCAGAACAATTACATAGATTTCCACATATGACCCGGGCCATACCCATTGCGGAGTAGGACCAGGCTATTCCTCTACAACAATATCTCTCCAGAACAATTACATAGATTTCCACATATGACCCGGGCCATACCCATTGCGGGGTAGGACCAGGATATTCCTCTACAACAATATCTCTCCAGAACAATTACATAGACTTCCACATATGACCCGGGCCATACCCATTGCGGGGTAGGACCAGGATATTCCTCTTCAAAAATATCTCTCCAGAACAATTACATAGATTTCCACATATGACCCGGGCCATACCCATTGCGGAGTAGGACCAGGCTATTCCTCTACAACAATAGCTCTCCAGAACAATTACATAGATTTCCACATATGACCCGGGCCATACCCATTGCGGGGTAGGACCAGGATATTCCTCTACAACAATATCTCTCCAGAACAATTACATAGATTTCCACATATGACCCGGGCCATACCCATTGCGGAGTAGGACCAGGATATTCCTCTACAACAATATCTCTCCAGAACAATTACATAGATTTCCACACATGACCCGGGCCATACCCATTGCGGAGTAGGACCAGGCTAATCCTCTACAGCAATATCTCTCCAGAACAATTACATAGACTTCCACATATGACCCGGGCCATACCTATTGCGGGGTAGGATCAGGATATTCCTCTACAACAATATCTCTCCAGAACAATTACATAGATTTCCACATATGACCCGGGCCATCCCCATTGCGAGGTAGGACCAGGATATTCCTCTACAACAATATCTCTCCAGAACAATTACATAGACTTCCACATATGACCCGGTCCATACCCATTGCGGGGTAGGACCAGGATATTCCTCTACAACAATATCTCTCCAGAACAATTACATAGATTTCCACATATGACCCGGGCCATACCCATTGCGGGGTAGGACCAGGATATTCCTCTACAACAATATCTCTCCAGAACAATTACATAGATTTCCACATATGACCCGGGCCATACCCATTGCGGGGTAGGACAAGGATATTCCTCTACAACAATATCTCTCCAGAACAATTACATAGATTTCCACATATGACCCGGATCATACCCATTGCGGGGTAGGACCAGGATATTCCTCTACAACAATATCTCTCCAGAACAATTACATAGATTTCCACATATGACCCGGGCCATACCCATTGCGGGGTAGGACCAGGATATTCCTCTACAACAATATCTCTCCAGAACAATTACATAGATTTCCACATATGACCCTGGCCATACCCATTGCGGGGTAGGACCAGGATATTCCTCTACAACAATATCTCTCCAGAACAATTACATAGATTTCCACATATGACCCTGGCCATACCCATTGCGGGGTAGGACCAGGATATTCCTCTACAACAATATCTCTCCAGAACAATTACATAGATTTCCACATATGACCCGGGCCATACCCATTGCGGGGTAGGACCAGGATATTCCTCTACAACAATATCTCTCCAGAACAATTACATAGACTTCCACATATGACCCGGGCCATACCCATTGCGGGGTAGGACCAGGATATTCCTCTACAACAATATCTCTCCAGAACAATTACATAGATTTCCACATATGACCCGGGCCATACCCATTGCGGAGTAGGACCAGGCTATTCCTCTACAACAATATCTCTCCAGAACAATTACATAGATTTCCACATATGACCCGGGTTATACCCATTGCGGGATAGGACCAGGATATTCCTCTACAACAATATCTCTCCAGAACAATTACATAGATTTCCACATATGACCCAGGCCATCCCCATTGCGAGGTAGGACCAGGATATTCCTCTACAACAATATCTCTCCAGAACAATTACATAGATTTCCACATATGACCCGGGCCATCCCCATTGCGAGGTAGGACCAGGATATTCCTCTACAACAATATCTCTCCAGAACAATTACATAGACTTCCACATATGACCCGGGCCATACCCATTGCGGGGTAGGACCAGGATATTCCTCTACAACAATATCTCTCCAGAACAATTACATAGATTTCCACATATGACCCGGGCCATACCCATTGCAGAGTAGGACCAGGCTATTCCTCTACAACAATATCTCTCCAGAACAATTACATAGATTTCCACATATGACCCGGGCCATACCTATTGCGGGGTAGGACCAGGATATTCCTCTACAACAATATCTCTCCAGAACAATTACATAGATTTCCACATATGACCCGGGTTTTACCCATTGCGGGATAGGACCAGGATATTCCTCTACAACAATATCTCTCCAGAACAATTACATAGATTTCCACATATGACCCGGGCCATACCCATTGAGAGGTAGGACCAGGATATTCCTCTACAATAATATCTCTCCAGAATAATTACATAGACTTCCACATATGACCCGGGCCATACCCATTGCGGGGTAGGACCAGGATATTCCTCTACAACAATATCTCTCCAGAACAATTACATAGATTTCCACATATGACCCGGGCCATACCCATTGCGGGGTAGGACCAGGATATTCCTCTACAACAATATTTCTCCAGAACAATTACATAGATTTCCACATATGATCCGGGCCATACCCATTGCGGGGTAGGACCAGGATATTCCTCTACAACAATATCTCTCCAGAACAATTACATAGATTTCCACATATGACCCGGGCCATACCCATTGCGAGGCAGGACCAGGACATTCCTCTACAACAATATCTCTCCAGAACAATTACATAGATTTCCACATATGACCCGGGCCATACCTATTGCGGGGTAGGACCAGGATATTCCTCTACAACAATATCTCTCCAGAACAATTACATAGATTTCCACATATGACCCGGGCCATACCCATTGCGGGGTAGGACCAGGATATTCCTCTACAACAATATCTCTCCAGAACAATTACATAGATTCCACATATGTCCCGGGCCATACCCATTGCGGGGTAGGACCAGGATATTCCTCGACAACAATATCTCTCCAGAACAATTACATAGACTTCCACATATGACCCGGGCCATACCCATTGCGGGGTAGGACCAGGATATTCCTCTACAACAATATCTATCCAGAACAATTACATAGACTTCCACATATGACCCGGGCCATACCCATTGCGGTGTAGGACCAGGATATTCCTCTACAACAATATCTCTCCAGAACAATTACATAGATTTCCACATATGACCCGGGCCATACCCATTGCGGAGTAGGACCAGGCTATTCCTCTACAACAATATCTCTCCAGAACAATTACATAGATTTCCACATATGACCCGGGTTATACCCATTGCGGGATAGGAACAGGATATTCCTCTACAACAATATCTCTCCAGAACAATTACATAGATTTCCACATATGACCCGGGCCATCCCCATTGCGAGGTAGGACCAGGATATTCCTCTACAACAATATCTCTCCAGAACAATTACATAGATTTCCACATATGACCCGGGCCATCCCCATTGCGAGGTAGGACCAGGATATTACTCTACAACAATATCTCTCCAGAACAATTACATAGACTTCCACATATGACCCGGGCCATACCCATTGCGGAGTAGGACCAGGCTATTCCTCTACAGCAATATCTCTCCAGAACAATTACATAGATTTCCACATATGACCCGGGCCATACCTATTGCGGGGTAGGACCAGGATATTCCTCTACAACAATATCTCTCCAGAACAATTACATAGATTTCCACATATGACCCGGGCCATACCCATTGCGGGGTAGGACCAGGATATTCCTCTACAACAATATCTCTCCAGAACAATTACATAGATTCCCACATATGACCCGGGCCATACCCATTGCGGGGTAGGACCAGGATATTCCTCTAGAACAATATCTCTCCAGAACAATTACATAGACTTCCACATATGACCCGGGCCATACCCATTGCGGGGGAAGGACCAGTATATTCCTCTACAACAATATCTCTCCAGAACAATTACATAGATTTCCACATATGACCTGGGCCACCTATTATGGGTAGGACCAGGATATTCCTCTACAACAATATCTCTCCAGAACAATTACAGATTTCACATATGACCCGGGCCATACCCATTGTGAGTAGACTCAGTATTATCTTCACAATAATATCTCTCCAGAATAATTACATAGATCACACATATGACCCGGGCCATACCCATTGCGGGTAGAATCAGGATATTCCTCTACAACAATATCTCTCCAGAACAATTACATAGATTTCCACATGGCATCCGGCCACACCATTATGGTGTAGGACCAGGATATTCCTCTACAACAATATCTCTCTAGAACAATTACATAGATTTCCATACATGACCTCAGCCATACCCATTATGAGGTAGGACCAGGACATTCCTCTACAAATAACATCTCTCCAGAACAACACATAGATTTTACATATGACCCGGGTCATACCTATTATGGGGTAGGACCAGTATACCCCTACAACAACATTCTCCAGCAATCACATAGATTTCCACATATGACCTCAGCCATACCCATTGGTGTGGTAGGACCAGGATATTCCACACAATATCCTCTCCAGAACAATTACATAGATTTCCACATATGTCCTGGGCCAAGTACCCATTGTGGGGTAGGACCAGGATATTCCTCTACAACAATATCTCTCCAGAACAATTACATAGACTTCCACATAGACCCGGGCCATACCCATTGCGGGTAGGACCAGGATATTCTACAACAATATCTATCCAGAACAATTACATAGATTCTCCACATATGGACCTGGGCCATACCCATTGCGGGGTAGGACCAGGATAATCCTCACAACAATATCTCCAGAATACCATAGATTTCACATATGACCTGGGCTGCACCCAGCACATGTGAGTAGTAACTAGGCCATTCCTCTACAACAATATCTCTCCAGAACAATTACATAGATTTCCACATATGACCCGGGTTATACCCATTGGTGGGATAGGAACAGGATATCTTCACAACAATATCTCTCCAGAACAATTTATAGATTTCTACATATGACCCGGGCCATCCCCATTGCGAGGTAGGACCAGGATATTCCTCACAACAACATCTCTCCAGAACAATTACATAGATTTCCACATATGACCCAAGTCATACCCCATTGCGAGGTAGAGTCCAGGATATTACTCTCACAACAATATCTCCAGAACAATTACATAGACTTCCACATATGACCTGGCCATACCCATTGCGGGTAGGACCAGGATATTCCTCACAACAATATCTCTCCAGAACAATTACATAGATTTCCACATATGACCTGGGCCATACCCATTGCGGATAGGACCTAGGCTATTCTGGACAATAACATTCTCCCAGAACACCATATAGATTTCCACATATGACCCGGGCCATACCTATTGCGGGGTAGGACCAGGATATTCCTCTCACAACAATATCTCTCGAGAACAATTACATAGATTTACATATGACCCGGGCCATACCCATTGGTGGGTAGGACCAGACATTCCTCTACAACAATATCTCTCCAGGAACAATTACATAGATTCCCACATATGACCCGGGCCATACCCATTGCGGGGTAGGACCAGGATATTCCTCACAATGAATATCTCTCCAGAACAATTACATAGACTTCCACATATGACCCGGGCCATACCCATTGCGGGGTAGGACCAGTATATTCCTCACAACAATATCTCTCCAGAACAATTACATAGATTTCCACACATGACCCGGGCCATACCTATTGCGGGGTAGGACCAGGATATTCCTCACAAACAATATCTTCTCCAGAACAATTACATAGATTTCTGATATATGATCCGGGCCAGATACCCATTGCGAGGTAGGACCCGGATATTCCTCTACAATAATATCTCTCCAGAATAATTACATAGACTTCCACATATGACCCGGGCCATACCCATTGCGGGGTAGGACCAGGATATTCCTCTACAACAATATCTCTCCAGAACAATTACATAGATTTCCACATATGACCCGGGCCATACCCATTGCGGGGTAGGACCAGGATATTCCTCTACAACAATATCTCTCCAGAACAATTACATAGATTTCCACATATGACCCGGGCCATACCCATTGCGGGGTATGACCAGGATATTCCTCTACAACAATATCTCTCCAGAACAATTACATAGATTTCCACATATGACCCGGGCCATACCCATTGCGAGGTAGGACCAGGACATTCCTCTACAACAATATCTCTCCAGAACAATTACATAGATTTCCACATATGACCCGGGCCATACCTATTGCGGGGTAGGACCAGGATATTCCTCTACAACAATATCTCTCCAGAACAATTACATAGACTTCCACATATGACCCGGGCCATACCCATTGCGGGGTAGGACCAGGATATTCCTCTACAACAATAATATCTCTCCAGAAGAATTACATAGATTTCCACATATGTCCCGGGCCATACCCATTGCGGTGTAGGACCAGGATATTCCTCTACAACAATATCTATCCAGAACAATTACATAGACTTCCACATATGACCCGGGCCATACCCATTGCGGGGTAGGACCAGGATATTCCTCTACAACAATATCTCTCCAGAACAATTACATAGATTTCCACATATGACCCGGGCCATACCCATTGCGGAGTAGGACCAGGCTATTCCTCTACAACAATATCTCTCCAGAACAATTACATAGATTTCCACATATGACCCGGGTTATACCCATTGCGGGATAGGACCAGGATATTCCTCTACAACAATATCTCTCCAGAACAATTACATAGATTTCCACATATGACCCGGGCCATCCCCATTGCGAGGTAGGACCAGGATATTCCTCTACAACAATATCTCTCCAGAACAATTACATAGACTTCCACATATGACCCGGGCCATACCCATTGCGGGGTAGGACCAGGATATTCCTCTACAACAATATCTCTCCAGAACAATTACATAGATTTCCACATATGACCCGGGCCATACCCATTGCGGAGTAGGACCAGGCTATTCCTCTACAACAATATCTCTCCAGAACAATTACATAGATTTCCACATATGACCCGGGCCATACCCATTGCGGGGTAGGACCAGGATATTCCTCTAGAACAATATCTCTCCAGAACAATTACATAGACTTCCACATATGACCCGGGCCATACCCATTGCGGGGTAGGACCAGTATATTCCTCTACAACAATATCTCTCCAGAACAATTACATAGATTTCCACATATGACCCGGGCCATACCTATTGCGGGGTAGGACCAGGATATTCCTCTACAACAATATCTCTCCAGAACAATTACATAGATTTCCACATATGACCCGGGCCATACCCATTGCGAGGTAGGACCAGGATATTCCTCTACAATAATATCTCTCCAGAATAATTACATAGACTTCCACATATGACCCGGGCCATACCCATTGCGGGGTAGGACCAGGATATTCCTCTACAACAATATCTATCCAGAACAATTACATAGATTTCCACATATGACCCGGGCCATACCCATTGCGAGGTAGGACCAGGATATTCCTCTACAACAATATCTCTCCAGAACAATTACATAGATTTCCACATATGACCCGGGCCATACCCATTGCGGGGTAGGACCAGGATATTCCTCTACAACAATATCTCTCCAGAACAATTACATAGATTTCCACATATGACCCGGGCCATACCCATTGCGAGGTAGGACCAGGACATTCCTCTACAACAATATCTCTCCAGAACAATTACATAGATTTCCACATATGACCCGGGCCATACCTATTGCGGGGTAGGACCAGGATATTCCTCTACAACAATATCTCTCCAGAACAATTACATAGACTTCCACATATGACCCGGGCCATACCCATTGCGGGGTAGGACCAGGATATTCCTCTACAACAATATCTCTCCAGAACAATTACATAGATTTCCACATATGTCCCGGGCCATACCCATTGCGGTGTAGGACCAGGATATTCCTCTACAACAATATCTATCCAGAACACAATCAATGTAATTTCTATTTGAAATACATCAGAATATTTTGCTTACTGCTAACTTTTTATTTTTATATCCAGAATGAAAACACTATATAAAAATCAAAACAAAAACTGGACGTTTACTGAAACATGTGCATCCACTCAAAATGGCGTTTACAAAAATAAGATATAATTTATAATTAAAAATAAAAATCCATTAATTTCACACACACACACACACACACACACACACACACACACACACACACACACACACACACACACACACACACACATAAACAAACACACGGACCCACACATATGTGTTTCAACAAAACAATAAAAATACTATTAAGAAATGAAAAGAAATCTTGATACAAATTACTAGAATATCACCCAATTATACCCACACTATATGGCTTAACCAAAACTCATAAACCAAACATACCCATTAGACCTATTAGATCCGATATTAACAGTGCTCCCCATAAATTAGATAGAGCTAACACTAAAATAATTACACCATTCCTAGGCACCATTAGCACTCAACATATCAGACTTTAAGGTGAGTTACTCCATAAAATTAGAAACATTAATATGACTAACTTATCTATGACAAGTTTAGATATTAATTCAGTATATACTAACATACCCATTATTGGCATGGCAAAGGACGCGTTCCAGAAGATGAGCAAAATACTAACACACAGGAAAATCTCAATAGAAACGAAGAAAAGAGTTCTAGACTGGTACGTGATGTCAGTTCTTCAATACGGCTGCGAATGCTGGACAATATCATCGAAAATGAGGACAAAACTGGAAGCGGCCGAAATGTGGTTCTACAGAAGGATGCTACGGATATCGTGGACTGAGCATACAAGCAACGACGAGGTGTTAGAAAGAATGGCAACAAAAAGGAAATTGATGCTGAGCATCAGGAAGAGACAACTGAAGTTCCTGTGACATGCAATGAGGAAGGAGAGCCTGGAGAACCTGATACTGACTGGACAGATAGAAGGAAGGAGAAACAGAGGAAGGCAGTGGATAACATATTTACAGGGACTGATCAGGTGGATGACGGAACGGGGGTTGCCAGGAGCAACAGGAGCAAACATACTAAGAGCCACAAGGGATAGGGAGACGTGGAGAGCCATGATCGCCTACGTCCTGAAGGGACAGGGCACATAGAAGAAAAAGAAGAACATACCCATTAAAAATGTTATAATATTTTTAGAAATCACCTAAAAAATCCAAAGAAACGTTCCCTCAACTTCTCCACAAAATCATAAAAATATGTACATTAATCATTAACCATTGTTATTTCTCTTTTAGCAAAACTTTTTCTAAACAAAACTTTGGCTTACCTATGGGGTCTCTTATTAGGGCTTGCCTATTTCTAGAGTTCTTAGAATCCAGTTCTTTCAAATATTCTTCTTCTTCTATGTGCCTTGTCCTTTTAGGATGTAGGCGATCATGGCCTTCCACGTCTCCCTATTCCTGGCGGCCCTTAGCACGATTTCTCCTGTAAAATCTCGCAATCCCCTGCTCAGGCCCTTCAAATATGTTGTCCGCTGCTTTCCTCTGTCTATTCCTCTCTCTATCTGGCCTGTTATTAATCGTATCAGGTTCTCCAAGCCCTCCTATACCTTCTTTCGCGCTGCTTTCTTTATCTCTTCTTCTTCTCCCTCTTCACCTCCTCACCGTCCACACAAAAGAAAGAGAGGAACAGAGAATTTACTAATTTGTTGATACACACAGCAAAAACATAGACTTATCTTTTTCTGCACAAATTACATTTCGCTAAAACAAACGAATTCTTAATTTTTTAAACTCCTTTTTTTTTTAATCATGTCACCCCAAGCAAGGCATTCCACTGCCACTATAGTGCAGGGGATTACACAGGGCGATAGACGATTTAAGATGTATATAGGGGGAGAGTTGGATAGAATGGGAGGGTTAGTGTGTTAGGAGGTGTCTATTGACCTTACATTTAAACTCCTGGGGGTTATAGCCGTCGGGGAAGCAAGCATGCGGAAGGGAATTCCACAGGCGGGAAGTTCGAGAAAAGAAGCTGTTGGAGTAGAAATTGCGGTTACATTTCATCGGTTTCACTGTAAAAGGGTGGGACCTAGTTGCCAATCTAGTATCTCGTGCAAACTCCCACCTAGGGGGCACCAGTGATTTAAGTTCATCAGAGCAGAAGCCATGAAAGTATTTATAGAAGAGGCACAGGGAAGCCACATATTCTTTCTCTTAGAACATTTTCACAGCTTAATAATTTCATATCTACGAATTGATGTTATGCTGTTCGATAAATAATTTTTCATTTATTTGTACAAACGAGACAGTTTTATTTTTCCAATCTTCTGATTATCTTAAACTGTGGGGACTTCGTTTGTGTTTGGCACAAAGCCAACTTGATAAACATAGTCGACGTCTCCATATATTATTTAATTATAATATTGTAATAATATAATATAATAATTTAATTTAGTTACAATTATAATATTATAATAATATAATATAGTACTTTAATGTATACATATTTTAATATTTATAAATATTCTTTTATATTACACTACCGGCATAATTAATAGCGTTTTAAGAAATTATGTATTTCATACTATTTTTTAGTATTTATTGCCAATAGAATAATTGTAAATGAAAATAGAATGGTTCTTTTGTTATTATAATTTTGCCAAATTTTACAAGGCAAATAGCGACAATTTACCCATCGCACCCGGTAGATTTGCTATTTTATATCTACATATACATTACCGGCCATAATTATTAGGCCACCCCAGTGTTTAAAAAAAATGATGTATTTCATACTATTTTTTAGTATTCATTGCCAATAGAATAATTGTAAATGAAATTGGAATGCTTCTTTTGTTAATACTGCACAATAACGTGTGCATCAAATGAATTTATAAATATTTAATAATTACCTATATTGCAGTTTCATCAATGAAAGAATGAAGAAAATTTAGGGTGATTTGGACGAGTTCATCTTTTCTTCTCTGCCTTGTAAAATTTTGCAAAGTAATAATAACAAAACAACCATTCTATTTTTATTTAGAATTATACACTTGGCAATAAATACTAAAACTAGTATGAAATACATCATTTCTTTTAAAAAAACTGGGCTTAATAATTATGGCCGGTAGTGTAATTAATTATGATATAGTAATATATTTATTAGCACATAAATATTAGTAGTTTAATACATATAATTTCAATGAAAGGTTCTAACTGTTAATAACTTTTTGCTTTCAAAATTTATCTCAATCTAAACTTATTTATAAATGGAACTTTGTGTGTGTGTGTGTGTGTGTGTGTGTGTGTGTGTGTGTGTGTGTGTGTGTGTCCGTTACTTATAAACTCCGAAACGGCTGAACCGATTTTCTTGAAAATTTACACAGTTGTACTATAAGCGTCTGCGAGTGTTCTTAGCTAGATTTTGTGTCGAGGTACCCCCGATAAATATCGAAAATCGATAATCGAAAATATCGGTTTATGGAAGGAGTGGTCCGATTTTAATCAAATATGATACACTCATAAACAAAGACATGAGAAACGATATTCAGAAGTTTTAAGGTTGCAGTTCTTATAATAGTGCAGAAAATCGATAATATATATATATATATATATATATATATATATATATATATATATATAAGGAAATATATTTGTGTGTGTGTCTGTTTATCTGCCTGTATGTCTGTATTTTTTTCAGTCCTTTTATTTTAGTTTTTGCTTCGGGTTTGGCTCTAAGTAGGTGTAATTGTAGTTCTTAGTCTCAGCCATGATACCATTTACTCAGAGGACTTATTTAGCTTTCAAAATTCAGTTTACGGCGAAAAAAACTAATTTGATATCGATACCAGGAAATCAAAATTTGACTTACATCCATTCATTTTTCTTTCAGTCTACAGTTTCGCTTTAACTGGAAACAACTATTGCTTTTTAGTCTTTCGTGTCAACGTCCAAAGAGTCTGATCTTCAAGACCATGGATTAGTTTTGAAGCTTTCATTACACCCGAGCAACGCCGGGCTATACTGCTAGTTTATTTATAAAAGTCTGCTTGATTCTTGTATAAAATATTTCACTACAATTTTAAACGGAAATGTATTTCGTTTTATCATTCACACACATACTAACTTTACCCACTCACAAACGCACACATTCATACATGATTCTCTCATACACATACATTCCTACATGATTCTCTCATTTTATTTAAAAAAAAAAATCGTCTGTTACTTGTATACATTATTTTGCTACAATTTTGAATTTGTTGTATTTCGTTTTGTCATTCACACACATACTAACTTATAAGCGACTTATGAATACACACACACATATATAGATTTAACCTCTAATGATTTTTTACATGCATATATTTTAGAAAAAGAAAATCGTCCATCTCTTGATACTTGTATAATTTCGCTACAACTTTACACGGAAATCTATTTCATTGTATCATTCACAGATCTACTAACACTCTTTTTCTATGTGCCGTGTCTATTCAGGACGTAGGCGATCATTGTCTTTCCCATCTCCTTATCCCTAGTATCTCTTGACACGCTTTCTCCTGTTACCCGTTTCAAACCCCACTGTCATCCATTTGCTCAAGCCCATCAAGTATATTACGCATTGCTTTCTCCTGTCTCTCTTTCCCTCTGTCTGAGCTGTCAGTATCAGATTCTCCAAGACATCTGTCCTCATTACATGTCACAGGAACTTTAGCTGATGTTAATTATTAGCTTCTTTTCGTTTCCACATTCTCCGAAACTCCGTTGTTACTCACATTCTTAGTTCATGATATCCTCAGCATCTTTCTGTAGAACCACATTTCGGTTGATTCAAGGCTTCACTTCATCTTTCGTGAAATTGTTCTGACATCACAGAACAATCCAGCACTCTCTTCTTTGTTTCCAGCGAAATTTTCCTGTCTCTTAATATTTTATTTGGCTTTTGGATGTATCTTTAGCCATTGCAATACGCCTTCGGATCTGAGTGTCACACTTTCCGTCCTCTGTTAGAACACTCCCCAGGTGTTTAAATTTTTGTACTTGCTTGATTTTACTATCCCCGGCCTGTAATTTGCATTTTGGGCTCCTCTTTTTACTGATGACCATGCATTCAGTTTGTATTCTTGAAGATTGTTGCTGTCGGGAAAGCAAGTAAGCGAAAGGGAATACCACAGGCGAAAAGTGCAAGAAAAGAAGCTGCTGGAGTAGAATTTAGATACGGACGATCACACAGATAACATAGTACAGACAAAAGAATACATATATTAAATCATATTTCGACCACTTTGGTCGCTGAACTAAAGGGTTTAATTTTACTATGTGCCGTGTTTCTTCAAGACATAGGCGATTATGGTCTTCCACGTTTTCTTATACCTAATAGCTCTTAATAGGCTTTCTGTTGTTACTCCTTCCAAGCCGCGTTTCTTCAAGACGTAGGCGATCAAGGCGATCATGGTCTTTCACATCACCTTATCCCTAGTATCTCTTGACACGCTTTCTCCTGTTACCCGTCTCAAACCCCACTCTGTCATCCATTGCTTCAAGCCCACCAAGTATATCACGCGTTGTTTCCACCTGCCCCTTTTCCCCTTTATCTAAGTTCTAAAATATAATTTATAATAAATATTCACAGCTCTATATTATATCTCGAGCACTGTTTTAAATTAATGTTTTGGACGTTGTAAAATTTTTCTTCGTTTCTTATTCACTCGGATATATATATATATATATATATATATATATATATATATATATATCACACTCCACCCACGTCTATTGAACAGGTTAAGAGGCTCATCTCTTGTTCCCTGCTTAGGATGTGGTTTCCGGCTTTCTCTTTCCCAATCTTTTCACTATTACGTAGCTCCCTGCGTCTCAGTGGCGTTACCACCTTGCTCGGGGTAATACGATTAAAAAACAACAACAACAAAAAAACAACAACAAAAAAAACATAGTGATGATCCACGCATACTGCCTTAATAATATGTATAGGAAAAACTACTAAAAGTTGTAAGTTTCTGTCACTTTCTGCGTCACGTGATGTAATTAATCTCTCCACGAACGCTCTCGCGAAATACGTTTCTAATTTAAATTTTAAAATCATTTGTTTCTGATGAAAGGCCGAGGACGGTCTGAAATATAAAATATAATAATAGAAATAAATAAATACTGTCAGAAAAATTCATTTTTAAACTTACAACTTTTTAGTAATTTTTCCTATATATATATATATATATATATATATATATATATATATATATATATATATATATATATATAAGAAATTTAATTAAATTCAACCGACACGGTCTGTCAGTTTAACTTTTCAATTGTTGATTAACTGTTAAAAGTTTATATCAAATTTGTTGTCTTTTCAAGTACTTTCGACTTTCTCAGTTATTATCAAGAACCATATGTTGTCAATGCTAAAGGCCAGATTCTATTTTTTTTTTAATCACATCACCCCAAGCAAGGCGGTAAGGCCACTGGTGTGCAGGGGGCTACGTAAGAGTGAATAGATTGGAAAAGAGAAAGCCGGAAACCACGTCCTAAGCAGGAAACAAGGGATGAGCCTCTACACCTGTTCAATAGACGTGGGTGGCGTGTGAACCGGGCGATAGTTCAGTCTATCTACTCCAATTGAAATGGTGCAATATCGTCTAGGTTAAGTAGCATGTGGTCTTCCCGTTTGATCGCGAGATCGAGTCTCGGCGTGTGTAATAGCAATCTTGTCTCACTTGAATCATTACAACTGAGATCGATCCTCACTCGGCGTCCCATACTTTCCGTCTTGTGCCATATGTAAGCTGTGTTTAGAAAATTACTATAATCATAAACATGGGGTGGATGTGGCTCAACGTCAGCTGTATTTGAGAATGGAAAATGTGAGACAATCAGTCTTATTCATAAATCAAAGGAGATCCATTCTTGTTGCGCTACTTTAACTGATCCAACCGCATCTCTTGCTCAGGTTGCATCTGCAGCATCGCCGATTTTTGTCAATCTGTATTGGCAGAAAACTAAGTGATACATTGGACTCCATCATTGCAGAAGTTACAGCCTGAATGACTGCTTGCAACTGAACGGTCAGCTTTGTTCTACAGTCTCATCTTCAAGCTATGATTTGGAAAACTTTAGATCATTGCCAACTTGACCCTTGCAACTGGGGCTGGGAAACGAGAAACAGTACTTTAGCTCCAGTTCTTACCGATTTAGATCCTGCTCCTGAGATTTGTGTGTTGTAAGTACAAGATTTCTTCCAAGAGTCCTTGCATTACAAGCATATGTCAGTCAGTAGAATGCCATACGTGATACACGCTTTGGGCGATCATGTCTCGAAAGAGACATGACTGACTGTGCAGAAGATTATCCCGCAGTAGGTTGTCATTGCTTTCTGCAGTAGACTGGTTACTAACCAAGGCTAAAGAATCCAATCTATCCTATTATTTAACCCGTAACTGGAGGGAAGAGACTGATTAATACCTTTTCCAAGGGTATTTGTGCGTAAACATGGTCTCACCTGTGTAACAGTATGCAGTAATTGTAGGGTCACCGATCCCAACAACATTAGTCTACAGCAAGAGAACAAATGGGAAGACGACGCTAATTCATTTGAACGTTTATTTTGGATTATATCAAGCCATTAACATGTTCTGTTTACTACTTTTGGTAGTGGAGTTGGGAATATTTTCAATACTAGTTTGATAGAATTTTATTTTCTGGATTTAGTATTTTTGCGATAGTGTTTGAATTAAAGATTTTAAATTCTATAATTTTTTTGTACCAATAATTTGGTTATATCTCGTTTTTTTTTTATAGAAAATCTGAAAATAAAAACGGAATATAACTTATATATAAAGACTTTGAATAAGTTTTTGCCATTTCACAACTGAAGGCGCTCCCAGAACTGTGTGCATGGACCAAGAGATTCTCCCGGAGAGCAATACACTACGCCTCCTCGGACTTACCCTGTCCTCAGACCTCAAATGGAACCACTATATTGAATCCATAGCAAAATCTACTGCTAAGAAGGTTGGGTCGCTATGTCGATCCAGGATGTTTTTTCCGCCTGAATCCATCCTGCAGATATACAAGTCAACCATCCGCCCGTGCATGGACTACTGCTGCCATTTATAGTCAGGCGCCCCTGCCGTTCTCCTCAGTGTTCTTGACAGGCTCCAAAGGAGAGTCTGTAATGTGATAGGTACTGATCTGGCGGCTCGACTGCAGCCACTTCCCCACCGTCGAAATGTGGCCTCCCTTTGTCTGTTCTATAAATACTTTCATGGCTTTTGCTCGGACGAGCTTAAGTCACTGATGCCTCCTCAGCAGGTGTTTACTCGTCCAACCAGACTGGCAACTGGGTCCCACCCATTCACAGTCAGGTTAGCCAAATGCAAACGACAATTCTACTCCTGCAGCTTTCTCTCTCGCACTTCCCGCCTGTGGAACTCGCTCCCGTATTCTTGCTTTCCTGACGGCTACAACCTCCAGAAATTTAAATGCAAAGTCAATACTCATCTACTAACCACTGGACTCTAGCTCTCTCCCCTCCCCTGTATAACCTTCCCTTTCTCTCCACCTATGTATCTGTCATCGCACCTGCTTTCTCAGCTTTCTGTTGCTCCTTTCTAACTAGTTTGTACTCCTCACTCTTTTCTAATTAATCTTTTTACATTTATGTAACCCCCTGCACATCAGTGGCGTTTCCGCCTTGCTCGGGGTGAAATGATTAAAAAAAAAAATTGTTGTATTCCGTGAAAATAGTATTTACAAAGGTTATTAGTATCCAATACAAGAATAAAGGTTAATTGTCTCAACCGTCGTAAGACGTAGTATGAGCAATGGTTACTTCCGGGTCGTCACCGGAAGTCTACGACTGACTTGTCGATCGGCTGGTCGGCACACTCCCCTACGTAGATGCCACCATTACTTTACATAGTAATGGAATAGTCCATTATAGCCGAATAGGCGCGGGCGTCCCAACAGTTTGAAAGCATGAGGAATTATTCAAAGGGACGGGCATTGGGTGCTGTGCCTGTTGAAGCCGAGAGACGTCGAATGACGTTTTGTCACGCTTGAACTGCTGCTTCAACGTCAGAAAAGGAAAGTTTTTTTTTGCAACGTATCGTGACCGGCGAGAAAAAGTAGATACGCTACGATAACGTAGAAAATCTTCTAGGGTTAGCCTAACCATGCATCAACATCGGCGGCAAAGTCGAATATTTATGGTTCGAAGCTTCTGCTCTGAAATTTGATGAGATCAGCTGGTTGTAGTTTATTATGACGAGCTTAAACCGACCGAAACCATCATAAGAGATCGCTATTGACTACAACTGATGCATTTGAGCCGAAAATTGAATATATATATATAAAAAAATAAAAATAACGGCCGCTATATGAGCAGAGAAAACGACAAAGTTATTTTGCAACAGGACAATGCTAAGCCACTTTTTGAAAAACGGATGAAAACGTACTTTGAAACGCTTAAATGAAAAGTTCTACCAGCCCATCGTATTCACCAAAGATTGCTCCGTCCGAATATCATTTAATCCGATCGCTGACACATGAGGAGCATTTTCATTCTTATTTCTTCTCTTCTTCTATTTTCCCTGTCCTTTCAGGACGGAGGCGATCATGGCTTTCCACGTCTACCTATTCCTTTGTGGCTCTAAGCAGGCTTTCTCCTGTTACACCGTGCAACTCCCGTTCTGTCTTCTACCTGCTCAGGCCCTTCAAATATGTTATCCACTGCTTTCCTCTGTCTCTTTTTCCCTCTATCTCGCCTGTTAGTATCAGGTTCTCCAAGCGCTCCTCCCTTACTGCATGTCCCAGGAACTTTAGTTGTCTCTTCCTGATTTTTAATATTAATTTCCTTTTCGTTTCCATCCTTTCCAACACCTCATCATTGCTCACATGCTCGGTTCATGATATCTGCAGCATCCTTCTGTAGAACCACATTTCAGTTGCTTCAAGTTTTTCCTTCATCTTTGATGATATTGTCCAACATTCACTGCCATATTGAAGAACTGATATCACATAGCAATCCAGTACTCTCTTCTTTGTTTCAAGTGAAATTGCCCTGTTTCTTAATACTTTGCTCAACTTCTGGAATGTTTCCATCGCCATGCCAAGTTGCCTTCGGATCTGTGTGTTGCACTTTCCGTCTTCTGTTAGAACACTTCCCAGGTATTTTAATTTTTGTACCTGCCTGATTTTAGTATCCCACACCTGTATTTGGCATTTTGGGTTGCTCTTTTTGCTGATGACCATGCATTCGGTTTTCTTGCAATTTGAGCGTACAAGTACGATTACTAGAAAAAAGAAAAACGAGAGGTTGACATAAAACATAATAAAAATAAATACGAAGCTCAGTACGTTGGAGAATTCCCCAGAAAGAGGAGGGCGTGATACTAATGAATAAAATAGCGACCAATAAAAGGCCAAAGTCAAGATGATTTCTAACAGACATCACGGCGAGTAGCCTAAGCAAGAAACGAGTTATAACAACATTTGAACAGAATATGGTAGATATGGACAAACTGAGATGGATACAAACAAACTAAGAAAGGATAGTGTTGTTGATCCCGGAGGAAGAACCGCCAAAATAATGAACAACTAAAACCTGTATGAAGATAGAAAGTAGGTTATATTGAACGTAATATACAAACTGGAACGCGGGTTAGTCAATTCAGGAATACTATTCGTAGAAATAAATATATACAAATCTTGAAGTGAAATAGTATGTCTGGGTTACTTATTCTAGCCGAGTGGAGCTCAGAGCTACTCTGGTCTCTGGGTAACTTCGGCATCTGTCGGAACTTTTCGATAATTGTAACGGATTTCTACGATTACTCTCCACTGTAAACTGCAACTACAACTGAGATTCCAGATCTTCCACTCTGTTCTCTCTATGGCAGGATTATATATACACTCAGTCGAGTCCATTGTCATATACAAAAAGGGGGAGATCCCACAACAGAAAGATAAGAATAGCTTGAGATAGATAAAAAGATAAACAGATCGATAGATGCATATGAAAAAAAAATGGTTACATAGACGTAAACAGGATGAAATACGTTGATAGATATAAATTGACCAACTTAAATCGATAGATGTGAACAGAATTATACAGACAGACAGACAGACAGACAGACAGATAGATAGATAGATATGCATAGTCTGCAATAGATAGATAGATAGATAGATAGATAGATAGATAGATAGATAGATATGAACAGTCTGCACTAGATAGATAGATAGATAGATAGATAGATAGATATGAACAGTCTGCAATAGATAGATAGATAGATAGATAGATAGATATGAACAGTCTGTAATAGATAGATAGATAGATAGATAGATAGATAGATAGATAGATAGATAGATAGATAGATAGATAGATATGAACAGAATGTGATCGAGATAGAGAGATATGAAGAAAATGTTACGTATAGGTATGAATAGACTGCGGTAGATAGATATGAATAAACTAATGATAGATGTGAGCAAACCGTGATGGATAGATAGATAGATATGAATAGAGTGAGAGAGATAAATAAGAATGAACTGAAATACACCCTTGTGCAAATTAATTGAAACAACTGCTTTAGTTTCCTTTCTTTCATAAAAGGGTCAGGTTTAGATCCACTAGAGTTTACTGAGTGTAATCGATTTCCAATGTTTTTTTCTCAAATTAGTTCATATGCAGTCGTCTGGAGTAATATGACAGACAGATAGATAGATAGATATGCATAGTCTGCAATAGATAGATAGATAGATAGATAGATAGATAGATAGATAGATAGATAGATATGAACAGTCTGCACTAGATAGATAGATAGATAGATAGATAGATAGATAGATAGATATGAACAGTCTGCAATATATATATATATATATATATATATATATATATATATATATATAGATATGAACAGTCTGCAATAGATAGATAGATAGATAGATAGATAGATAGATAGATAGATAGATAGATATGAACAGTCTGTAATAGATAGATAGATAGATAGATAGATAGATAGATAGATAGATAGATAGATAGATAGATATGAACAGAATGTGATCGAGATAGAGAGATATGAAGAAAATGTTACGTATAGGTATGAATAGACTGCGGTAGATAGATATGAATAAACTAAAATCGATAGATGTGAGCAAACCGTGATGGATAGATAGATAGATATGAATAGAGTGAGAGAGATAAATAAGAATGAACTGAAATACACCCTTGTGCAAATTAATTGAAACAACTGCTTTAGTTTCCTTTCTTTCATAAAAGGGTCAGGTTTAGATCCACTAGAGTTTACTGAGTGTAATCGATTTCCAATGTTTTTTTCTCAAATTAGTTCATATGCAGTCGTCTGGAGTAATATGAATCTGTTTTCGGAGTGTATGATGAAATTTGTTAGTTCTTGAAAAATATTGCGTCATCGATGATTGCATCAGATTTTAATTACGTCCAGACATTATTGTCTCCACTGTCGATTAGTTATCATACTGCCATTGTCTGCGATGAACGTTTCTCTAAGGATGCGCGTGAAAATTGTAACGCTGCTAGAACACGCTGGCGAGCCTTAAAGTGGGATCCCAAATATTGCTGGTGTCAGTCTTTTAATTGTCAGTCGTGTCATTAAGGCGAAGAAACATACTGGATCCATCATTCCAAAACGTAAAAGAAAATGCGTTCGGAAGAGAAAAACAACGCCAAGAGACGACGTATACGTAATAAAAAAAGTATGAAATATCCTAAGAAGTTTTGTTTCAAATAATTTTCACAAGGGTGTAAACAGATAGATAGATAGATAAATAGATATGAAAAGAATTATACCGGTAGATAGATGTGAACAGAAGGAAATAGATAGATAGATAGATAGATAGATAGATAGATAGATATAAATTAACTGAAATTGATAGAGACAGAATGAGATAGATAGATAGATAGATAGATAGATAGATAGATAGATAGATAGATAGATAGATAGTATAAGCTTAAAAAGATAGATGAATAGATAATTATGGACATGGTTAGATTGATAGATGTATACCGTCTTTATCGATATTTCCATTTTTTTTAATCGTATCACCCCGAGCAAGGCGGTAATGCCACTGATATGCAGGGGGCTACATAAGAGTAAAAAGATTAATTAGATGAGAGTGAAGAGGAGGATGAACCAGTTAGAAAGGAGCAAGAAAAGGATGGGAATACAGGTGTGATGACAGTTGCAAAGGTGGAAAGAAAGGAAAGGATATACGGGGTGGGGAAAGAACTAGAGTCAAGTGGTTAATAGATGAGTATTGACATTGATTCCTGGAGGTTGTAGCCGTCAGGAAGGCAAGAATATGGAAGCGAGTTCCACAGGCGGGAAGTGCGAGAGAAGAAGCTGCAGGAATAGAATTGTTGTCTGCATTTGGTTAATCTAACTGTGAATGGGTGGGACCCAATTGCCGATTCTTTGCGGAACAAACTCCTGCGTGGTTACTTCCTTGAACTACAAAACCCTAATCTTTTCAATTCAAGGTAAATTGTAATTTTAAGCCGTGCTATATTTATGGATTGCAGTGGTCAACATCAGGGAAAGAGTTTATGTAAATATCAAAGTGGACATTGAAGTCAACGCCCAACGGCAACAGTCTGTTTTATGCTAAACACAATCGTCATAGCCTGATGATTTTAAATGTCAACTTTATGTATATATGAGGGTGGCAGCTGAATGACCCTATGTCTGGCAATAGGACTCTGCACCATGCTACACAATCAGGAGAACCCCGTCATGTTTGTCAGGCAATTTCTGCGACCACATCATCCCTTAAATCTGGCCCACCTAGCTTACCAGAGTGCAACCCCCTTGATTATTATATATTATAAATTATAGTTTAGAACATGTACAAATTACAAACTACTACAAAGTATACATTTTGTTTCGACATTGAAAGGACAATGTCTCATCAGATAGTAAACGCTATTTTTTGAAGGGAGATGGAAAATTCACTTCCTTATATTGGTAAATTTTGTGTGCGAGGTAAAGGGGGCAGAGAAAATGAGAAATCAGAATTGGGGATTGTAAAATAGACATTGGACAAAGAGAGGAAAATAGGAGAGAAGGATATATATAAACATTGCAAAATGTTCACCTTCGATTATGGAGAAAAAAAAAACAAGAACTCTGAACCGAAATGAAAATAGTAAAATCATACTCAAAGGTTCCTTTAAGATAGATTAAAAATAAAAATGTTTTCTTTCTTTCTTTTTTGTTTAAAAAAAAATAATGCTGGGATACAGAGAAAGCTAAGACACTAATCTTGTAACAAGAATAGATACATCACACCGAAAGAGAGCAGTCTAAACTGGACTGAAACTTTTCCGTTAAGACTGAATAAAACCCTTTATTCCCCAAACATATAACCTATATTTTCAAATTTAAAAGTTGAGCTTCATTCTGAAATTAAACACACACATACATTTTTCTGTCTTCCCCCATCCATACTAACTCTACACACCCATATTAAGCTTGATAACGAGGTAAAATCTCGCAACAGAAATTTCAGTGTCGCAATGTAAATTAAATTAATTTTAAATAAAAAACAAATTTAATTATCACTAACAATATATACTATCACTATTATTATAAAATTGTGTAATTATCACTAACAATATATACTATCAGAAATATAGACAAATATATATATATATATATATATACGTGTGTGTGTGTGTGTGTGTGTGTGTGTGTGTGTGTGTGTGTGTGTGTGTGTGTATTTCTGAGATGAGGTAGTATTTACAGTATTACATTATTCGGACTATTGTCCTCGTCTTTATTGCCATTTGTACGACCTTTCGGCCGTTGTACGCTCCGGCCTTCTTCAGTTGCTAGGAATCTCGAACCGAATCCTTTATTAAAATCATTGGTATATATCATCCTCATTCCTTCCGTAGTAATGTCTCGATTGGAAGTCATGGGTTATCTCCCTCTAACGCTGCAAGTTACTTGTTCACAACTGCAGTAGACTGGTATTGAACTCACAACTCTTTGGGTCAAATCACAATATCCACTGGGCCATGTGTCCTTAAGGACTATATATATATATATATATATTGTTATAATAATAGCATACTGCATCTTAAAATCTTTCAAGTTTCGGTGCTCAATGCACCATCATCAGGCAATCATCTGCCTGATGATGGTGCATTGAGCACCGAAACTTGAAAGATTTTAAGTAGCAATATGGTATGATCTTAACAATAATAATAACTATATATCTATAAATCCTCTACATCTGTATTGAGCACGTTATAAAAAAATATATATTAGAGAAAGAGAGAGAGAGAGAGAGAGAGAGAGAGAGAGAGAGAGGAAGAAATAAATAAAAAAGAATGCAGTTCAGTTCATGTGCAAGAGAGAAAATCAGAAGGAGAAATATTAGTAAAAAGAAACAAAAATCATGACAGTGTTTGTGTGTGTGTGTGTGTGTGAGAAAGAGAGAGAGAGAGACAGAGACAGAGAAATAGAGACAGAGAAAGAGAGAAATTGAAAAATACATTTGATGTGTAAGAGCGAAAATTAAAAGAAATATTGGTAAAAATATGCAAAAATTGTGACATCAGTGAGAGAGAGAGAGAGAGAGAGAGAGAGAAACTAATGATCCAATCCTTCCCCTGTTATAGATAGATAGAGAGAGAGAAAGAGAGAGAGATAGAGAGAGAGAGATAGTTGTAGAAAGATACAGAGAAAGTGTGGGAGCAACAGAAAGAGACAGAGAGAGAAAGGAAGAGAGATGTTGTCATTTCAAAGACGAATTCTATTTCTTTCCATGTTAGAGAGAGAGAGAGAGAGAGAGAGAGAGAGAGAGAGAGAGAGAGAGAGAGAGAGTGGGTGTGATAAAAAGAGAGAAAGAGAGCGATGTCCTTTTAAAGAGGTATCTGCCAATCCTTCCCACGTGATCACGGTGAAAAGATCAGCTTATTGTTTTGTCGTGGAAAGCGAACAATATTAAGTGCCAAATCCAACCCTACAAGTGACTCCTCCCCTACCATTAGGGACCCGCAAGCAAATACTGAAAAAGACAGGGGTAAAATGTTTCGTGCTTCACAAATATTGTTCGTTTACGTACGGCGCACAATTGGTAAAAATTCAAGACTGATGTATCATTGCCAGGGATGCTAGGTCATGTGACTTCCAGTGTGGCGTTGCAACACACCGCCGGGAAGATGGACGAGTGCTTACAGATGATGCTTGGAATGTGGCACATGGATGCTTGAAAGACACACTCGTAAAAAATACAGATATTGGCATTTAGGGCGGATCGAATTTTTAAAAAAATTCCGGAAATTGAAAATGGGGGTAATATTTTGTTTTTTGTTACATATACGAGGGTCATTCAATAAATAAGGTGAATTTTTCGGTATAACTACTTCTACGAGGGTCATTCAATAAATAAAGTGAATTTTTCGGTATAAGGACTTCTACGGGGGCCATTCAATAAATAAGGTGAATTTATCGGTATAAGGACTTCTACGGGGATCATTCAATAAATAAGGTGAATTTATCGGTATAAGGACTTCTACGAGGGTCATTCAATAAATAAGGTGAATTTTTCGGTATAACTACTTCTACGAGGGTCATTCAATAAATAAAGTGAATTTTTCGGTATAAGGACTTCTACGGGGGCCATTCAATAAATAAGGTGAATTTATCGGTATAAGGACTTCTACGGGGATCATTCAATAAATAAGGTGAATTTATCGGTATAAGGACTTCTACGAGGGTCATTCAATAAATAGGGTGAATTTTTCGGTAAAAGGACTTCTACGAGGGTCATTCAATAAATAAGGCGAATTTTTCGGTAAAAGAACTTCTACGAGGGTCATTCAGTAAACAAGGTGAATTTTTCGGTATAAGGACTTCTACGAGGTTCATTAAATAAATAAAGTGAAATTTCCGGTATAAGGACTTCTAATACAGATAGAAGCTTATTTTTTTTTAGTTTTCAACGTAGTCTCCCAGCAGTGACACACATTTTCCCCCACCTGTGCACAAGCTTCCGTATTCCTTCAGCGTAAAAAATCTTTGGATTGATGTCTCAGCCAATCGCTCACAGCACTTTTGGCTTCATCGTCACTTTCAAATTTCGTGCCTCTCGTGAACGCTTTCAAGGGACCAAACAGGTTAACGTCTGACGGAGCAAGGTCTGGGTTGTAAGGAGGATGAGGGAGCAGTTCCCAGCCCAGCTCGTTGATGGTCTACATCTTTGGCACCCACCGGCGGCTGACCTTTGTGTAGGCAAGGTCATCATGGACAATTTTGTGTGCTGTCCCAAGAAATAAGCTCAAAGTTCTTGCACTGTCACCCTTCTTTCAGGCTGATTCGATCACCTTAGGAGACCTCACTTCTGTGGCCTTCCAGGCCTGTCTTCATCCTCAACACTGCTCTGTTTTTCTTTAAACAATTTAGCCCACTTGTAGACATTTTTTTGGCTGAAACATGTGGCACCATACACAGTTGACATTCTTCTATGAATTTCAACTGGTTTGCACCCTTCAGCAACCAAAAATTTGATAACTGACCTCTGTTCAATCCTGGAGCTTACTTCTTGGTCGGCCATCTTTGTTAATCTCCAAAACTCTCAAAGATTTTTTTCAATCTGAAAAAAAATTAAATCCCTTTGATAAAGAAATAAAGAAAAAAAGTAAGTTTCTATCTGTATTAGAAGTCCTTATACCGAAAATTTCACCTTATCTATTGAATGACTCTCGTATAAATCTCCCGTGCATTGAATACTGTGGCCATATCTGGTTGGGTGCCCCTGCTATCCACCTAGGGGTCCTAAGACAAAATCCAACGGAGAATGTGTAATGTGATAGATCCCGACCTGGCAGCTCAGATACAGTCACTTTCTCACCGGCGCAATGTGGCGTCCCTGTGTCTCTTCTACAAATTCTTTCACGGCTTCTGCTTCAATGAACTTAGCTCTCTGGTGTCCCGTATATATGAATTTACTCGGGCCACAAGATTAACAACTAGGTCCCACCCTTTAACTGTGAAACCAATAAAATGTAAACGCAATTCTATTCCTGCAGCTTTTTTCTCGCACTTCCCGCCGGTAGAATTCCCTTCCGTTTACTTGCTTCCCCGACAGCTATAATCTCTAGGAACTTAAATGTAAAGTCAATAGTCATCTCCTATCTCACTGACTTGCATCCTCTCTCTCATGCACTCTCTCTGTCCACTCCACTCTCATCAGTATTCTCATCCTCTCTTACCCACTTCCAGACACGCCCTATAACCTGTCACTCTTTCTGATAACATTCGTCCTATGTAATCCCCCTGCGAACCAGTGGCAGGAAACTGCTTTGTTTGGGGCGATATGATTATAATTATGAAAAAAATCAAAGTTGACCGGGAAACAATAAGTTGAAAGAGAGTTCTACAAGCGAGAAGTGCGATAAAAGAAACTGTTAGCATAGAACTTACGATTACATTTAGTCATTTTTTTTTAATCGTGTCACCCCAAGCAAGGCATTCCACTGCCACTATAGCGCAGGGGATTACATAGAGCGATTGGGTATAGGAAATGTCAGAAGGAGGGTGATAGACGACTTAGGATGTACATAGGGAGAGAGTTGGAGAGAGTGGGTGTGAGTTAGTGTGTTAGGAGGTGTCTATTGACCCTACATTTAAATTCCTGGAGGTTGTAACTGTCGGGGAAGCAAGCATGCGGTAGGGAATTCCACAGACGGGATTTCAGTTGTAAAATGATGAGACCTTATCGCCAATCTGGTAGTGAGCTCGAAAGCTACAGATTTCTAGATAAACTTTAAAAGCGTTCTGTTTTGCTCTTGTTAAAACGTGTGCAGTCGAGA
This sequence comes from Ascarosepion bandense, assembly GCA_037127315.1. Taxonomy (NCBI): domain Eukaryota; kingdom Metazoa; phylum Mollusca; class Cephalopoda; order Sepiida; family Sepiidae; genus Ascarosepion; species Ascarosepion bandense. Next base: position 292,428 of record JBBBDQ010029508.1, on the reverse strand, counting down.
ACTCGAATCTAAGATGTTGCATATGTTTTGAACTAAACAACGCACAGAGAAATGAGTGCAATTTTCCCAAACAATTATAACTCACAAAATATGAAAGAAGAAAAAAATAAAAATTAAAAGAAAGAGAGATTGTTTTTAAGATTAAGACATATCTTGAATCTATTTCTGAAAAAAAAAATCGGTAAAAATTCTTTACAAAACGAAGAGAAATTTAATGATTCTGTTTTTGATAATTCCCTAAGTATCTTTTCTGGGAATTCTGCCATAAAACTTATTTTTCTAAAAAATTATTTTCACTCTAATCAAGAATGATATAACCACCATAAGGTTATAAGAAAGAAAATTATTATAAAGGACAGATAACAATGAAAGAACAAAAATCAAGAAGATAGATAATTTAAATTTTTGACTATCAAACTTGACTGGGAAGCCAGAAGAGAGATCCATGAGCGAGAAGTGCGATAGAAGGAACAGTTAACATAGAAAACGGTGAGTCCTTGCCGCCAATCTGGTTTCTTTGATCATTTGCCGTGTCCTTTCATTACTTACGCTGCCATGAACTTTTACTTGGCTCTGTCTCTTGTCGCTTTCAATATTTTTCTCTTGACATCTCTTCCAAACTCCGCTCCGTCATCCATTTGCTCAGGCCTATCAAGTAGGCCTCACGCTGCTTCCCCCGTCTCTCCTTCCCTTTATCCGTCCTGTTAGTATTAAATTTTCCAGGCCCTCCCTTCTCATTACGTGTCCCAGGAACCTGATTTGTCTCTTCCTGATGTTAAGTATGAGTTTTCTTCTCGTTTGCATCGTGTCCAACGCCTCATCGTTGCACACGTGCTCCGTCCATTGCATCCTCAGCATCCTTCTGTAAAACCACATTTCTACTGCTTTAAGCCTCTCTATCATACTTGATGAGCCTACTTGTAGCTTATAAAAGGGAACGTTTGATTTAATTCGAAGAAGTCAACGAACACCTGCTGCTGCAAACCCAGGTCACTCTGACCCATAAAAAAAAAATGAAAAAAACCCCAAAAAACAAAAAAAAAAAACAATGCAGAAAAATTTGACAAAGAAAGAAACATCAAAGTCGCTCCCAGATCAAGAAAGAGTCTTCGGCTAAGGTGATTGCTACCCCGAACTTTGATTGAAAAATTGTATCAATTCTTTGAAAACTATTCAGAGAAGTATTTACTCCTTTTTCTTCATCTTGTAAATGGTTTTCTTTTCTGAGGACCATATGCAGCGTTATAATTCCTAGCGGAACCCGTCGAATTTCCACGGAAGGATAATTATGATTTCCTGGAAAAAATTTACTTTGTCATACTACAAATGATAGTAACGTCTTCAAACATAAAGTTATTCGATAATAAAATAACGATAACACAGAGTGTAATTTTATTAAAATATCTATAAAAGTAATGTCCATAGAAACTACTTTATTGTAATCTTATATTAAGCAGTGTATGCACAGACCATAACCAAAATACTGTACGCTATTTTGTGAGAGATTTTGAAAGATAAAATGTTTGTTATTACTGAAAAATCATGGCTCCTGTGTTCATTGTAAACAGAAAAGACCAACTGAGTAATGGCAAAGGGTGTAGAGGTCAGAAGTTTCGTTATTAGGTCGCGGGATTCGACAACAAACCTACCTATATTTACTATATTGTACATTACACAAACATATACACACACAATTACTGCTACAACCACCAGTTAAGCTACTACTGATACAGTAATGCTATAGGTTCTCTCCGCCTACTCTCTCACTCTTTACTACCCTTCAGTTTGGCAAAGGTGAGAGAAAGGTTGAGGAGAGTAGCGTTTAAAAAGATAGAAGGAAGGAAAAGCTCGTATAGAGAGTAAGTGGTGTGACGGACGGAAGAACTAAGTAACTAACTAAGGAAGGAAGAAGCAGAATTATCATATGATTTTTGTAAAAGAACATATTTCATTTACATTGATTATTTTTACATACAAGTTACTGGCCATCATCTGCAATAGAATCCATTTAATTTGTGCAATTTATTTATTATTTTATATATTAAGAATAAATTCATCGTTTGTTCTGAAATTCGTCTCATATTGTGTGTCTTTGTTGTGTCAGTCAGTCAGTTGAGTGTCATACGTGATACACGCTTTGGGCGATCATGTCTTGAAAGAGACATGACTGACTGGACAGAAGATTATCTCGCAGTAGGTTGCCATTACTTTCTGCGGTAGACTGGTTGTCAGCCAAGGCTATAGAACCCAATCTGTCCTATTATTTAACCCATAACTGGATGGAAGAGACGGATTAATAATACCTTTCCCAAGAGTATTTGCGCGGAAGTGAATGCATGGAATTCAACTGGAAATCGAACTCAGCCCCACTGAATTCTCGTTCCGATCCGATATCCACTGCACCACAACAATATAAATTAAATGTTGCCTCAAATATTTGTTTAAACTATTTTTTGTAGATCTTTTACCAAATAATATATATATATATATATATATATATATATATTAATGCAGGTTTCATTGAATAATATAGACAAGTTTTGTCTATTAATTTTGTGTAGGATCCGTTCATACCGTCTGATATACTTGATGGTGATGTCGTTGAAAGACAACAAAAAATCACAGTATTTGTTGAATTTTTTATCGGGTCTAAGCTTTCGGCTCACATAAACCATTATCAAAGAGTAAATATTAACACACAGTAAACATAGAACATTTAAGCTATTAACAATAAAGAGAATTGAATTGAAAATATAAGTCCATCCCTACCGTGGCGGATGGCCGAAGACAGTGACAAAATAGTGGCGTTGTGGTCCCTGATCTGATTACAGGCATTTGAGTACGTTATTAGAAATATCGAAATTGATTGTATTCAAACCAGGTTTAAGTTGTTTAATGTAGAGTGCTTCGAGGATTTTTAGTTTCTGCTTATTATTTTCTTGTTTGAGTATGTACGTGTTATCAACAAGCGTTTTTCTCAGAAGTGTGCGTTGATAACCGTGTTGTTCTAAATGACGGAATATATTTGAATTTTCATTTAAGTGCATATATATATATATATATATATATATATATATATATATATATATATATATATATATATATGTTGCGATGGGTAAATTCTCGGCATACTATATTTTTAATTTTGCGCATGCGCGTTGTTTGTTTTTGATTTTGTCGATAGCACACTATAGAAGCGTCAGAGAAAAAGAGCATCATGATGCACTTCTTGCCACCATAAATTTGGAAACGATATGCTGTACTGCTTGGCAATCGCACCGGAAGTTCTACTACGAACATTTCAGAGTGTTTGGGTGTCAATCTAAAGGTAGTGCAGAGGATTCGATAAGTATTGGATGATATATTCAGTCAACATCATGGTGTTTGGATTCGTCACTAATGATGTCGACGTTATGCTTCCATTCATCGTCCCAGAGGGTCTCAAACTCGACATGGAGGCCTACAGCAAGCGCCTTGATGAGGTTGTGCTTCTTTGAGTCAAGAGGGTAGCTGCTGAAAGACTCTATGTCTTGAAACATTACCCTGCACCATTAAGCAAAAGCAGCAGAACTCAGGACTGAGAGACAGCTTTTGCGGCCACATCACGCTTGATATCTGGTCACCTAACTCACTAGACTGCACCACCTCTTAATTATTATGTGTCCGTCACAGTTGAATGAGAGACAAAAACAAATCTTGTAACACAAAAGATAAAATGAAGGCAAGGATTATGGCAGCAATCACCAACTTAAACAAGGAGACAATCCAGAAGAGTTGCAAGATATTCCGTAGTGTTCTGGAGTCCGTGGTTGAAGCTAATGGATATTTTATTGAATAGATTCACTCTTCATGTTTCAAGATATTTTTGTGTGATTTTGGTAAATATATCTGTTAAAATGACGTATCAGTGTTATTTTTATTTTTCGTAACTTAGACGACAATTTATCCATCGCACTTTGGATATAATTGTGACGCGCCAACAACAACAACAACAACAACAACGACAACAAAACAACAACGCATTTATGGACGTAAATACACTGGTAGCATTTAGAAAGAAGCATATTCTCTCGATTTTTAAACCAATATTGCAACGTTAAGCTAAATGTAGCTATTCAAATATAAGGAATCCAAACTCATTCCGGTTGTTCCGGTCTTATTTTTCCTTGTCAGCGGAACGAATACAGCATTTCCCATTTTTGTAATGGATGAACAAAAGTCATACGAATGGATGTGTTGCTGGCTCCATGTCTTCTGTGACCCTGTGTCGCCATTTTGATGTAATTCTTTAGTGACTACATTCATTTCATTTTAACAGAGCCTGTCCAGAATGGGGCTTCCCGACATAGAATATATGCAAGCTGAATGGTGGGATTCTTTCGTTTTAGCAGAAATATTTTTGATTCTTTATCTATCTATCTATCTATCTATCTATCTATCTATCTATCTATCTATCTATCTATTTTGTGAATTATCTATCTATCTATCTATCTATCTATCTATCTATCTATCTATCTATCTATCTATCCCGGTTTATTCTTACTTCTTTTCATAACAATTAAGTTAACTATCACACATTGAGTGAAGGCCGTAATGTTGATGTGTATATCTATACATTTGTATATATTGGTGGGCACCTCCAGGTAGTGTAATGGTTAGCAACATTGTCTTGCTAGAATTCGTACACTTGAGTAGTGAGTTAGGTCCTCACTGAGTGCCCCTTACTTTCGGGCTTGTGCCACATCCAATCTACGCTTAGTAATCGCAATTTGTAGATATGGATATGGGAATGATATTTGTGTTTACACATGTATTATATTTGAGAATGTATGTTATAGTTGTGTTTAAATTATACTTATATATTTGTATGTGGATGGATATGAGTGTATATAGTTTTGTTTTCAGACATAAATATGCTGCTCCATTATCGTTACAGCGAAGTATGAATATCAATATTTAAATTATGGAACGGTTAGCACATGACGATTGCATCGTATTTGAGAGTTGTGATACCGGTGAGAGAAAATGTATATTTATTATTAGTATATAAAAATATATGTTGTAATCTTAAAAGGTTATTAGGTGCGTAATCACCAAAACCAAGGTTGGGAATAAGAGTACACTTCTTCTTCTTCTATGTGCCCTGTCCCTTCAGGACGTAGGCGATCATGGATCTCCACGTCTCCCTATCCCTTGTGGCTCTTAGTATGTTTGCTCCTGTTGCTCCTGGCAACCCCCGTTCCGTCATCCACCTGATCAGACTCTGCAGATATGTTATCCGCTGCCTTCCTCTGTCTCTCCTTCCTTCTATCTGACCAGTCAGTATCAGGTTCTCCAGGCTCTCCTTCCTCATTGCATGTCCCAGGAACTTCAGTTGTCTCTTCCTGATGCTCAGCATCAATTTTCTTTTTGTTGCCATTCTTTCTAACACTTCGTCGTTGCTTGTATGCTCAGTCCACGAAATCCGTAGCATCCTTCTGTAGAACCACATTTCGGCCGCTTCCAGTTTTTTCCTCATTTTCGATGATATTGTCCAGCAGGCCAGCCAAGTGTTTTAAAAAAAATGATGTATTTTATACTATTTTCGTATTATTGCCAAGTGAATAATTGTAAATGAAAAGAGAATGTTTTTTTTTAACATTAAATAATAAAATGTGAATCAAATGAATTAATAAATGCTTAATAATCATCTATATTGCAGTTTCAACAATGAAAAAATTTAAAAAATTGAGGGTGATTCGAACGCGTTCATCTTCGCTTCCTTGCCTTTGAAAACTTTGCAAAGTAATAATAACAAAAGAACCATTCTATTTTCATTTGGCAATAAATACTAAAAATAATATGAAATACATAATTTCCTTAAAAAAAAAAAAAACTGTGGTGGTTTTAATAATTATGACCGGTAGTGTATATCAACAAATACAAGACTCGCACGCTGCGTGAAGTAGAGACACCGCTAATGAACAGCTAGTCAGTATAATCACTCTCTCTATTCTATGTATTTACCACCTCCCAACTAGGGTAGATGCCCAAAGCGGATTCGACACAAGGTTAATTAAAGTGGGGATTCCGAGTCCTTAAACTCAGCCAAAAATATCCCGTAGACTCTGCTAAAGGCTGAGCCAGACTCTTGTTTGTTCATCCCAAACAAGACTTTACCCTTCAGCGGAGCCTTGTTTGGGTCCCTCTCGGCTTGGAAGCAGACGGTTGACCAAAAGAGAGTTTGGATCAAGGATGATGAATCATTATTTACCACCTCCCCACTAAGGCGGATGCGAGACAATGTCAGTTAAAGTGAGAATTCCTAGTCCTTAAGCGGAGCCAAAAATATCCCGTACACCCTGCTTAAGGCTGGGTCGGGCTCTTGTCTATTCACTCTAAACGGGACTTTACCCTTCAGCGGAGCCTCGTTTGGTTCCCTCCCCGCTCGGAAGCAGAGAGTTGACAAAAAAAGAGTTTGGATCAAAAATGATGAATCAGTATTTACCCCCCCCCCCCCCAAGGCGGATGCCAGACAATGTCAGTTAAAGTGGGGATTCCTAATCCTTAAGCGGAGCCAAAAATATCTCGTACACCCTACTTAATAATTGTTTAGTGATACAAAGCTTACTAATTAACCCATATCTTGAGGAGAAGAGGTGGATAAATATATTTTTTACGGGTATTCTCGCGTAACTGAATATAATGAATCCAACAGGAATTATAACTCAGCTCACCGATTAACAATTCTGAGCCATTATCCATTACACCACATCCACATCTAAGCTTAGAGTACTTGCTATTCCCAGGAGGCAACCCATCTAGGTACTAACCTGGCTTGACTTCGTTTCGGAGAAAACGATCCCAGCGTGCGGCATGTTTTGGAAAGTGCCTGAAAAACATAACACACAAAGCCTTGTGAGTGAAATTGGATAGACGGCTTTCTTTGAAGATCCATTGATGGTTGTGATAGGTTGAAGTTACAAGTCATCGTGACCGAAGGTTTGAGCGTCCTAGCCGTGTTCAGACTGTTGTTCACGCCGGGTAACGCATTCCCATCCAGAAACTGTAACTAAGGTCCACTCAGCATAGTTGCAATATAAATTACAGGTGGGCTCTGTGGGTTTTGAATAAACACAAGCGTGCCTGAGCAGGCGTCTACAATGGGGATTAGCTAGCCGATCTTGAAGACAAATACGAGCCATATATATATATATATATATATATATATATATATATATATATATATATATATATATATACAGGGTGGTCCAAAAATAGATGGACAGTAGGTGAAATTGGTTTGTGTATAGATCACATTATTACAATTGTGTTCATTATAACTGTGGTATTTTTTATTATTGTATACAATGAAGTTTAATTATCAAAGTAACAATGGTATTAATAAATATAAATACATGTGTAATTGTTGTGGTCTTTTAGGGTCAGGAAGAAAGACACGAAAAACAAGAAGATATTTTGAACCAGTGTATTAGAATCATCATCATTTATCCCACCCACCCAGATGGTGCAAAGGGCAGCAACTTTTTGTTGCTGTAACAAACTGTTTTTTACGGGGCAGGGTTGTTAGACCTGCACCCAACCCCCATACCTAGAGGACCATTCTTGGTTCTTACGTTTACATCACCTGGTATTCCCAAATGGTCACCCATTTAAGTACTGCCCAGGCTCCATGTTGCTTAACTTCGGTGATCGGACGGGAACTGGTGTATTCAACACGAGATAGCGGTATTAGCATAACAGAACGTATATACTAAGTAAGAGTGTTAGTAGTCAGCAAATAGAAGTGTACGTCCAAACTGTATAGTTACGCTGCTTCACGACTGCCTCAAGACTGCGTCTCGACTGCCTCCCATAAAGTCACGCTGGTTATTATTTAGTGAAGGAGGAAGAGTTTTCGCACTGTAGAATAGGGCACCTTAACAGTAATCCCAAAATAAATGTCCAGAAACAACTGATCTTCTTGTATCAGGTTGCACAGTGTTAGCATCTAATGAATACAATACATGGCATAATAGAGCGAGCCAATATCTGCCCCGGAAAGTAAGCAACTTTTACGGGAAACTGCAAGAAATTGGTATGAACATCACTCAGACCCGATTACAGAGTTAGGACCTGTAACAATTTTATCGGACATTACAATACACACAGACAGAATAAACAAAGTAAGACGTCGTGATCAGTCAGTTGATTACCATACGTGATACACGCTTTGGGCGATCATGTCTCGAAAGAAGATTATTCCGCAGTAAGTTACCATTGCTTTTTGCGGTAGACTGGTTGCCGACCAAGACTATAGAACCCAATCTCTTCTATTATTTGACCCATAGCTAGGGAACAGATGTATTATATTATTAAGTCACGTTATTATTTTTTGCATTAGTGAGGGATCACGTTATTACTTCATGACAACATAAAACTGATCCCCCACTTTATGACCAGAAGAAGCCTTAATCATGTTTTCAACTATTATATTTAGTCAGTCAGTTAGGTGCCATACTTGATAAACGTTTTAGGTGATCATGTCTCGAAAGTGACATGACTGACTGGGTAGAAGATTATTTCGCAGTAGGTTACCACTGCTTTCTGCAGTAGACTGGTTGCCGACCAAGGCTATAGAAACCAATCTCTCCTATTATTTGACTCATAGGCAGAGAAGGAACAGATGTATCATATTATTAAGTAGTAATTAGTTTGGGGATCAGTTTATTACTTCCTAACAATAGAAAACCGATCCCCCACTTTATGCCAAGTAGAAGCCTTAATCATGTTTTCAACTATTATATTCAGTCAGTCTGTCAGTTAAGTACCATACGTGATACACGCTTTTGGCGATCATGTCCCGAAAGAGACATGACTGACTGGGCAGGAGATTATCCCGCAGTAGGTTGCCATTGCTTTCTGCGGTAGACTGGTTGCTTACAAAGCCATCAGTGCCGAACTTTACTGTCAGCAACTTGAGCGGGTCTACGAAAAGTTGAAGCAAAAGTACCCGGCTCGGATCAACCGAAAGCGCTTCTTTGATGCAGTAGGACAATGCCAAACCACACCCCGTCAGAAAGACCAAAGACAAGTTTAAAGATCTGGACGGCGTTGTGGTTCTGCCACATCCAGCCTACAGTCCTGACTGTGCTCCATCAGATTACGGCCTTTTCCGCTCAATGCAACACTTTCTGAAGGGCCGCCGATTCGACTCGCTGATGAAGTCGAGGAAGCGTGTCAAGAATTCTTTGATTCGAAGTCGGCGGAATGGCACTTTGACCAGATCCGAAAGCTTGCAGATCGATGGCAGAAAGTCTTGGAAAATGATGGTCTTTATTTTGAGTAATAATTTTTGTTGTTTTTGTAAGTAAAATTTTAATATTTTGCAAGTGTTTTCTGGTAACCTTAGGTTACCTGGCGAGTAAAATTTCAATTTTTTGCAAGTGTTTACGAACTTTTGGGACAACCTAATATATATACAACAGAAATGAAAGGAAATAATAATGTGCCAGTGATAGTAGGTGCACTTGGAATGATAAAAAATGGAACAAAACAACACATTGAAAGAATCCCTGGAAACCCCAGCTTAAGAGATATACAAAAAATTGTCTTATTAAGTACAGCCCACACACTAAGGAAAACGTTATCTATGTAATGCTGGGGATGATAGGGAGGATAGAAAAACATGAAATGGAGTCATAACAACACGCCACTACCTGCCTTAGGTCTCCCCGCAGACTTGGTTGGTAGTGAGACCAATGCAGAAATCGAAATATGATGAAAAATGACATAATAATAATAATAACAACGTGCTAATAAACCCAATGTTGATAAAGTTTATACTCATCGACGGTTACGTGCATCTGGATTAAAGTCTAAAATGGAAGCCTTTATTCTTGCTTTTCACTAGGAACTTTCAGGCAAATATTATACATAATGATGTAGATCCAAAATGCAGGTTCTGTAATAAATACCAAGAAACAATAAACCATCTAATCTCAGGATGTTCTGTACTTGCCCCAAATGAATATAAAAATCGTCACGATAGAGTGGGGCAATATTTACACTGGAGAAAGTGCAAACACTTTGAAAAATATGTAAACAAACACTGGTATGAACATCACCCAGCACCGGTTACAGAAATAGAAGATGTCACCACTCTATGGGATTACACCATCTACAAAGACAGGAAAATTGAAGCAAATAGGCCGGATATTATTGTTAAAAAACAAAAAGAAAAAACTTACCCATTTATTGATATGGCTGGTCCAGCGGATTGCAACATAGCAACCAAGGAATTCGAAAAACTGTCAAAATATAAAGACCTGGAAATTGAAATAGAAAAAATGTGGAAATTGAAAACAAGAGTCGTGCCAGTGATAGTAGGTGCACTTGGAATGATAAAAACTGAATAAAACAACACATTGAAAGAATCCCTGGAAACCCCATCTTAAGAGATATACAAAAAATTGTCTTGTTAAGTACAGCCGGCACACTAAGGAGAACTTTGTCTATGTAACGCTAGGGATGTTAGGGGAGATAGAAAAAACATGAAATGGGGCCATAACAACACACCACAACCGCAGACTTGGTAGGTAGTGCGACCATAGCAGAAATAGAATTAAGATGAAAAATGACATAATGATAAGATGTTAGAAAATTCAATTTGGATAATATTTTCAATATACCGTCGTTTAAATATTAGATTAGCTAAATAAGTTGTTAATTTGAACTTCTCTAAATGTAAGTTTTTCTTTGATTTACGCGCCAGCTTCTTTATAATTGAAATTGCAAGTTACGTAGCCATCTTTATAATTTGGCATGTATCTAAGGGACAGTCGTCTGCTTTGTTGAGTTCTTGCGGTCATATCACGTTGAATACACCGGTTCTCGTTCGATCACCGAAGTTAAGCAACGTTGAACTTAGTCAGTACTTAGATGGGTGAACGCTTGGGAATACCAGGTTCTGTAAGAATTTATTGACGGATGTGCGTTGTGGTGCAGTGGATGTCGGCTCGGAAAGAGAAATAGGTGAGCCGATTTCGAATTCCAGTTGAATGCCCTGCATTCACTTACGCGCTAAGGGAAGGTACCTAAGGGAAGGTATTAATCCGTCCCTTCTCTCCAGTTATGGGTTAAATAACAGCGTAGGACTTGGAACCCTGCCCTTAAACAAATCCCATTGAAACTTTTTCCGGGGGAGAAAGCTGGCTCAACCAACGTAGGGTGCAGGCGGCACACATTGGTGTAAAGAGAAATAAAGACTCAATTTAGATTTAAAAAGACGTCACACTTACAACAATTTCGGGGCAGTGAGTTCCTCGTTTGGTGAAGAATATTTACTAAATTAAATAAACATTAGCATCAGCACTGTTTCAGATTCAAGTTACGCTGCAAAATCAGTTTGATTTCTCATCTTCAATATGGCTGTACGTTCGTTTCCGAGCACGTCCATCCGCTCAGCTATATTTGTGTTACTTCAACACCCGCAAAGCTAACCTGTTGGGTAAACTTCAATTTTGCTGAGAGGGCATCAGTTACAGTTCAATTATGTACCTCACCGGAGCCACCATGACTAGAGAATCACGCCTGCCTTGCTATTTAACTCACTGTGTGGGATGGGCCTTAGTTACAGTTTAAGTCTGTGTCTCACCGGAGTCATCTAAACTAGCTGCCAACCATGGCTAGAGAATCACGTCTGCTTTGATATTTAACTTACTGTATGGGATGAGAAATCGATTTTCAAGAGCTTTAGTTCAAGTATTTGTCTCAGCGGAGAGATATACGGTTATGATATCAGAGTTGCCTTTTTCCAGCCAGGCAACCATGACTAGATTAGTCTAGACGGCATTGCTACTTAACTACGTTGTTTTCAGGTCTACCTTAACCGCGGTGGTAGCACCTGTCAGGGTCCCAGGTATGGGCAATAGTTTATCTCTAAATTGGGATCAAAACACTATGAAAGTATAAAAATAGACTTTTATAATAAAAATTCTAGGAATACATTTTTGAAGGAAAAAATATTACCAGGAATATATTTTTGAAGATAAATAAAATAATACCAGCAATGCATTTTTGAAAAAAAAATACATACCAGCAATACATTTGACTCTCAACAGAAACGACTTTACAAAAATACGTCAAATAAAGCTGATTTACAAACTTAATTCTTACAAAGAATATATACTCTATTCATGCAAATCTATTGTCAAAATTCCGTCCGTATTAAATAACCTACTGAAATTTATATGCCACAAAACAAAACCAAAACAAAACAAATCAAATATACGTTCAATTTCCCTGTCTTTTATACTACATTAAAAAAATGCTGTTAAGTTATAAAATTTGTTGAGTTCAGCACGTCTCGTGTCGAATTTTTTTTAAAGCTTTTCAGAGGTCAGTTTCATATAATTTATTTTTCCACCCTAAGCCCAGTGGAACAAGTCTCTCTCTATATATACAGTGGAGGAAAATGTATGACAAAGTGAAAAAAGCTTTGAAACGCGCCACACTAGCCTGCTGAACGAGAAAGCGGCACCGGAAGCATTGTCTGACGTTCGAATCTAGGCAAAAGCTAGGATATAGAAAACACATCTTCAAAGGAATCAGATTCTTCCTACTTGTGCCAGACGTGGGTATATATATATTTGATGGTAACATAACGGTTATCATCGCGAGAAGTGGAAATTCGTACACCTAGCTAGCTGAAGTGTTTGGTAATTGCTAAATCTACATCCTGAATTTTACATGTACACTACCGGCCATAATTATTAGGCCACCACAGTGTTTTAAAAGAAATGATGTATTTCATACTATTTTTTAGTATTATTGCCAAGTGAATAATTGTAAATGAAAATAGAATGGTTCTTTTGTTATTATTATTTTGCAAAATTTTACAAGGCAAATAGCAACAATTTACCCATCGCACCCTGTAGATTTTATACACACACACACACACACACACACACACACACACACACACACACACACACACACACATATATATATATATATATATATATATACACTACCGACCATAAATATTAGGCGACTCCAGTGTTTTAAAAAAATGATGTATTTCATACTATTTTTTAGTATTTATTGGCAAGTGAATAATTGTAAATGAAACTAGAATGGTTCTTTTGTTAATACTGCACAATAACAAGTGCATCAAATGAATTTATAAATATTTAATAATTACCTATATTGCAGTTTCATCAATGAAAGAATGGAGAAAATTTAGGGTGGTTCGGACGAGTTCATCTTTGCTTCCTTGCCTAGTAAAATTTTCAAAAGTAATAAAAACAAAAGAACAATTCTATTTCCATTTGGCAATAAATACTAAAAATAGTATGAAATACATAATTTTTTTTAAAAACTGGGGTTGCCTAATAATTATGACAGGTAGTGTAGTTATCTACATTTTGTTCTGAATTCTTTATCTGTTCTCAACTCCGTACCTATGTTTACGACACAGCTTTTTACTCTTGTATAAATGATAAGTCTTGATCTATTGTTAACTGTGACAAGAAATGGCTTGTCAATTTTAACGATCTAAATCAAAACTACTCTGATGCTAGGAAAAATGGTTCACTATGTTGTGATACACATTTTTTATATTCATTTCACTCCAAGTAAGGCAGAAACACCACTGGTGCGCAGGGCGGGGGGTTACAGCGAGATATAAAATAAACAAGGTACAGGGGATGTCGAAGAAAGGATAAGAGATGGATGTGAATCAAGTAGATAAAAGATATCGACGTTGCGTTTAAACTTCTGAAGATTGTAGCTATCAGGGAAGCAAGCAAAAGGTAGGGAGTTTCACAAATGGGAAGTGCGAGAAAAGAAACTATTAGAGTAGAAGAGACGTTTATATTTTCGACGGTGAAAGGGATCTTGAAGCCAGTCTAGTAGCACGCGTAAATACATGTGGCCGGGGAATCAGCGAAAAAAAAGCTCATCTGAGCAGTTACCATGAAAATACTTTTAGAAAAGACAAAGGGAAGACACATCATGTCAGTGAGAAAGGGACCGAAGGCGAGCTGCTAAGGTTCTTCAGAGTCTATACACGTTTATAAATCTACCCACTACATATATTGGTTTTACTACAACCACGCTCTCCCGTAGACGTACCTGTCACCTTTCTGATCAGAGTACAATTAAACAACATTTCTTAGAAAAACATAGCCCTGTAATATCAGACAGTTTTTAGTCAACAATACAATAATCCTCACTCATACACACAGTAAAAAAAACAAAAACTTCAGATATTGGAGGTCATCTACATTAAATCCAAACAATCCACACTTAATAAAATCACGTTTAAATCTGGTCATAACACATTACATTGCATTTAAATATATGGTTCTGTTAACATTTTGAGGTCTCACCTGGTGTGACATAATATAAGCGCATTACAAATTTACGAACTGCGTTTGCTATTTGGCAACTGTTATCGTTGCTTAGCAAAGTTTTATGTCAACACAAGATAAAATCGTCGCTGTTGGTGGAGGCTTTTGTGTTAACGTGCTTGTAACCTCTCTGAAGATGGCTCATGTGAGCCGAAACATAGAACAAACTTAATAAAAAATTATCCAAATGCTGGAGAATTTTTGTCTTTATTTTCACCTGAAATTAAAGCTAAAATACGATGTTTAGAACGGCTCATGATTAAACATAATAGACATTCATTGTCTCTTATATTTAACAGTATATGCTTAGAAATACATACATATATATATATATATATATATATATATATATATATATAATATGATGGATAAATTGTCGTCAAATTGAGGCAAAAATAAAAATATCACTAAAATCGAATTTTAACAGCTATCTTTACCAAAATTACACTAAAATAGCTTGAAATACTAATAAGTACATTTACTCAATAAAATCATTATTTGCTTCAATCACGACACTAAAAACTTTCGAAATCAGCTGCATCTCCTCTAGACGGTCTCCCTGTTTAAGTTGGTAATTGCTGCCATAATTCTTGCCTTCACTTCAAATTAGTGTTGTAGGTAATATCTTATATTTAACAGTATATGTTTAGAATATATATATATATATATATATATATATATATATATATATATATATATATGCTTAGAACCAGCATAATAAAAAATATCCAAATGCTGGACACTTTTTATTTTTATTTTCAGCTGAAATTAAAGCCCAAATACGATGTTGAAAACGGCTCATGATTAAACATAATAGACAATCATTGTCTCTTATATTCAACAGTATATGTTTACAAAATTATTTGCTGCCTCGATACACTATATATATATTTTTTTTTCTAAGCATATACTGTTAAATATAAGAGACAATGAATGTCTATTATGTTTAATCATGAGCCGTTTTAAACGTCGTATTTTTGCTTTAATTTCAGTTGAAAATAAAGACAAAAATTCTCCAACATTTGGGTAATTTTTTATTAAGTTGGTTCTAAGCTTTCGGCTCACATGAGCCATCTTCAGAGAGGTTATTAAGATGGTAACACAATAACATCCACCATCTTAATAGAAAATTATCCAAAATGTTGGAGAATTTTTGTTTTGATTTTCAACTGAAATTAAAGCCAAAATACGACGTTTAGAACGGCTCATGATTAGACATAATAGACATTCATTGTCTCTTATGTTTAACAGTATATGCTTAGAAAATTATTTGCTGCCTCGATACAATATATATATATATATATATATATATATATATATATATATATATAAAGGTAGGTTGAATCAGTGTATTGGAATAACAGAACGTATATACAATTTATGTGTTAAATTTATGTGTTATCTATCAGCAGATAGAAGTATCCGTCCAAACTCTCAAGTTACGCTGCATCTTGACTGCCTTCTTTAGGAAGTCTCGCAGGTTAATATTTATAAAGGAGGTAGAATTAATTCCAATGTAGATAGGGCACCATAACATTATCTATCTATCTATCTATCTATCTATCTATCTATCTATCTATCTATCTATCTATCTATCTATCTATCTGTTGTGGCCTGTTAGGGCCAGGAAGAAAGACACATAAAAAAAAGGTAGGCTGAACCAGTGCATTGGAATAACAGAACGTATATACAAAATAAGTGTTATTAGTCAACAGATAGAATTATTCGTCCGAAATGTCAAGTTACACTGCGTCGTGATTGCCTCTTTTAGAAAGTCTCGCAGGTTAGTATTTATAAAGGAGGAAGAGTTCATTCCAATGTAGATAGGGCACTATAATATTTTTCAAGATAATTGTTCTGAGGAGGTTTTGGTAGGTAGACTCTGAATTTAAGTGCAGTACTAGATTGGCAGCAAGGTCTCGTCATCTTACAGTTGAAATAGTAAGATGTAACGGTAAGTTCTATGCTAACAGTTTATTCTTTCGCACGTCACACTTATGGAATCCTCTTCGGCTTCCTATTTTCCTGTCAACTTTGTTCTTAGAAATTTGACTGTAATGCCAATAAATATCTTCTGTCTTCTTAATTCATGTAGTCTTATTGTTCATTCTCTTTAATAATGTTTTCTTTTTCTAATACTTTCTTACACTCAGTAGTCCCTTCCGTCTTAGTGGCTTTATTACCTTGCTTGTGGTGAAATGAGAACATGTACCTAAATAGCATTTATATAGTTATCTCTTGTCAGTCCAAGCTTACCTGAGTGAATAATTATCGATTAGGTCGATGCAAGTTCACAGGCTGAAACAGATAGATAGATAGATAGATAGATAGATAGATAGATAGATAGATAGATAGATAGAAACAGGCTGAAATAGATAGATAGATAGATAGATAGATAGATAAACAGAAACAAGCTGAAATAGATAGATAGATAGATAGATAGATAGATAAACAGAAACAAGCTGAAATAGATAGATAGATAGATAGATAGATAGATAGATAGATAGATAGATAGATAGATAGAAAGAAAGAAACAGGCTGAAATAGATAGATAGATAAATAGATAGATAGATAGATAGATAGATAGATAGATAGATAGATAAACAGAAACAAGCTGAACTAGATAGATAGATAGATAGATAGATAGAAAGAAAGAAAGAAAGAAAGAAAGAAAGAAAGAAAGAGGCTGAGATAGATAGATAGATAGATAGATAGATAGATAGATAGATAGATAGATAGGGGTAATATATTGGTATAAAAAGATTGATAAACAAAAATATGGTTGATAATACATGCCAAAATCTGCTGTATTGCTGAATTTAGTGTGGGGAAGCTAGTAAGAATCGAACTCACTACACAGTCGTAATGGTCAACTATACCAGTCTCGATGACGTCATGCTGATTAGTGGCTGGTTAATTTTACGAAATGTCAACCCCTGTTGTGTTATTTAATGCTAAATTTTGTAGTGGGCACCCAGTGAGGATCGAACTCACTACTCTATCATGATAGTCGCACAGACTAGTCTCGTTAACCATTACATCGTCATGACATCTATTTTGTTAAGTTTGTGAATTTAATAGTCCTTTTTTTTGCGGAGGGCACCTAATGAAAATAAAACTCCCTACTCACTCGTAATAGTCGCACAGACTAGTCTCGTTAACCATTACCGCATGCTTATGGTTGGTAACTCTTGCTGTATTATTCAATGTTGAAATTTTAGTGCGCACATGGTGAGGATCAAATACACAATTCAGTCGTAATGTTAAACAAGACTAGCCTCGATAACAGCTACCTCAGGCAGAATGGTGGCAGATTGTTTTTACCTTGTTGGGTTATTTCATGTCAAATGTTATATAGGCAACCCAGTGAGAATCGAACTCCCTACCCCATACTCACCTCGTTAACCATCACCCCACGACGGGACACTTATTTTGTCAATTTTCGTTGATTTTGCAACGTGTTAATACTTGCTAGGTTTTTAATGTCAGGTTTTGTAGTAGGCACCCGGTGAGCATAGAATTCACTTCTTAGTAGTAATAGTCACACAGACTAGCTTCGTTAACCATTACCTCACGTTATAGCAGCTATTTTGTTATGTTCATTGATTTAATGGCCTATTTTTGCAGATGGCACCCAGTGAGAATCAAGCTCACTACTCTGTCGTATTAGTCGTAATAGTTATACAAACTACCCTGGTTAACCTTTAATCTATAGCATGGCGCTTTTTTAATTTAGCTCGTTCACACTATTTACATTGTTTGGACTATTGTCCCCATCTTTATTGCCATGTTTACGACCTTTCATCGAATCCACTTCTGGTAGCTATGTAGTTATCTCCCTTTAACTTAACTCTCTAAGTTATTTGCTTACCATTGCTGTAGCCTGGAATTGAACTCACAACTCTTTGGGTCAAGTCACTGTAACTAACCAACGTCTACATCCCCAGTGATCGTAATAAAGGCTTCGTTTCAAAATTACTAAAGAAGGCCGGAGCGTACAACGACCGAAACGTCGTAAACATGGAAATAAAGATGAGGACAATAGTCCAAACAATGTAAATAGTGTAAATACTGCCTCATTTCAAAAATATAGAGACATACTTAGCTCGTTCAATTTGCATGTCAACATTTATTGGGCTATCTAATGTTGGCGGCTTCCAGTGAGGATCGAACCCCCGCCAGTCAGTAGTAAAAGTCAAAGAGACACTACTCGTTAACCATTAGTCTCCACTGAGTTGTCAGATAGATATGTATATACGGAGGATGTCAGATATTTGCAGATAGTAACAAATTAGTGGGAGTGGAAGTAGACTATAAATATAACGAGAGATAAGTAGACAGATATATACAGTTAAATAGGTGTGTGTATTATATATATATATATATATATATATATATATATATATAGTAAGTTCATCTGCATATCGCAAACATTTAAAGATCATTCTTTTTGTTTATTTTTTCGTGCGCACAATCTTTGCAGGCTACAAATTGTACGCACGAAAAAAATAAAAGAATGTTGTTTAAAGGTTCGTAATATGTAGATGAACTTATTATATATATATATATATATATATATATATATATATATATATGAAACTGAATTTGATTTCTCATATGACAAAATATCTTTCAACGACTTTAAAGATGTATCAAAATATAGGAATAAGTCCCCTTTTCTGTGTGTACGTCTATCTGCCACCACACACACACACACACACACACACACACACACACACACACACATATATATATATATATATATATATATATATATATATATATATATATAGGTTTACTGATATACCCAAATTTATATACATATTCGGTATGAAAATTTGGTATCCGAGAGCTTATAATGGTAAACACTCTTGATTGTGTTGTTCTTCATTTTGTCTCGTTCAGACCTGGCACCGTGTGAAGCCTGCTCTTCATTTCTCCTGTGTTCTCCCTTGCTCCTGCTCTCCCTCGCTTCTGCTCTCCATTGATTTAAGATGTGTCGCTCGACACAAACAACTTAATGGAATGTAAAAAGCTTTTCAACATAAAAGGATTGATGTTGGAAATGAATTTTCTTCTCAGTCAGGGGCTTCCTTCAGAGAAAACAGAGCAACTAACAGTGCCCGAGGCGATTGTCTTATTGAACGTTCACAAATAATCAGTTGGCGAACCTCTTTCCGAAGAGGCAGAGAAAAAAGAAAATAAAAGAAAGAAAGACAAATGAAAGAAAGGGTTTAAAGGTAGGAGATGCTTATGTAGGGATAACAAGATCAATAGAAATGGAAACAAAGAGGGGAACAGAAAGCGTGCGAGTGAGAAAGAGACGATTTTTTTGAAGGTGGTAAAGAGATAGTGAACGCGGGTGAATAACAGAAAGAAAGAAAGGAAGGAAGAAAGAAAGAAAGAAAGAAAGAAAGACAAAAAGAAAGAAAGAAATATATAGAGAGATGACGTGAAAGAGTAGAATAAAAGACAAAAGAGAAGGTGAGAAAGGATTTTGAAGAGGACAAAGAGATATAAATAAATAAAGAAAGAAATAAAGAAAGAAAGGAAGCAAGAAAGAAAGAAAGAAAGAAAGAAAGAAAGAAAGAAAGAAAGAAAGAAAGGTAAATATTTGAGCGGGAGTTGCTTATCGTAAGATGACGAAAAAGAGAACAAAATGGAGGGTGAGAAAAAGAAAGGCTTGCGAAGGCGACAAAGAGATATTGAATAATATAAAGAAAGAAAGAAAGAAAGAAAGAAAGAAAGAAAGAAAGAAAGAAAGAAAGAAAAAATGAAAGAAAGCAGAAAATGAAGATATTTGATTTGAAAGAAAGGAAGATATTTAAAAGCAGGAGCTGCTTATAGAAAGATGACAAGAAAAAGGGTGAAAGAGAGGGCGAGAAAGAAATTTTTGAAGGCGGCAAAGAAAGTTTAAAAAGCTTAAAAGAAAAAGAACGAAGGAAAGAAAAGAAAAGAAAGAAAGCACAAACAGAAGAGATTTGAAAGCTGATACCGGTCACAGAGAGATAGAAAGATAGATAGGTAGAAATATAGAAAAAGAAGAGGAAAGAAGGCAGCAAAGAGAGATTGAAACGTGAGAAAAGAAAGAAAGAAAGAAAGAAAGAAAGAAAGCCAAAAGAATGAAAAGAGATTTGAAAGTGAGAGTTGCTGAGAGGGAGATAGCGAGAAAGAAAGCAATAGAGAAGGCGAGAGAGATTGGAAAATTGTGAATGAAAACGAAAGGAAAGAAATGAAAGCAAACGGAACAGAAGGAAGGGACTTGAAAGCGAGAAGTGCTTATAGAAAGAAAGAGATAAAATAGAAAACCAGAAAGAGAGAGAGAGAGAGAGAGAGAGAGAGAGAGAGAGAGAGAGAGAGAGAGAGAGAGAGAGAGTAGGGAAGTAAGATAAAGAAGCGGGGAGAGAGAGGCGATCCTCGGGGTTCTAAAGAGAGTTTCAAATTTGCGAATGAATGAATGAATGAATGAATGAAAAAAAAAAAAATAATCAGTTGCTTTTACGAGGCGAAAGTAAAGGAAAGAGAAATAAAGACGAGAGTAAAAGACAGAAGAAAATAAAACGTGACGGATGAAAGAAAAACCGAAAGATAAATAGAAATGAAAATGTAATAAATATTTTTATTAATTCCATTAACATTATTGTTATTGTTGTTGCCCTTGTTGGTAATAATATTAATGTGCTTTTTATGCCCTTTCCCCCTCCTCTTACTTATACATTACCTTCGTTTATTATTATTATTATTATTATTATTATTATTATTATTATTATTATTATTATTATTGTTATTAATAATAATAATAATAATTTATAATAATAACAATAATATTCACTTTTTTTTCTGTTCTCCACCTTCGTCTTTCTCTAGGTATTATTAGATTTAATACATGTCTAGTAGTTATCCATAGAGATTAAGAGACAACAAATTATTATTATTATTATTATTATTATTATTATTATTATCGTCGTTGAGTTTTCTCACCAATAGTCACTCTTACCATTCAGCAGCAAGCCTCCTCAGTATTCCTGCACTCTGCCGAGTATCCGTTATTATTATTATTATTATTATTATTATTATTATTATTATTATTATTATTAATTTAACTTGGTTTTTCCCACCAGTGGAAACAGGTCGGGGTTCACTGCAGTGCAAGTGGCAGCAAATCTCCACAATACACCACGATTCTCCTCAGTATCCAAACGGATTTTATCAGTGCTGTCACTTGGATGGTCTCAGTTGTCGCACCCGTGTTCTGTTATTATTATTATTATTATTATTATTATTATTATTATTATTATTATTATTATTATTATTCCTTAATAATATTAATATATTAATAATATTTCTGGTGTATACTCATTTCTTTCCAGATCCCAAACCAGAGACCTATGGTCAGAAATGGCATAATGGTTACCCCCCCCTAAGATTACACGCATTTTACACGGATAAGGTTTGAGTGGATGTGCGTTGTGGTGCAGTGAATATCGGTTCGGAACGAGAAATCGGGAAGCCGAGTTTAAATTCCAGTTGAATTCTTTGCATTTACTTACGCACAAATACCCTTGGGAAAGGTATTAATCCGTCTCTTCCCTCCAGTTACGGGTTAAATAACAGGACAGATTGGGCTGTATAGCTTGGCTGACAACCAGCCTACCGCAGAAAGTAATGGTAACCTACTGCGGGATAATCTTCTGCCCAGTCAGTCACGTGTCTTTCGAGACATGATCAACCAAAGCGTGTATCACGTATGGCACTTTTAACTGATTGAAGGTGTGAGCGCTGTTTATTATTGTTATTATTGTTGCTGTTGTTTGCTTTGTTGTTGTTTCTACTGTTGTTCATCTTCGTCGTCTTTTACTTGGTTACCTTTGTCTTTTTCTTCTACATCTTCTTTCCCTTCTAACCATTATTATTATTATTATTATTATTATTATTATTATTATTATTATTACCAGGTTCTTTTGATTTCTGTTCAGTACAATTCCTTATCGTGTCATTAACGGAAGACTGACTTATTTCCTTTGCACCAATCAAGGAGAAAGAAAACCCTGAATTCAAACTCTCATAAAATTATAGGGAAGACTGAACCTTTAGCTGTGATAGGTTCAATCAGTCTAGGAGTCCATGAATATCAGAAACAGTATGAAGACGGATGGGCTCCGTCAGGCTATCTTGCCCTTGACACACCACTGGTGATTTGCCTCATTTTCACGGCCCCAATAAGTTATGAGACGTGTAAAGCAACTATATGACATTAACATAACTGGAATTTTCTTTTGTGTAATAAATGATATAATCAAAAACATCTGCAAGAATAAATCTATGATATTTCTTTCTGTTTGAATTTCTAGGATGATTTATTATTTACATAAGACTAATATCCTCATCTTTGTTGTTGTTATCAAAATGTTTCGTCTGTTGCACCTTCTAGCCTTATTCAGGTGTCTGTTAATCCGGTTACCTTTCACGAAATGTTGAACTGAACCCTTTGTTTAATCTATGGGCGTAGAGTGTTCTTGTTCCAAAACTCGGGGTATATTTGTCTTTTTTTGTTGTTTTTTGCTGTTTCGTACTGCTCACTTATCGTTTGTCTTATTTATGATGAGTTTAACCTTCCACTACCCAGCCCAAGAATCGAACTCACAATTGTGATGTCAATCTCTGGGCTGGATAGTACAGACTTAGTGGAAACAAGGCAAGAAATAACTGGTTGAACAATCTGAAAAAGAAGAAGTATCTATAGATATGGAGAGAGAGGGAGAGAGGGAGAGAGAGGGAGAGAATGAAATAGATAAATATATATACAGAGAAGAGGGCAAAACCAACAAGAAAGAGAAAGGGACAACGAATAGGGAGGAAGAGAGAGAGAGAGAGAGAGAGAGAGAGAGACAGAGAGAGAGAGACAGAGGTAAAGTAAGAAAGCAAGAGACAAAGTCATAGAAGGAGAGCAAGAGATAGAGAGAAGAAGGGCACTCTCCCAAAAAATGAGAAAATGACAAAGAATAGGAGAGAGAGAGAGAGAGAGAGAGAGAGAGAGAGAGAGAGAGAGAGAGAGCACCCCCCCCCAAAAAAAACAACGAATAGTAGAGAGCATGATGAGGAGAGAAAGAGATGGAGAGAGATTGTGAGAGATAGCGAGAGAACAAGAAAGAGAAAGGAAGAGTTTGAAAGTAAGATACAGAGTTAGAGAGAGAGAGAGAGAGAGAGTTAGAGAGAGAGATTGAGAGAGAGAGAGAGAGAGAGCAAAACTAACACAAAAGAGAAAAACAATCAATAATAGTAAGAAAACGAGAGAGATGGTGTGAGAGAGAGAGAGAGAGAGAGAGAAGGAACCAACAAAAAAGAGAAAGGCGAATAGATCAAGATAGAGAGTAAGCCAGAATGAAAAAGGAACAAAGAGAGAGAGAGAGAGAGAGAGAGAGAGAGAGAGAGAGAGAGAGTGCGAGAGACCAAGACCAAAACCAAAAAAACAAAAAAAACAACGAATGGTAGAGAGCATGATGAAGAGAGGGTGAGATGGAGAGAGATCGCGAGAGAAAGCGAGAGAGCAAGAAAGAGAAAGGAAGAATTTGAAAGTAAGATACAGAGTTAGACAGAGAGAGAGGGAGAGAAAGAGAGAGATCAAAACCAACACAAAAGAGAAAAACAACGAATAATAGTAAGAAGACGAGAGAGAGAGAGAGAGAGAGAGAGAGAGAGAGAGAAGAATAAAGGAAGAGTGAGAAAGTAAGAGAGTGAGAGAGTGAGGGTAAACTTAAGCGCGGGAGTGAAATGTTGAATAACCTAATGCGAGGAGGTGAAATTAATTTTGAAAATTGAATATATAATACTGAGAGAGAGAGAGAGAGAGAGAGAGAGAGAAAGAGAGAGCACAAGAATAAATTGGGAAATACATTTCAATGAAATAAAAGAAATAGAAATGGAAAGAAAAAAAGATGTCGGCAAATTAAATAACACGTGATATCCGCCTTGTTATGTGAAAATAATGACAGGGACATAAGAAGGGAAAAATCTTTAAATAAATGCAGAGTAATGTCGCTATCATGGCTCAGAACATTCCTAAAGCATACCTGAGTAAATGCCTTTCCCGAAATAATTCGTTAACGTGAAGCTATTCGAAATGTACGCTATTCGAAATGTACGGAGAGCAAAATACATTTTTGATATTTCTGACCCGAAGACGCCATTTTGTTCCGACATGGCGACGTTTATTGAAAGACGGTGATATCGTTAAGCGTTGTTTTTTTTTTGTTTTTTTTTTTCTTTCCAGTGAAAGAAGAAGCAGAAGAAGATTGTTGATGACATGGGACAAAATCGTTTTAGACATTTGAAGGCGAAGATAAAATTTTTTTAAAAAAAGTAAAAGGATAAAAAGAAAAGGAATCATAGCAATAATAAGAAAGAAAATAAGTGATAAAGAAGAGGCGGAAGAAATGTGGGAGAAAGAATAAAAACACGTCAAGTTGAAGAAATTAAAAAAAAATGCTGCGGTGCAAAAGGGCGGGAGAAAGAAGATTTTGTTGTTTTGGTTGCTTCTTTCTTTCTTTCTTTCTTTCTCAGTCCATTCATATGCTATCTATCTATCTATCTATCTATCTATCTATCTATCTATCTATCTCAGTCTGTTCATATGCTATCTATCTATCTATCTATCTATCTATCTATCTATCTATCTATCTATCTTTGATTTTCAAATCGATGAGGTGATTATTCATTTTGTAGAAAAATCGTTTATCTACTAAAATTCAATATATATATATATATATATATATATATATATATATATATATATATATATATAGACACATACGCTCTCTCTCTCGCGCGCGCGCGCTCTCTCTCTCTCCCTCTCATACACACATGTTTGTCTTTGATTTTCTCGCCAGTACTGTACAATAGGGTCAGTTGGGCACCGTCTGTGAGAAAAAGACTAACATGACGCAATGCACTTCGACCAAAATTTGGAAACGTCATGTTGTACTTATTGGCATTCGCACCGGAAGCTATAATACGTTTCAGAATGTTTGAGTATCAACAGTACAGAGGATTCGGAAACAGTTGGATGATATATCCATTTAACAAAGTTTTTGGATTGATCAATAGTGATAGTGATATTATTTCTCCATTCATCTTCCCACAGAGCCTTAGAGTCAACACGGAAGGTTACATCAAGTCTCTTGACGAGGTACTACTGCTCTGGGTATAGAGAGGGGCTACTAGAAGACCCTATATCTGGCAACAAGACTTTGCATTATGACACACAAGCATGAGAACCTCGAGGTCTTTGGATTGATCAATAATGATGGCGATATTATGCCTCCATTGGTCTTCCCATAGTGCCTTAGAGTTAGCACGGAGGACTACGTCAAATCTCTTGAAGCGGTAGTACTACTCTGGATATTGAGAGGGGCTACTGGAAGACCCTATATCTGGCAACAGGACTTTGCATCATGACACACAAGCAGGAGAGCCCAGTTATGTCTGTCAGACAATTTCTATGATCATATAATCTCTTATATCTAGCCACCTAACTTCCCAGACTGCAACCCCCTTGATCATTATGTGTGGGGCGCATTTGAGCGAGAGGCCAACTAAACTTCATGTAATGCCAAAGATGAACTGACGGCAAAGATTACGGTAGCATTCACCAACCCAAACAAGGAGACCGTCCAGAAGACTTACAGGAAATTACGAAGTTGTTTGGAGGTCGTGGTTGAAGCTAGTGCCGATTTTGTTGAATACATTTACTCTTTAGTATTTCCAGAGATTTTTGTCCAGTTTTGGTAAAAATGTTAAAGTTGGATGCCAGCGTGATTTTCATTTTTTTGTGTAATTTAGACAACAATTTATTCATCGCAGTCTGTATATGTAAATATACCACCCACGTCTATTGAACAGGTGAAGAGGCTCATCCCTCGTTCCCTGTTTAGGGTGTGGTTTCCGGTTTTCTCTTTTCCAGTTTTTCACTTTTTTCTTTTTTTTTCTCAATTGGAGTAGATAGACTAAACTATCGCCCGGTTCACACTCCACCCACGTCTATTGAACAGGTGAAGAGGCTCATCCCTTGTTCCCTGTTTAGGATGTGGTTTCCGGCTTTCTCTTTTCCAGTCTTTTCACTCTTTTCTTTTTTTTTTCTCAATTGGAGTAGATAGACTAAACTATCGCCCGGTTCACACTCCACCTATGTCTATTGAACAAGTGAAGAGGCTCATCCCTTTTTCCCTGTTTTGGATGTGGTTTCATGCTTTCTCTTTTCCGATCTTTTCATTCTTATGTAGCCCCCTGCACATCAGTGACGTTACCGCTTTTCTCAGGGTGATATGATTAAAAATATACCAGACATTCTTCTGTTTCTACATATATTATTCTCTGATGAAGTTTTAATAAAAGGGAAATATTTTAGATTAATAAACTTTTCTTTATTTGTTCTTTATCATCACTTTTTGATGTGGAGCCAAAAGTGGGTCCACGGAAATATAACACGGAACCCGAGGTGTAGGTTAACCCTCTAGGGCCATTCGTATCATATTTGATACAGTATGAAAACAAGCCTTGAAAGAAATATTTTCCTGAAAAATTTTTTAAGAGAAATATTTTATAAATTTCAAATGAAAGCAGTACTGACTGCTCAGTCAATGAATACCAAATGTTTCCTTATAGGGAAATACCAAATGTTTCCTTATAGGGAAATATTGTATCAAATATGATACGAATGGCCCTAGAGGGTTAAGTAGTAATTAGTGGGGGATCTGTTTATTACTTCATAACAATATAGAGCTGATCCCCCACATTATGCCCAGTAGAAGCCTTAACCGTCTAGGGCCATTCGTATCATATTTGATACAGTATGAAAACAAGCCTTGAAAGAAATATTTTCCTGAAAAATTTTTTAAGAGAAATATTTTATAAATTTCAAATGAAAGCAGTACTGACTGCTCAGTCAATGAATACCAAATGTTTCCTTATAGGGAAATACCAAATGTTTCCTTATAGGGAAATATTGTATCAAATATGATACGAATGGCCCTAGAGGGTTAAGGCTTCCACTGGGCATAAAGTGGGTGATCGGTTTTCTATTGTCATGAAGTAATAAACTGATCCCCCACCAATTACTACTTATTAATATAATATGATACGAATGGCCCTAGAGGGTTAAGGCTTCCACTGGGCATAAAGTGGGTGATCGGTTTTCTATTGTCATGAAGTAATAAACTGATCCCCCACCAATTACTACTTATTAATATAATATGATACGAATGGCCCTAGAGGGTTAAGGCTTCCACTGGGCATAAAGTGGGTGATCGGTTTTCTATTGTCATGAAGTAATAAACTGATCCCCCACCAATTACTACTTATTAATATAATATGATACGAATGGCCCTAGAGGGTTAAAGAAAGATGTATTTACAGAAAAGCTTACAAAGAAGAAGGTACAAATAAGGAGAGCTTATGAATCCAGTATAGTCCTTGGTAGTCGACTGCGGTCATGCGCACAGTGCTACTGTCTGTGTTCCCTTACTCTTCATACACTTACTACTATCACACACCTATTAATATAGCAGTGGGTGAGTCCATGTTGAGGTGTGTATGGGTTTCACAACACTTTTCTTTTACATTTGTTCTAGTATTCGTCTTTCTTTGAAATTTTTCTTCTCCATTCGCGTTTTAAGACCTTCGACAGAAGGTAACTGAAGAGAGTGACAAAAAGACCGCAAATAAACTGCAAGAAAACTGAATGCATGGTAATCAGCAAAAAGAGCAGCCCAAAATGCCAAGTACAGGTGGGGCCTACAAAAATCAAGCAGGTACAAAATTTAAATATCTGGGAAGTGTTCTAACAGAAGACGAAAAGTTCGACACAGAGATCCGATGGCGAATTGGCATGGCGAAGGACGCGTTCCAGAAGCTGAGTAAAGTATTAAGAGACAGGATACTTTCACAAGAAACAAAGAAGAGAGTAATAGATTGCTATGTGATGTTAGTTCTTCAATATGGTAGTGAATGCTGGACAATATCATCAAAGATGAAGGAAAAACTTGAAGTAACAAGGATGCTGCGGATATCATGGACCGAGCATGTGAGGAATGATGAGGTGTTGGAAAGAATGGAAACGAATAGGAAATTAATATTGAGCATCAGGAAGAGACAACTAAAGATCATGGGACATGCAATGAGGAAGGAGGGCTTGGAAAACCTGATACTAACAGGCCAGATAGAAGGAAAATGAGACAAGGGAAAGCAGCAGATAACATATTTGAAGGGCCTGAGCAGGTGGATGACAGAGCGGGGGTTGCGAGATGTTAGAGGGATAGGGAGATGTGGAGGGCCGTGATCGCCTACGTAATAAAAAGAGAAAGCACATAAAAGAAGAAGAAGAAGCATGTCCCTTTGAATAGCTCCGCAGGTCTTCAAATTCACTCTCTTAACCCAAATCGACTTTCAGTCCGCACACCCACTTCATTCGCCACCCCAAATCCTTATAAACATTTCCTTGATATTTGCAACTGTGCTTTTGCTCCCCAGGCACCAGATTCTCTGTGGATAAATGCCAACTCTCTAATAAAAAAAGACAAAAAAAAAAAAAACCCAAAAAAAACAAACCAAAAAACAAAACAAAAAACAAAAAAAACAAAAAGCAAAACCAAAAACATAAAAAGAAACCAACAAGAAAACCAAACATATCGCTCATTTCAATCTATTTTTGTTTAGGCTACGAAATATTGAAACTTGGTTTATAACATTTTTTTTTTCAACGAGCCATTTCATATTACAAAGAAGAAAAAAAAATCTTGTATCTCTATTTCGGAATATATACAATGTAAACAGTTCTAAGCATTTTACCCTTTTAAAAGATAAATGATTAAAATGATCTTTCCAAATTTCTACTACATTGAATTTATCCTCAACAGACGAGGTATTATAGCTCGACGTGTACCTTTATTATATTTCTATATACGCAATATTTTGTATATCTCTTGTCAGGTTAATAGATGCCTGTAGACATTTTCATTTAGCCTATATAACAAAAATAACGATGAGACGAAGAACAATTTTCAATACATATTCAGTAAACGGATAAAGATTATGAGTGGCATAGTTAAAGAACGCATCGCATATTCAGTAGCATAATCTGGTGAATGAATATAGTATAAGAATACACTTTATTCCATTGACAAGAAGGAAGAGTTAACTTCTTTCCGAGAATCGTTATTTGCGGAGAGGCAGCTTTCCGATCAATCTAATCTCAACCTTTTTAAAACTAGTGTAAACCATTAACTATCCTACATAGCCTCATAGTCTATACGTGGCTCTTGGCCATTGACCTTTAGAAAAAAACAAAAAACAAAACAGATTCCGAATTCAGT
Source organism: Ascarosepion bandense (assembly GCA_037127315.1). Lineage (NCBI taxonomy): Eukaryota > Metazoa > Mollusca > Cephalopoda > Sepiida > Sepiidae > Ascarosepion > Ascarosepion bandense. The sequence goes on along the minus strand of JBBBDQ010029508.1, from coordinate 262,670 downwards.
CAGTTAGTTAAGTGCCATACGTGATATACGCTTGGGTGATCATGTCTCGAAAAAGAGACATGACTGACTGGGCAGAAGATTATCCCGCAGTAGGTTGCCATTATTTTCTGCGGTAGACTGGTTGCCAGCCAAGACTAAAGAACCCAAACTGTCCAGTTATTTAATCCATAACTGGAGGGAAATAATCGGCCAAAATAACACGTTGGTGTAGCTTTGTCCAGGAAACACATCTAGGGTTAAAGGGCAGATTTTGAAAATATAATAAAAATAAATGCAAGAACCAATTTCAAACATTACTGTGTGGGAAAAAGTTCAAAGTTTATTATTTGGATATCTGAAGGACACATGGCCCAGTAGATAAAATCATTAGTTGAAGTAATCCAGTGACTTGACTCCAAGAGTTGTGAGTTCAATACCTGGCCACAAAAAAGGCGAACAAAAAGTCGGAGAGTTGAGTTACTAAAGGGAAATGACCGAAACTAAGATATCCAGAAGAGGCATGGCGCGTGGAACGAGAATAATATACCTCAGTTGACTAAATAAAGGGTTCGGTTCGAAATTCCAACGTATATCACCTGAAGAAGGCCGGAGTGTACAACGGCCGAAAGATCATGTGACAACCCCCCCCCAAAAAAAAGAACGAGTACAACAGTCCGAATAACGTAAATAGTGTAATTATTTTGTTTACGGTTTGGATACGAATATAAAGTGAGAAAATATATATTCGAAAGATCCTATCAAGAAATGTGAATTTCTTTGTCTAATTCGAGCATTGTTTTGCCGTAATGACTTCACGTAGCCTAACGGTAAAAAGCATGAAAGCATTTTCCCAAATTATAACATAAGTTCGATTCTTGTCTTTTATTTCTTTAATAAGGCTTTCAATCTCTAGGCCATTAAATGTGAATTTCTCTATTCAGAAACAATTACGTGTAACAATTACGTATAAAAACTATAGAAATAAGGAACATTGTTGGATTAAAAAATTAATTACTTTAAAAATATTTTGTTTATGTATCTCGTACGATATAGACTTCGGAAGGTCCTAACGAGAAACGTTAATTACTTAAAGAGGGTAACTGATCTTTCTTATTCAATCCAAGTCTAAGAAATGAATTACCGAGCGGCTGATGTCTTTTTTTTTTTACACTCTAACGGAGCTACGACTCTTAACCTCTTTAAATCTAGTGTTAACCATTTTCTATCATACATATCCTCATACTTTCTCTTCTGATGTTCACACAATAAAGTAATTACGCAGTCAAAATAACACGTTGGTGTTGTAGCGTGGGGGTGCGTGTTCCTTAAACGTCGGGAGTCACCAGTGTAGCTTAGGGAGCTGGTTAATGTTTCTTTGATTCGGCCTTGTGTGTCTTACTTAACCGGAATCCCTACAGCTTACAAGTTTTATGCTGAATTATCATAGGAAGGTTTTCATCAGAAGGTTGTTTGTCGGCAGCTTGGAATGTGTGGATTAGCGTAGAAAAGTGGAATAATAAAATAGACATTTTGAATGTTAAAACAGAAATTTATTAAAAGGAAAGAATAACATAAGTTGCAGAAATTAATGTTCAATTAGAAACATTATTAAGAGGTTAAAGGTAGAGTTCGTACAAAATGTTCTAGAAGTAATTTTTGAAATCGATAAGGAGAAAGAGAAAGAAGACAATGTCCGAGTTGACTTGAAGATTCTCTCCTTACATTTTAGCGGTGTCTCTCGCTGCTCCCATCTCTGACTCTTGACTGACGCTGAGGTCATTTATATAGTCCTTTTGAATTTCACACTGGATCGCCAAGTCCTTCCAAGTCTTACAAGTCGCTCAAATTGGTCAAAAATAATTTTAACACCTACTTCCGAAATCTGGGTCCGACTTTTTCTTTAAGCAGATGGTCAATCCTTTTTCTATTTGGGAAAACCAGGATTTCACACATCGTTGTGAATTTTTGTAAAAGTGAAGAAGAAGGTTGATTTTAAATAATTTTTTATTCGCTACACCTTCTCAATTTTAAATCATTTCATTTGTACCCTCTTACTACTTTAAATAAAGTGAAGAAGAAGGTTGATTTTAAAAAAATTCTTATTCACTACACCTTCTCAGTTTTAAATCATTTCATTTGTACCCTCTTACAACTTTAAATAAAGTGAAGAAGAAGGTTGATTTTAAATAATTTTTTATTCGCTACACCTTCTCAATTTTAAATCATTTCATTTGTACCCTCTTACAACTTTAAATAAAGTGAAGAAGAAGGTTGATTTTAAATAATTTCTTATTCGCTACACCTTCTCAATTTTAAATCATTTCATTTGTACCCTCTTACTACTTTAAATAAAGTGAAGAAGAAGGTTGATTTTAAATAATTTCTTATTCGCTACATCTTCTCAATTTTAAATCATTTCATTTGTACCCTCTTACTACTTTAAATAAAGTGAAGAAGAAGGTTGATTTTAAATAATTTCTTATTCGCTACACCTTCTCAGTTTTAAATCATTTCATTTGTACCCTCTTACTACTTTAAATAAAGTGAAGAAGAAGGTTGATTTTAAATAATTTCTTATTCGCTACAGCTTCTCAGTTTTAAATCAGTTTATTTGTAGACAAATAGAATAATCTATAATTAAACGTCGTACAACTGGCAACGAACATGAGGACAATACTCAGAATAATATAAATACTATAAATACTACCTCATCTCAGAAATATAGACAAATAGAATGATCTATAATTAAACGTCGTACAAATGGCAACAAAGATGATGACAATAGTCCGAATAATGTATATACTGTAAATACTACCTCATCTCAGAAATATAGACAAATAGAATGATCTATAATTAAACGTCGTACCAATGGCAACAAAGATAAGGACAATAGTCCGAATAATTTTAATACTGTAAATACTACCTCATCTCAGAAATATAGACAAATAGAATAATCTATTATTAAACATCGTACAAATGGCAACAAAGATGAGGACATCAGTCAGAATAATGTAAATACTGTAAATACTACGTCACCTCAGAAATATAGACAAGCATTGTTTTTGTTGAATATTTTTTTTAGTGTGAGTGAATGGTAGAAATATTTATGAATTAAGATAAGGAATAAGTTTATCAATGTTAGTTTGGACGTTACGACTGAAGGGTGGATTAAACCAAATAATGTTACGTTTACATGTGAAATATATTTATTTATGTTTTTAACGCAACTGTAACTAACTTTGAAATTGTTTTTTTAGTGTGGGTGAATGGTAGAACTCTCAGTGAATCAAGCTACGAAATAGTTTACTAATGTTAGTTTGGACGTTACGACTGAAACGTGAGTTAAACCAAATAATGTTACATTTACGTGATTTCTGTTTATTTCTGCCAACCTTGTTTTTAACGGAATATTCTAAACTAGTGTTGAGTTTACTTTTTTTTCTAAAGCATTAATGCGTTTAATTTAAGAATTGTCAAAATTTGCTGTGTTTACTGTTGTTTAAAGACAACATGTGGTTGTTAAATCTTATCTTCCACCTGTTAGAAATACTTCCAAAGTAAATTTTAACATCATTATCATCCGAATGAATTTGAGCTTTATAAACAATTCTTTAACACGTACATTAGCCATTCAATTGGTAGGTTTTATTTTTTCGGCAAATGCAATTATTTTATTTTATTTAATTTTTTTTTGCTATTGGTTAGATGACAAATGTTGTTTTTGTGGGCCAAATATTTATAAGATATCATAGCATTATGTTGTGAAATATATTTATCTCGGTTTTTAACGCAGTTATAACTAACTTTGACTTTGTTTTGCCGAAGATGTTTTTTTTAGTGTGGGTGAATGGTAGAAATGTTTATGAATTAAGTTAAGGAATAGTTTATCAATGTTAGTTTGGACGTTTCGACTAAAGGGTGGATTAAACCAAATAATGTTACGTTTACGTGATTTCTGCTTATTTCTGCCTACCTTATTTTTAACGGTGTGTTCTAAACTAGTGTTAAGTTTACGTTTCTAAAGCATTGATGCATTTAATTTTAGAATTGTCAAAATTTCCTTATTGCTAGAGTTGGTACTTAAACAAAATTGGATAGATTTGTGTAGGTTGTTGGTGATTCTTTGGGGGTGATTTGATTCTATGCTGATGTATATATGGTTATCTGCGTCCTTTGTGTACGGGTTTTTAAAAGCATTTTATCACTATACAAAAAATTCATGTTTCAGAACATTATTGTTCTTCTTCAGGTGATATTTGAAAATAAATGATTTTCACCTTTCTCCTTCTCTCTCTCTCTCTCTCTCTCTCTCTGCTTGGTTTTGGTCAAGAAGGTGAATCGCTGTCGAAATGTTAAGCATTTTACTTTACTGGCCATTCCAATTATGGGCTGTGAAATTTTCTATTTTTTCTCTCCTCTTTTCTAAAATCCTACGATTACGTTCGTGTCCAGTCTGAACTGGCGTTAGATTTCAATTTTGATTAAATTCTTTAAATGTAAGTCGTTTTTATGTATTTTTTATTTTATTTAGTTATTTATTTATTTTTAAATTTGTTTTCATGTTTTTGTTATCCACAATTGAACGTTTGCCGTCAAATAATCTTTTTAAACTTGTTAGAAATTTCTCTTGCATTCGGACTATAGTCTGTTCTTTCTTTCTTTCTTTCTTTCTTTCTTTCTTTCTTTCTCGATACGTTTCCGCCCACCCACTACCCAGTTGAAAAACCTAACTCTCCTAGCCAGTGGGTCATATAGAGGGCAGTTGGTACTAACTTTAATTCAATTTGCTAGGTTTGGGTTTGGCCAGAAAGGTGATTCTCTGTCGAAATGTTTAGCATTTTTTACTGGTCATTCCAAATATGGGCTGGGAATTTTTCTATTTGTTTCTACTTTTCTAAAATCAACCATTTCGTTCGTGTCCAGTTTGAACTGTCGTTAGAGTTCATTTTTGCTTGAATTCTTTAAATGTAAATCATTTTCATGTATTTTTTAATTTTATTTTTTAATTTATTTTTTCCCTAAATCTGCTTTCGTATTTTGTTATTCACAATTGAACGTGTGCCGTCACATTGTTTATTTTAACTTGTTAAAAATTTCTATTGCATTCGGACTTTTACTAAGTTGAAACTTAGGAAATTGATTTTTTTCTTTTTTCTTTTCAAATTAGAGTAGTTAGACACTACTATCGTCCGGTTCACACTCCTCCCACTTCTATTGAACAGGATTAGAGGCTCAGTTCTTTTTACCTGTTTAGGAAGTGGTTCCTGGCTCACTTCCACTCATCAGACCTCAGCATTGGTGCATCCGCAATTTTTCTGCGATGAGAGTGGTCGGTGTCAACGTTTCTTTATTGTGAAAGTACCGGGTTGGCAGTTTTCTAGTTGCTGCTTCCGACTGGTAGTTATGAGCCCTAACTCTTGCGTAGCGTCGAGAGTGGCTGCTCTGATCAACAGTTGCATAATATCGGGGTTCTTGCAGTGTCATATCGCGCATGGATAGGTGTCCCTGCAAGCACTTCCGCGCATGTCACAGTCAATGACCGTCTTCCGACTCTACTCGAGGTCTTTCCTCACCACCAACAAACATGAACAACCGCATCTCAATAAACAAAACTAAACCAGGCAAACTAAAACCACCAAAACCTCTCAACATTTCCTTCATGAAAATCCGCGCTATTCGTGCCATTGCTTCTTGTTCATATACAATATGTGAAGATTCAGCAGTTAATTTCATTATACTCTTTCCACACCTAAGCTTAATATTTATAGACGTTTACTAAAAAATATATATTATTTCAAAATTTATAATATCAAATACACTGCGCTCTACTGTTCTATTAAAGCAAGAGTTGCAAACATACGGCCCGCGAGCCGGGCCGGCCCGCGAAGGCATTTTAACCGACCCGCGAGCCTGATTAGCAATGACTCTATTTTTAACATGAGAGACGAGGCTTTAGAATTCAACAAAAGGCCTACTGTTATCTTTCTCTGATCCACCCAACCGAATTTGAATACTATGACTGCAAAAACACGATCAAAACCCAATCACCTCTATTTCTGCTTAAAAAAAAAATTAAAAATAAACATAAAAACTGAGAACCGATTTGACCGACCGACCGGTGGCAGACATTAGGCGAAGACAACTTAAAAGGGACAATGTTGTCTCAGTCGGCTTTCTATTCCAGTCGTCCGGCCCGCGACCCGTCATTATAACACGATCGGCCTGCGAGGTCGAATGAGTTGCCGACCCCTGTATTAAAGGTATGTGATGTAATTGTATACATTCCAATTCCAGATCATCGTCGCTGTTTTAAGAAAGCTTTTTTCTTTTTATCTTAAGCCGTACACCTTGGAACGAAAAGATAATTTGTTAATATATGATAGGCGCGTTAGATGAGGGACGAATCGGATCCAGAATTCAGGATTTCAACCTGGGTAATATTAAGTATCCCTAACTGAGAATAATTAAAAATGTTTGTACTGGGTTTCTGTTTCTGTGACGTTCTCTCTCTCTCTCTCTCTCTCTCTCTCTCTCTCTCTCTCTCTCTCTCTCTCTCTCTCTGTGTGTGTGTTACATCGGCTGGATTCGTCCGTGTTAATGGCTTTCAAAACGCTTCTGGGGTGAGGTCGAAACCCACGGCAGGGATTGTTGATTGTAACAACAATCTCTACAATCGTATAATGAATACAAGACCTATTTAAACCTGGCGCAGCATGTTGTCATTTCAACCACGTTCAAAACGCGTCTCCGCCAACCAGAGACTTTTGGAGGCGTTAAACTTTGCAATTTCTTGACACAGTTAAGGTTTATAATAATAATAATAATAATAATAATAATAATAATAATAATTTTTTTTTTTTTTTTCATATTAAATTAAATTTTGAATTTTTTTTTTTTTTGCAAGGACAAAGGTTAATAGTAGCAATAAATGTTTTTTTTTTTTTTTTTTTTTTTTTAACAATACTCTCTAAGTGCAGTGATGTTTTTTTTTTTTTTTCTCCGATGAACGGCCGTTACATCCAAGTTTGTTTGTTTGTTTTTTCAACCAGCGTCTCTCTCTTTTTGTCAATATGAAATTCTGTTTTAATATAAACAGGATTTTTTCTTTAGATATTAGGGAATAATTTTTTTTTTTTTTTTTTTTTTTTTTTTTTTAACGAAATTCTGCTTTATTTTAATTTATCTGTTTGTTCTTTAAATTAACCTAAATAAAATCATCCGTATTATATTTCCTTTAGCTGTCGATATTTCGTGTAAATTATTTTTTTTTTTTTTTTTTTTTTAACTATTATAATTTTCTTAAAAACAAAACAAAACAAGAAAATAAATTAAATCCGATGAAAAACAATTTATATGGTATTATTTTATAGAAAGTCTACGTATTTTTTTGATAAATTTATTTTTATTTATTTATTGTTTTAATTTACTTATTTAATTTATCTTATTATGATAATCCAATATTGACCAACGACTTTGTTGAAAAAATGAAAGATAAAGTGGACGAACAAATTATTACATTTTTTTTTTTTTTTCAACAAACGTCTCTCTATTTGAATTTTTCCTTTTCTCAATATGAAATTTTGTTTTAATATAAACAGGACTTTTTTTTTCTTAAGATATTATAATTTTTTTTTTTTTTTTTTTAAACAAACTACTCTAGTAATATTGATGTTTTGTTTCGTTGAGCCGTCTTTCTCCTTGAATTCCAATCGCGTCTATGTCAGATGTTGCTTGGCAGCCCATTTAGGAGAAGGAAAACTCCGAACAACAACCCGCAACTCAAGGTGTTAATCGTGCCGAGGAGTGAATGGCTACTGCGTTATGAGGTCACAAACGATTCCCTACAGGCTTCGGGACCCTGTTTGTAAAAGACCGTTACCCAACGTGCCGGGCAACTTTGGGTGGACTTTTGGACCCGTGCGTCACTCGTGGGAAAAACATGAAAAACACAAATAGAAATAAAAAGTCCAGTATGGCTCTTCCAGTGGATAAACAGGGAGCCCGTCCTTCAGGAGGGAACCTACCTGAGGTCGAAAAATCTGCCATAGGAACAAACTCCTACACAAAGAATGTATCTTCAGGTCCCCACAACCAGGATAATCCTAATGATGGTCCTGAAAATTCACCAGCTAGATCTACAACCGTATATTTAAAGAAAGAAAAAATAAAATGGTCTCGTGAGGAGTACAAAGTCGTTATGACTGCATTTCATGAAGCGTTACTCAAACCTCAAAAAAACATGACTCGCCAAACATATGACATTTGGCGTGAAAAAGTTGGTCAAACAAATAGAAAGTATATTGACGAAAATAAATTGGCCAATGTACGTAGGTACATTATTCGTAATAACCGACTGTCAGAGGCTGAGATTCACGAAATTAAAAAAATTGTAACAAGAAGAGTCGAATCAACAAAATATGAAAAGGAACCGGAACCAGAAATAAAAAGTAATAACATCAAACAAATCACAGGTCATAATGTAGAAACCGTGAAACACGCAAATCACTGCGAAGATAATGATGTAAGTCTAAAAGTGCTGGAAAGGTGCGATCTGAGTCTGAGTCAGTTAAAAGACAAAAATAAAATTAGTTCAGAACACATCGAAGATAATTATTTGACGGAAAATAACAATATACAAGAAGCCAAGATAGAAATAAAAAACCAGCTAAGTCAAATACAAAGTATTACAATGGAGGAACGTGAACAGCTCCCAAAATTCCAACCAACAAAACAAAACCTCCGAACTATTAAATTGTACAATGCAGCACTGAAATCAATACTGGATGAAGACCCGAATACAAATCTTAACGAAGTAATATATGCATCAGCAACAGCAGCAACAAAAAAATTAAACATCAAAATAAAAACAAGGCAGTCACGCAGACGTGAAGATCCACCTTGGAAAAGAAAAATCGAAAAAGAAATCGAACAACTAAGAAGTGAACTGTCAGTACTGGATGAACTGAGTAGAGGAATAAATGTAAGAACTAGGAAAAGAAGAAGAGCCGAAAAAAAATATAACATCAGGAATGAAAATGACGTCTTATCAAATAAAGAAAAAATAAAGCAAAAAATCCAACTGAAGGCTCAAAGAATAAGACGCTATGAAAAAAGAGCAAAATTTTACAGATAAAACAAGATCTTTCAGACTGATACAAAGAGATTTTACAGGGAAATAGGTAAAAAAAGAATTGAAGTGACAGTACCCCCCAGAATGGAAGAAGTCACACAGTTCTGGGAAAAGATATGGGCTTGCCCTAAAGAACCTAGCAAGGAAGTACATTGGATTACGCAGGAGATAGAACGAATGAAGAATAAACCCGAAAAGACATGGTCTGGAATTACAGAAGATGATATTAAATTTGCACTAAAAAAAGCACACAATTGGAAAACTCCAGGTATAGATAAAATTCCTAACTTTTGGCTATATTATTTAAATGCAGCACATAAAAAATAGCCAAAGAACTCCAAGAAATGGTTGACGATCCCACTAAAATTCCTGCATGGATGACAAAAGGAATTACATTTCTTCTACCCAAGAATGGTGACACAAACAACCCGAAAAACTACAGACCAATTACATGTCTTCCGACAACATATAAACTACTAACATCTATTTTAACAAAACAAACATATTTATTCTTAGAAAGAAATGACATGATACCGCTTGAACAAAAAGGGTGCAAACGTGGCTGTTATGGCTGTAAAGACCAATTGCTAATTAACAAAATGATCCTGGAAAACTGCTACAAGACAAAGAAAAATCTTAGTACTGCCTGGATAGACTACCGAAAGGCATTCGATAGTGTGCCACATGAATGGATTTTAAAGACTTTAAATATATACAAGATATCGCCCGTCATCATCAATTTCATCAAACAGTGCATGTCTATATGGAAAACAACCCTTTACCTCAATCATATAAATGGAACCTATAAGTCTGATGAAATAAACATCAAAAGAGGTATATTTCAAGGTGATTCTTTATCTCCCTTACTATTCTGCATATCATTAATAGCACTAACCAGTCAACTTAATAAGACAGAATGTGGTTATAAAATAGGCCAAAAGAAAATAAGCCATCTATTTTACATGGATGACTTAAAGTTATATGCTAAGAATGATAATGAGCTGGAAGGTCTTCTGCAAACTGTAAAATGCTTCAGCGAAGACATTGGAATGAAATTTAATTTGAATAAATGTGCTAAAGCTACAGTTTTACGTGGATCAATACAAGAAACATCCTCAATTAGCCTAGACCCTGCTGTAACAATAAAAGAATTGAAACCAGAAGAAGCTTATAAATACCTAGGTGTAAATGAGAGCGAAAACATTCACCATAAAAAAATGAAAGAAATAGTGCGTAAAGAGTACTATAGAAGGCTACGAATGATATTAAAAACTGAATTAAATTCACAGAATAGAGTTATGGCCATTAATAGCCTTGCAATCCCAGTTGTCCAATATAGCTTCAACATCTTAAACTGGACTCTAAACGACATCAGGCGAATGGATGCTAAAACAAGAAAGCTTCTTTCTAAGCATAGGATGCATCACCCAAAGGCTGATGTAGACCGTCTATACATACCCCGTAAAGAAGGTGGAAGGGGTCTTATTCAGCTGGAATTGTCATACAAGACAACAACTATTGGCTTACTAACATACATAGAAACAACAAAGGATTGGATGATACAATTAGTAAGGCAACATGAAGAAAGAAAGAAAAAATATTCAATAATAAAAGAAGGCAGTAAATACAAACAAGAATTACAGTTAGTAGATTCTGTAGAAAAGCAAAACAGTAGCCAAGAACCAACTATTGCGGCAAAAAATATGAAAATGAAAGCCAAAGATAAAGCTCTTGAAAAGATGAAACAGCGCTGGCAAGACAAACCTCTGCATGGCCAATATCCAGTACGTGCCAATAAATCCAATGTTGACAAAGTTAATACTCATCGATGGTTACGTGCATCTGGATTAAAGTCTGAAACTGAAGGATTTATACTTGCAGCACAAGACCAAAGTCTTTTCACGAGAAACTTTCAGGCAAATATTATGCATAATAATATGGATCCAAAATGCAGGTTTTGTGATAAACACCAAGAAACAATAGACCACCTAATCTCAGGCTGTTCTGTGCTTGCCCCAAACGAATATAAAAATCGCCACGATAGAGTTGGGCAATATTTACATTGGGCAATGTGCAAACATTATGGAAAAGCTGTAAACAAACACTGGTATGAACATCATCCAGCACCGGTTACAGAAATAGAAGATGTAACCATTCTATGGGATTACACCATCTACACAGACAGAAAAATTGAAGCAAACAGGCCAGACATTATTGTTAAAAACCAGAAGGAGAAAACTTGTCTATTAATTGATATGGCTTGTCCAGCGGATTGTAACATAGCAATCAAGGAATTTGAAAAACTGTCAAAATATAAAGACCTGGAAATTGAAATAGAAAAAATGTGGAAATTGAAAACAAGAGTTGTGCCAGTGATAGTAGGTGCACTTGGAATGATAAAAAATGGAACAAAACAACACATTGAAAGAATCCCTGGAAACCCCAGCTTAAGAGATATACAAAAAATTGTATTATTAAGTACAGCCCACACACTAAGGAAAACGTTATCTATGTAATGCTGGGGATGATAGGGAGGATAGAAAAACATGAAATGGAGTCATAACAACACGCCACTACCTGCCTTAGGTCTCCCCGCAGACTTGGTTGGTAGTGAGACCAATGCAGAAATCGAAATATAATAATAATACATCTACACAGACAGAAAAATTGAAGCAAACAGGCCAGACATTATTGTTAAAAACCAGAAGGAGAAAACTTGTCTATTAATTGATATGGCTTGTCCAGCGGATTGTAACATAGCAATCAAGGAATTTGAAAAACTGTCAAAATATAAAGACCTGGAAATTGAAATAGAAAAAATGTGGAAATTGAAAACAAGAGTTGTGCCAGTGATAGCAGGTTCACTTGGAATGATAAAAAATGGAACAAAACAACACATTGAAAGAATCCCTGGAAACCCCAGCTTAAGAGATTGTCTTATTAAGTACAGCCCACACATTAAGGAAAACTTTATCTATGTAATGCTAGGGATGATAGGGAAGATAGAAAAACATGAAATGGAGTCATAACAACACGCCACGACCTGCCTTAGGTCTCCCCGCAGACTTGGTTGGTAGTGAAACCAAAGCAGAAATCGAAATATGATGAAAAAATGACATAATAATAATAATAATATCGAAATGTTAGTTAACATTCTAGGATCACAAGCCTAATGAGTCATAGACAACAGCACGCTCAGCTATCACATTTACAAAGCTCTTTTTATATGCAGAAAATACATGAGACAAGATTCCCTTATTTTAATTCGTCTGACCACTTAAGCTAAGTGGGTTGTTCTATAAGACTTTAGAAAGACGGGCGTGAAAATGCTGCTCGTGATTAAATGTAAACGGGTTATTTGAAATACGCGGTTATTTGCAAAAAAAAAAAAAAAAAAAAAAAGATTTCAAAATTTTAATTAAAACAACTGCTAAGAAACAGAAACCCATTCAACACGGAAAAAAAGAAAAGTCCATAGTTTATTATTTTAAGGGAGCCATTTTGCGAAGTGTAACCTTCAAATAATAAACTTAGAAACTTTTCCTATCAAGTAATCCTAATCAAGTAATCCTAATCCCGTACATTTTACGCGGATTGATAGGAAAGACAAGACCAAACCAAGCAAGCGTCCTGTGATACCATAGCCCTGTAGCTTGAGCAGAAGCCCAGCGTGCCAGACCCTATCAAATGCATTGGAGATATCCAGGGCAACAGCGCAAGCATCACTGGTCTTATCGAGGGCCTGGTATATGTACTTGGTGATGGTTATTAGCATATCGGTAGTAGATCTGGCAGAGCGGAAGCCATACTGTCTGTCTGAGAATAGATTTTGGGCGGTGTGATGTTGAACTATTTCAGTATTGATGATAACACTTTCCTGAAAATAGGTAGGAAGCTGACAGGGCGATAATTAGAAAGATTTAAGGGTTCCCCTTAGTTCTTAAATACAGGAACCATAGAAGAAGACTTTCAGCAGGTAGGAAAACAGGAAGCAGAGAGACAGTAATGATAGAGTTTAGAGAAGACAGAGGAGAGTTCAGGGGTACATTTCTTCAAGAAAATGACTGAGATTCCGTCATCTTCGCTTATGGAGGTCAAGTTTTGAAATTATCTTAGATACCAGAGAGGGGTTATGTGAACATATCCCAGTTGAGCTTCAGTTCTAAGCGGGAAGTCCAGACGAGTCAGATGTGAAATTGGAGGGGGAACTGCGAGCAGAGCATTCGGTCTTGTCCACAGATGCCGTGAGGACCGCAAATTTATAGATTAAGGAAGGTGATGGAGGAATTGCTTTTGTTCACCGTACGTTTCCAGAGCCGCTAATAGTCTGTGAAGCTGAACTTGCGGACAGCTATACGCTGCCTCATTCTCTCGGTAAGCAGCAGTTTAGCGTCATTCAAGATCCTCTTTCACTCATTATGAGTAAAGGTAAATAGGCGCTTATTATGATCAGACGCGTGGCTCCGATATAGCAGGAAGAAGTGGTTCCTGTGGGCATTGGCGGTCGAGCAAGCAGGAGAGAACCAAGGGGACGAATAAAGTTTGGGACGGTACTTCCTACCCGTATATAACATTGATGTCAGCTTTCAACTAGGAGGAGACCTCAGAGGCGCAGTATATTATATTATAATGTTTGTTTGTTTGTTTAACGACCTATCAATCCTTATGGGATCATTTAAGGTCATAACCAATGATTTTGGGTAAGGTTATTTTATTTTTACAACATTTTTCTTTTCGAGTATCAAGATTCATTGGGATTTGTTTTTAAGAGCAGGATTCCCAAGTCCTACCCTGTTATTTAACCCATAACTGAAGGGAAGGGACGGATTAATAACTTTCCCAAGGGTACCAGTGCTTAAGTGAATGCAGGGTATTCAATTGGAATTCGAACTCGGCTCACCGATTTCTTTTTCCGAGCAGATATCCACTGCCCCACAACGCACATCCGTCACTATACGCTTACAGCACCTGGTATTTCCTAGCGGTTACCCATCTAAGTACTGACCAGGATCAACGTTGCTTAACTTCGGTGATCGAGCGAGGACCGGTGTATTCAACGTGACAGGCCGTAAGCCCCATATTATAATGTAATATGTGATACAGTGCAGTTGTCTTAGTATGATTTTCAATAAAGATTGTAAATTTCAGAAACTTTATTTTATTGTTGAGGATTCCGGGTGAGGAATCGCACAAAATAATGAACAACAAAACAGATATGAAGATAGAAAAGTAGGTTATATTGAACGTAATATACATATTTGAACGCAGGTTAGTAAATACCGGAAATACTATTAGTAAGAAATAAATATATACAAGTCTTGAAGTGAAGTCGTTGGAAATAGTATATCCGTGTATATTATTCTAGCTGAGTGGAGCTCAGAGCTAGTCTGACTTCTGATGCGGTAGTCTCCGGGTAACTTCTGTATCTCTCGGTAACTACGTATCAGTTCCGGTACTCTCCGATAACTCGCACGTATCTCTACGATTACTCTCTACTGCCCAACTCACTATGGCAGAAGTATATGTAAGGGTTCCCCTAGTTCTTAAATACAGGAACCATAGAAGAAGACTTTCAGCAGGTAGGAAAACAGGAAGCAGAGAGACAGTAATGATAGAGTTTAGAGAAGACAGAGGAGAGTTCAGGGGTACATTTATTCAAGAAAATGACTGAGATTTCGTCATCTTCGCTTATGGAGGTCAAGTTTTGAAATTATCTTAGATACCAGAGAGGGGTTATGTGAACATATCCCAGTTGAGCTTCAGTTCTAAGCGGGAAGTCCAGACGAGTCAAATGTGAAATTGGAGGGGGAACTGCGAACAGAGCACTCGGCCTTGACTCAGTCGAGTCCATTCTTCTTCTTCTATGTGCCTTGTCCCTTCAGGACGTAGGCGATCATGGATCTCCACGTCTCCCTATCCCTTGTGGCTCTTAGTATGTTTGCTCCTGTTGCTCCTGGCAACCCCCGTTCCGTCATCCACCTGATCAGGCCCTGCAAATATGTTATCCGCTGCCTTCCTCTGTCTCTCCTTCCTTCTATCTGACCAGTCAGTATCAGGTTCTCCAGGCTTTCCTTCCTCATTGCATGTCCCAGGAACTTCAGTTGTCTCTTCCTGATGCTCAGCATCAATTTCCTTTTTGTTGCCATTCTTTCTAACACTTCGTCGTTGCTTGTATGCTCAGTCCACGATATCCGTAGCATCCTTCTGTAGAACCACATTTCGGCCGCTTCCAGTTTTGTCCTCATTTTCGATGATATTGTCCAGCATTCACAGCCGTACTGAAGAACTGACATCACGTAGCAGTCTAGCACTCTTTTCTTCGTTTCTATTGAGATCTTCCTGTGTGTTAGTATTTTGCTCATCTTCTGGAACGCGTCCTTTGCCATGCCAATTCGCCTTCGGATCTCCGTGTCGCACTTTCCATCTCCTGTTAGAACACTTCCTAGGTACTTAAATTCTTGGACTTGTTTGATTCTGTTATCCCCCACCTGTATTTGGCATTTTGGGTTGTATCTTTTGCTGATGACCATGCACTCAGTTTTTTTAAAGTTTATTTGTAGTCCCATCTTGTCACTCTCCACTGCTACTTTCTGTATGAGATCTTGCAGTTTCCTTTCCGTGTCCGCAATCAGTACGGTATCGTCCGCGTATCTTATGTTGTTCAGGTTGTGGCCTCCAATAATAAATCCTGGTGTGTCATCTAGGGTCCTCAAAATATTCTCGCTGTATAGGTTGAACAAATCCGGTGAGAAGACACAGCCTTGTCTTACGCCTTTTTTTTATCTTTGTGTATCTACTGAGGTCGTTACCTGTCCGTATGCAGGCCGTTTGCTGCCAGTAGAGATTCTTGATTATTCTTATGTCTTTGCCGAAAATGTCGAGGCTGACGAGCATCTCCATCAATTCTTTGTGTCGTATTTTGTCGAATATCATATATAAAAAAGGGAGATCCCACACCATTTATAAATTGTACCCAGTAGTATTATGTTGTTATATTCACATTATTTTTTGTTGTTGTTTTTTATTATAACCTATCAAATTGTGTAGGATTTTATTCATTCATTAACATTTTTATGTAATCTTTTATAAGAACTATCTTTCAATCATCACAGAAAAACATTTTTGCCTTCCATTAGCATGGCTGATGCTAAACTTCAAAAGAACAACTTATTGCGCCTTTTGTTTCCCATTGACATGATGTTTATTGATTATATTGAATCAATTTCCGGATCTGCTGATAAGAAGATTGGTTTCCTGGGTTGTGCCAAACAATTTTTTTCTCGTCTGAATCCATCTTTCACATTTAAAAATCTACCGTTCGTCCGTTTCGTTGCTATACCTGGTCTGGTTCTCCAGGTATATACCTAGAGATTCTCGACAAAATCCAAAGAGACTGTAATGTTACTAGTCCTGACCTGGCATCTCGACATCAGTCATTTTCCCACCGGCGTGACATAGCTTCCTTCTGTCTTTTCTATAGATATTTTCATGGCAGTTGTCCTAATGGGCTGTCATCCTTGTGTACATCGACTGCATGAATTTAATTTTAGTACTTGATTGGCAATTAGGTCTCATCGTTTTACTTTTGAAATAACTAAATGTAACCGTAATGTATATTCTATTTGATTATACTTCTGAGATGAGGTAGTATTTACATTATTTACATTGTTCGGACCGTTGTCCTTATCTTTAATGGCATGATTATGACGTTTCAGCCGTTGTACGCTTCGGCCTTTTTCAGATGCTAGGAATTTTTATAATGCATTCAGGATTAAGGCAAGTTAAATTTTCTCTTTGTTTAGAAAATCCTCACTGCACACAGTACAAAAAAAGAGAGATTTAATGTGATACATACTGACAGAAAAAAATGTTGATTCATAGCTTTTGCCAATCTTTGAGTAATTGGTTTTAAATATCGTTTGTAAAAATGTACAAAAATATCTAATTGTCGCAGGTTTTTGCTGACTTCGAAATTTTACTGTTTTAAAAGAAAATTCAAATAAAGTTGATATTTTTTGTATTAGATACATTGAATAAAGAATATATTAAAATCAGAATCAAAGAAAATATGAATTTTTTACTGTATTCAATAAATAAAAAGTCTGTAAAAATTATAAAAGATTACAAAAATGTTAATGAATGAATAAGGCCCGACACAATTTGATAGGTTATAATTACCAAAAAAAAAAACAAAAAAAAACAAAACAAAAAAAACAAAACAAAAAAAAAACAAACAAATAAAGTGCACATAACACCATAATATCACTGGGTACAAATTATAAAATAATAAAAAAAAACAAAACAAAACTGTTTTCACTTATTTTATTTAAATAGAACGCATTGAAACACACACATTTAAAAAAAAAAAACCAAACAAACAAAAAAACAAAAAAAAACAAAGACAAGATTTATCTTCTATATTTAAATATTCATCCGTTACTTTATAACGCGTGACACATATCTGGCGCTCACTTATATAAACCATAAACGCACACACACATACAGCAGATGGACGTGAAGTCAAGCTCTCCCACTATTCTGAAGATGACATTCTGATCTCGAAATATTAATGAATAGATAATACCCAACACCTTCTTTACCTTCCTTTATTATACTAAACGAATTGTGATAGTTTTCTAATACCTACCCATTCACCATAAAAAACAAGTTTTAAATTTACATTCTTTGTTGAAAATAACACTAAAACTAATGCACTGTATAATATATTACCTTATACGAGGGTCATTCAATAAATAAGGTAACTTTTTTCGGTATAAGCACTTCTAATACAGATAGAAGCGAACTTTTTTTTATGTTTCAATGTAATCTCCTAGCAGTGTCACACACTTTCCCCATCTGTGCACAAGCTTCCGTATTCCCTCAGCGTAAAAATCTTTGGACTGATGTCTCAGCCAATCGCTCACAGCACTTTTGACTTCATCATCACTTTCAAACTTCGTGCCTCTCGTGAAGGTTTTCAAGGGACCAAAAAGGTGAAAGTCTAAAGGGGCAATGTCTGGGCTGTCAATGGGGGGGGGGGTGAGAGAGCAGTTCCCAGCTCGTTGATAGTCTGCACCGTTTGGGCTGATGTGTGAGGCCTTGCGTTGTCTTGATGCAAGACTACTCCCTGTGACTGATGACTCCTGCGTTTGTTCTTTATGTCTTTCTTGACCTGTCTCAGCAGTTCACAGTAGTTGGCACTGTTCACTGAATGAGGTCATTGACTGATTCGATCACCTCAAGAGACCTCACTTCTGTAGACCTCCCAGGCCTCAACACTGCTCCGTCCTTCTTTAAACAATTTAGTCCACTTGTAGACATCTTTTTGGCTGAAACATGTGGCACCGTACACAGTTGACATTCTCCTATGAATTTCAACTGGTTTGCACCCTTCAGTAACCAAAAATTTGATAACTGACCTCTGTTCAATTCTGGAGCATGCTTCTTGGTCGGCCATCTTTGTTATTATCCACAATTTTCAAAGTTTTTTTTTTCAATCTGCAAAAAAAAAAAAAAAAAAAAAAAATTAAATCCCTTTGAAAAAGAAGTAAAGGAAAAAAAAAGGTAAGCTTCTATCTGAATTAGAAGTCCTTATACCTAAAAATTCACATTATTTATCGAATGACTCTCATAGATGTCCTTATACCAAAAATTCATCTTATTTATTGAATGACCCTCGTAATATACTTAACTGTTCATTATAACTTCCCTTTGAAGTAAATGAAGGTCTTATTTGATAGAACAATGATTTAGTAAAAATGCGTTTGTACCTTCTTTCTTGTATCATATACAATTGGTAAAGCTTCAGTAGTTAATTTCATTACTTTTTCTACACCTAAATTTAATATTTAGAGTCAGTCAGTTAAGTGCCATACGTGATACACGCTTGGGCGATCATGTCTCGAAAGAGACATGACTGATTGGGCAGAAGATTATCCCGCAGTAGGTTGCCATTGCTTTCTGCGGTAGACTGGTTGCCGACCAAGGCTATAGAACCCAATCTGTCCTGCTATTTAACCCATAACTGGAAGGAAGAGACGGATTAATACCTTTCCCAAGGGTATTTGCGCGTAAGTGAATACAATGGATTCAACTGGAATTCGAACTCGGCTCCCCGGTTTCTCCTTCCGAGCCGATATCCACTGTACCACAATGTACATCACAATATTTAGAGACGTTTACTAAAAAAATATTTTGTTTCATTATTTATAATATAAAACCCCAACTTTGAAATACATTGCGCTCCACTATTTCAAAATTGACCTGTTCTATTCAGGGTCAGTCAGTTAAGTGCCATACGGGATACACGCTTTGGGCGATCATGTCTCGAAAAAGAGACATGACTGACTGGGAAGAAGATTATTCCGCAGTAGGTTGCCATTGCTTTCTGCGGTAGACTAGTTGCCAGCCAATAACCCATAACCCATAACTGGAGGGAAGAGACGGATTAATACCTTTCCTAAGGGTATCTGTGCGTAAGTGAAGGTTATGAATTCAACTGGAATTCGAAAAAAAACTACACTTGCTTCCCCGACAGCTACAATATCCAGGAGTTTAAATGTAAGGTCAATAGACACCTCCTAACACACTAACTCGCATCCATTCTCTCAAACACCCTTCTCATCAACCCAACCCCCATCCTCGTTATCCTTACCCGTCTATCACCCTCCTTCTGACATTTCCTATATCTAACCACTCTTTCCAATCATTTTCCCCTAAGTCACCCCCTGCGCAATAGTGGCAATGGAATGCCTTGCTTGGGGTGAAATGATTTAAAAAAATCGTCGCTGATTTAGGAAAGCTTTTTTCTTTTAATCTTAAGCCGTACACCTTGAAACGGAAAGCCAATTTGTTAATATATGATGCGGGACGAATCGGATCCAGAATTCAGGATTTCAACCTGGGCAATATTAAGTATCCCTAACTGAGAATAATTAAAAATGTTTGTACTGAGTTTCTGTTTCTGTGACGTTCTCTCTCTCTCTCTCTCTCTCTCTCTCTCTCTCTCTCCCTCTGTGTGTGTGTGTATGTGTGTGTGTGTGTGTGACATCGGCTGGATTCGTCGTGATAATGGCTTTCAAAACGCTCCTGGGGTGAGGTCGAAACCCACGGCAGGGATTGTTGATTGTAACAACAATCTCTACAAGCGTATAATGAATACAAGACCTATTTAAACCTGACGCAGCATGTTGTCATTTCAACAACAGTTCAATACACTACGTTTAAAACGCGTCTCTCGCCAACCAAAGACTTAAAAGAAACCGAGAGAGAGAGAGAGAGAGAGAGAGAGAGAGAGAGAGAGAGAGAGAGAGAGAGAGAGAGATTTAGGAAGGAAAGACGAACGAGAAAGAGAAAGGGGAGATAGGGAGAGAAAGAGCAAGAGAGAACTCTTAAGGATAATGGGTTGCGTGTAGCGCGCATGCGTTGACGGGCGACACAGGATTTTGTGGGTATTCGTCTGGGTTATTCTGCTCGTCCCAAGGGCGCGATTCTTCACGTTTTGTTGAGCAGAGGACAAATTTATCAAGGTAGATGTGAGGAACAAGTGTGTCATCAGTCTGGTAACCGGTACGGTAAACACATCGTTTCCCCGCCACCTGTCCACCTCATTCCCAACACCCGGTCGGTGGAGCGTAAATTCGTAAAAGTCGAACTCTCTTTGCTGAAAGCCATTGTGTCCAACATTTTTCTGTCTCAGTGAATTATATTCCATCTCGGTTGGCCAATAATTAGACGTTCGTCTTCGCTGACTGTTCATCATAATACAAAACCATCGTTAAACTAATGGCAGAAACTAGTAAAAAGACATCTCCATTTCTTTCTTCCGTAATCATTTTTTTGTTTTTTTTAAAACTTATACAGAGATTAAGTTTAGTTAGAATAGTGAGAAAAATAAATAAATTGGTACGATATCCCTCTCTACAACCTCTTTCCCACAGACGATCCTCTATCGCTATTCCCATGTCCTTAGTTCCAACATTTCTAACCTTCACGAGTAAGACCTGCCAGGCCACGCACATTTTAGCGAACCAACGTCATTTTCTTCGTATTCTTTTGGTAAGATGTAAATTCTACCCGAGAAGTTTTTTTCGCACGAACTATTGCTTCGTGGAACTAACTCCAAAGAGAATGCTTCCCCGATCACAACAATCTTGGCAAGTGCAAATCTAGGATCAACTTTTATTCTTACTCACATATTCCCATAAACTGTACCTCTTACTCTATAAATCTCTACCTTGAGTGGCTCTTGTGCATTGTACAGGGTGAATATGACTATAAAATATAACATCTCCAAATATTGTATAATGTAAAGCTCTTTTTTAAGCCACGTCCCCTAGGATGCAGACGAACATGGATCTCCACAGCTTCCTTTTGTATCTGTAAACTGTTTCTGGAATCAGTATTTATATTATTTACATTTGAAATATTGTCATCGTCTTTGTTGTTGTTATCACAACGTTTCGGCTGTTGCGTCTTTCGAAATTCATCAGGAATATCTCGATTCGGGTAATCTACTAGAATTTCGAATCGGACACTTTATTTAATCTAGATAGATTGTTCTCGTTCCGCCGTCCATATCCAGGGGTATTTCATTTAGTTTTTATTTAATATTGTTCGGTTATTGCTTTCCGTGTTTCCATTCAGTCCAAGTCTGCACTACCTGACCAAGAAATGGAACTCACAATTACTATGTAAGAAAATTCGCCAGGTAATTGTCTCATGGGACAATTCTGAGTGTAGAACGTGGATCCTTAAGCCTAATGCATGCTATTGACACTTCAGCTGCTTGTCACACTTGGATGCATTCACAGACGTTTCCATTTTTATAGTACTCCTGCAGCGATAAAGCTGTGATAATAACAAAAAGGAGAAATCATAATGTAGATAATTTAAAATATATAGTCGAAACCACTTCGACGAGTCGGTCGTTTTTAATTATATATATATATATATATATAGTGTATCGAGGCCGCAGATAATTTTCTTAACATATATTGTTAACTACTACAGACTATGAATGTCTACTACGTTTAATTATGAGCCGCTCTATACATCGTAGTTTGGCTTTAATTTCAGGTGAAAATAAAGACAGAAATTGTCCAACATTTGTATATTTTTTTATTATGCTGGTTCTAAGCTTTAGGCTCACATGAGCCATCTTCAGAGAGGTCACAAGGACGTTAACATAAAGACATCGCCCATCAAAGATGATATTATCTTGTGTTGACTTAAAACATTGCTATGTGACGATAACACACACACACACACACACACACACACACACACACACACACACACACACACACACACATATATATATATATATTTGCAGAGTAATTCAAAAATAGGTGGACAGTTAATGATAACATTTATTTTGAGATTACATACACAGCAGGATGTGCGTTGTGGTGTAGTGGATATCGACTCGAAACGACAAATCAGGAAGCCGAGTTTGAATTCCAGTTGAATTACTCGTAAATACTTACGCACAAATACTAAATAAGGTGTTAATCCTTCTCTTCCTTCCAGTTATGGGTTAAATAACAGGACAGATTGGGTTCTATAGCTTTTTCTGGCAACCAGTCTACCGCAGAAAGCAATGGCAACCTACTGCGGGATAATCTTCTGCCCATTCAGTCATGTCTCTTTCGAGACATGATCACCCAAGCGTGTATGACGTATGGCACTTAACTGACTGATTGAATATAATAGTTGGAAACCTGATTAAGTCTTCTACTGGGCATAAAATGGGGGATCAGTTTTATATTGTTATGAAGTAATAAACTGATCCCCCACTATATATGATACATCTCATCCTCTTCTACATATGAGTCAAATAACAGGACAGATTGGGTTCTATAGCCTTGGTCGGCAACCAGTCTACCACAGAAAGCAATGGCAACCTACTGCGGGATAATCTTCTGCCCATTCAGTCATGTCTCTTTCGAGACATGATCACCCAAAGCGTGTATGACGTATGGCACTTAACTGACTGATTACAATTATTACATTGAAAATTAAATTTTATTGCGTACAATAGTACAAAAAGCGTTTAAATTTTAACAACGTAGGTGCTCAAAATGTTGTCCACCATGATTTACACAACTTTGAAGTCTACCTCTTGCACTTCGACGAACATTTTTACACAAGCCTCTTTGTATGTTAATTTCTTGGAATGAATCTCTTATATAATTTTTCAAATCACCAACACTTCTTTTTTGTTTTTGACTATAAACATTGACTTTGAGTACTCCCCCCCCCCCGAAAGAAGCAATCTCTTGATGTCAGTTAAGGTTCACGCGCTGGCCAGGGAGTTGGACCTCTTCGGTCAATCCATTTTTCAGGAATTGTTTCATCAAGATACTCACGAACTGCTCTTGAATAATGTGGAGGCCTCCCTATTGGAAATACGACTTATTCTACTTACTCTCTACCTACTTTTGGACAGCCCTATATATATATATATATATATATATATATATATATATATATATATATATATATATATATAGCTGTTAGAGATCCGATTGCTTTTAGCCAAGATTGAAACCCGACTGAATTGTCATCAGTTGGCGATTCTACCTTTGAGCTATGGGTGCTCGGTAGAAGAAGGCAGACTTTTAGCGTGTGATATATCATGTATACACACGCCAATAACTGAGAGTGTCCGAATTTATAACTGAATGAACGATGCATAGATGCTAGAGTAGCTACTGTTTTTTCAAAGTCTACCCTCTTCCAGAGTGCTCAATCAGGGTCTGAGAGCGTAAATAGTCTTCCGTAGACAGATCTGTTTCGCTGTATGACAGCTCATCAGTACGGTTAGAAATCCGATTGCTTTTTACCCAGGATTGAAACCCGACCGAATTGTCATCAGTAGGCGATTATACCTCTGAGCTATGGGAGATCGGTAGAAGAAGGCAGATATATATTTGCTAGCATGAAGTTATCGTGACTGAAGGTTTAAGCGTACTGGTCTTGATTAGACTGTTGATCACGCCAGATAATGCGTTATCTCCCAGAAACTGTAACTAGATCTGCTCAACCTTGATGCAGTATAAACCAGAAATGGAGGCTCTGTTAAACAAACACAAATGTGCCTGAACAAGCGTCTGCAATGGAGTTTATCTAGCCGTTCTGGTAGACGGGCATCCTCAGATACGAGTGGCCGGTCATATATATATATATATATATATATATATATATATATATATATATATATTAGAATTACTAGAATCTAAGCCTAGCGTTATGTCATCATTATTAATTACCTGATGAGTCATTGTTCTTTCAATGCCGAATCAAAATGTACAATTTTGTAGTAGCATGTAGTTTGTACATGTTCTAAAGTATAATTAAAAATAAATATTCGTTGCTCTATTTTTATATTGATCACTGTTTTAAATTAATGTTTTGAACGTTGCAATTATTTTCTTCGTTCCTTATTCATATATATATATATATATATATATATATATATATATATATATATATATATATCCCTTCAAGACATAACACATACAAATATAGATATATATATATATATAAATGTGTAACATAAATGTTATAATATCACTACAAAATTAGCTATTTTGTTTCGACACTTGTGTCATATCAAGTGATGGTACGGATGTCACTCTACTTTGTATTGAGCACTTTTTATAGAAAAGTGTTTTTTTTGGATACTGTATTTTATTCCATTCATATTTACCCCATACTTGATGGCTGTTTCGTCCTATATTTGGGACTCATCAGCAGTGCGCATCCACTACCAGGAATTAAAACCCAGACTGTTACGTTATTAAGTAAACGTCATACCAACTGTACCACGGTCCCCGGTGACGAAGAGGTGACGAATTAAACTCGATGACGCGCCGTGGTGGAACTCATCCAAGTTCCTTTGCCCATAGGACAGTGCCACGATTACTCTCACCAAGCCGCTAACTCCAGAGCATTATAAGCTGGTTCAAGCAACGATATACAAACAGAAATAGTAGGAGGATTTGAAATAATTAAATAATTCATCGAGTTTTAATTATTAGACCTCAACAGAATGCAGAAACCGTTGGACGGCTATATATATATATATATATATATAGGTAGGTAGAGAGAGAGAGAGAGAGAGAGAGAGAGAGAGAGAGAGAGAGAGAGAGAGAGAGAGAGAGAGATCTTGTAATGCTATATTTTAATTAGACATTACATGATTGTCAAATATGTTGGATGTTGTGTTCCATACTCATGTGTCCATTGTCTTTGGATTTCAACAACATTCTCAAATTGAAAATACCAATTTGAAATGATCTTTTGTTCTTCCAACAACAAACGCATGTCCGCCATGTTGTATAGACGGCACTTGTTGATACTATAGCCATGAGGCTAATGCTATCTGTCAAGAAAATAGCATACTATAGTCAATGTTATCGCAATTTGATAAAACTATGAAAAACAATTTTTAAAAAAAATTTCTTGAAGTGTGTATATGCTTTTTGGCGGACTATGTACAAACACACACATAAATATATATATATTGTGTATTTGGGTAGCAATCTCTCTTTTATGCAGGTTTCATTAAAAATGACAGACAAGGAATTATGGCTAAGTTTTTCATATAATTTTTCATGTGATTTTATGATTTTTTTTAGGCCTCCTGTCTGTTTAAATGAGATTGAATTGAACTGAGAGGTACAACGTGTGTCTTCTCGTCAGTCACGTGTCCAATGTAATTATTTACGAATTTTGATTGATCAATAACATAGTTCTTCAAAGGAAATGTAAATTCGTCAACAATATTGGTTCTTTGTAGTTTTAATCACGCTGGTGAATTGATCCTACCAAACTCTATCCATAACATTCTTGTTGATTTTTTTAAAAATCGTAACACCCCGAGGAAGGCGGTAACGCCACTGATGTGCAGGGGGCTACATAAGAGTAAAAAAGATTAAGTAGAAGAGAGTGAAGAGAAAGACGAACCAGTTAGAAAGGAGCAAGAGAAGGATGGGAATACAGGTGTGATGACAGTTGCAATGGCAGAGAGAAAGGAAAGGATATACAGGGTGGTGAAGAAAGAACTAGAGTCAAGTGATTAACAGATGAGTATTGACATTGCATTTAAATACCTGGAGGTTTTGGCTGTCAGGAAAGCAAGAATATGGGAGCGAGTTCCACAGGTGGGAAGTAAGAGAAAAGAAGCTGAAGGAGTAGAATTGCCGTCTGCATGGGTGGGACCGAGTTGCCAATCTGGTTGCACGAGTAAACACCTGTTGCAGAGGCACCAGTGACTTAAGTTCGTTGGAGCAGAAGCCATGAAAGTATTTATAGAACAGACAAAGGGAAGCCACATCTCGTCGGTGGGGAAGTGGCTGGAGTCGAGCCGCCAAGTCGGTACCTGCAAATATAATAGCAACATTCACGTGCAAGAAAGCTAAAAACAATGGAAGTACTATTAATAAAAAAAAGAAAAATCCAATATCAACTATGAACTCTGCAAAAACTTGCTTACCGTGTTCAGAACATAATACAAACACATGACTGTACACACATACATAAACACTACACGTATTAAGTCACATGTAAAATAATATTCATCATCGATAATGGCAAAAAGTATAATCGAAAGCGCTCTGGAGAAAAACAATTGAAATTTTTTTTGTATAATATATGTTCTGAAATGAAAAAAAAAATCATAACATGAAAAGTTACATAAAAAAATAACCATAATGCCTTGTCTAATTTTTAATAAAACCTGCATATTTAAACTTATTTATAAATGGAACTTTGTGTGTGTGTGTGTGTGTGTTCGTGTGTCCGTTACCTATAGACTCCGAAACGGCTGAACCGATTTTCTTGAAAATTTACAGAGTTGTAGTATAAGCGTCTGCGAGTGTTCTTAGCTAGGTTTTGTGTCGAGGTACCCACGATAAATATCGAAAATCGAAAAAATCGGGTTATAGAAGGAGTGGTCTGATTTTAATCAAGTTTGACACACTCATAGACAAAGACATAAGAAATAATATTCAGAAGTTTCAAGGTTGCAGTTCTTACAATAGTGCAGAAAATCGATAATATCTATAAAAGGCAAGATGTTTGTGTGTGTGTCTGTTTGTCTAAGTAGGTATAATTGTAGTTCTTAGTCTCAGCCATGATACCATTTACTTAGAGGACTTATTTAGCCTTCAAAATTCAGTTTACGACGAAAAAAACTTATTTGATATCGATAACAGGAAGTCAAAATTTGACTTACATCCATTCATTTTTCTTTCAGTCTACGGTTTTGCTTTGACTGGAAACAGCTATTGCTTTTTAGTCTTTCGTGCCAACGTCCAAAGAGTCTGAGCTTCAGGACCATGGATTAGTTTTAAAGCTTTCATTACACCCGAGCAACGCCGGGTTATACTGCGAGTTAATCAATATCTGGGAAGATAAGAGGTGGATTCGTACCTTTCTCAAGGATATTTCGGTGTAAGAGAATATAACGAACCCAACCGGAATTGGTACTCGGTTTTCCAATTAACAATTTTCGTACAGTCACCAAAGTTAAGACACGTCAAGCTTGGTCAACACCTAGATGGCTGACTACTTAAGAATGTTAGGTTCTCTGAGCTTGGATTGGCGGTTGGTATAATGAATACTGGTTCGGAATTGGTAAACGAAAAGCTGAGTTCAGTTAGGGTTCGTTATATTGACTTACTTGCAAATACTCCGAGGAAAGGCATATACCAACATATTCTCCCCCCAGCTATAGGTTAATTAGTAAAACTTGTTTCACAAAACCATTATTATCACAAAAAATAAAATAAGATTGCCTAGATTTCGGTATTTTTTTTAATCATTTTACCCCACAAGCAAGGCAGTACTGCTATTGATGCGCAGGGGGCTACATAAGAATAAAAGTTTAGAAGGAGAGTGAAGAGAAAGTCAAACCAATTACAGTGGGTGTCACAGAAAGAGCAAGGATGGGAACAGGTGTGCAGACAGTTGCGAAGGTAGAGAGAAAGGCAAAGAACAAGATATACGGGGTCATGTAGAAAAGACTGGCGTCAAATGGATAAAATATGGGAATTGATATTGCATTTAAATTTCTGGAGGTTGTAGCCGTCAGGAAAGCAAGTATATGGAAGGGACTTCCACAAGCGGGAAATGCGAGAAAAGAAGCTGAATTTGGCTGATTTAACTGTAAATGGGTGGGACCTTGTTGTCAGTCTGGTTGCACGAATCAATTCAACTGACAGAAAATGATATGCCGCTAAACAAAAACAAATAAACCAACTTTGCAGTTTATTTAAAGCCAGTAAGTATTTTTAGATTGTAAGAACTTTTTTTAAGAGTTATTAATGATTTAGTGGTATAAGTGGATTCATGCCTTTCCAATATTTACGCGTGGGCCCGTATAATGGTTGGTTGTTTTGTTTTTATGGCATATCGACATTTTTATTTATTTATTGCTGGTAATACCTTTTTCTTTCAACAATTTATTGTCGTTTTTATATAAGTTTTTGTGTCTAGTAATACTTTTTCTTTTTCGAGTATCAAGATTCATTGGGATTTGTTTTTAAGGGCAGGTTCCCCAAGTCCTACCCTGTTATTTAACCCATAACTGGAGAGAAGGGACGGATTAATACCTTTCTCAAGGGTACCAGTGCTTGAGTGAATGCAGGGTATTCAACTGGAATTCGAACTCGGCTCACCGATTTCTCTTTCCGAGGCGATATCCACTGCACCACAACACACATCCGTCACTATACGCTTACAGCACCTAGTATTCCCAAGCGGTCACCCATCTAAGTACTAACCAGGGTCAACGTTGCTTAATTTCAGTGATCGAGCGAGAACCGGTGTATTCAACGTGATATAGCCGTAAGCCAATAAACGCTTACAGCACCTGGTATTCCCAAGCGGTCACCCATCTAAGTACTAACCAGGCTCAACGTTGCTTAACTTCGGTGATCGAGCGCGAACCGGTGTATTCAACGTGATATGGCCGTAAGCCGCGTATAAGGGACCCGACAGAAGTTGGAACTCAGCTCTCCGATTCATAATTCCGAGCCATTATACCACCCACATATCCAAACACCTGGTATTTCCAAAAGGTCAGCCATCTAACTACTGACCATGTTGCTTAACTTCAATGATCGAACGAAAATCGTTGTTTTAACCTGATGTGACCGTAAGCGTTACCACCCGAACATCCAAGTTTATAGCACTTGGTATCCCCAAGCGGTACTGGTCGAGCTCGACGTTGCTTAACTTCGATGATCGTACAAAAACGGTTGTTTTTACCTGATGTGTCCGTAACCCTTACCACCCGAACATCGAAGCTTTATAGTGTGAAAAAGCAAGTGACTTTGAGTTCAGTTTATATTTTTGTCAATATATAACAGTAGAATTTCATCATTTATTAAGACGATACTCAAATTTCTGTTTAAGCTTACTCTTGCCGAATTGATCGAAGTTTATACTTTCGTCGACGAAGCAGCAGTTTTATTCATTGCAGTTTATGTTTTGTCATTTTTACTTGGAAGAAGATAATAATTTTTGATACACAGATTGTAGTTTTCGTGAAAATTGGTTTCCATTTAATCTCCAACGAATTGGTTTCCGGAGAATACAACAAATATATTTTGGGATTGCAGATTTAATATCCGTCAAAGTGGGTATATAATATAAAGAACAAATAGGAAACGTTTATCAAAAAGCATATTTTCGAGAGAGAAAAAGAAACAAGAAATTCTGATATTTTTAATTTGGCGTTCATTGATTTTCATTGAGCAATCATATTTTACGCTCATTTCATTCGTTAAACCAACGTTATTCTAATATGTGGCATTCCGAATTCAAGGAGAGATAACAGGTCTACCCGAAGTTTCAAGAATTTAACAAATTCTAAGCCTACCTGAAAAACTGTAAATATTGCTTTCTGTTAGGTGAATTTAAAATAATTCCACTTAGTCTTTAATGCATATTCGTGAGTGAAAAATGTTACATTGATAAACGTTTTCTGTTTTTTATCATATAACAAGTGTATCCCTGCCGTCAAAAATGACTGCAAAATATATGATAGGAT